>JARFIW010001501.1:0-465193 GCA_036346225.1 Platerodrilus igneus | reverse complement strand
TGCATTTGTTTTGTCTGGATTTGGCGTTACTCCTTGGGGTGTTATTACATGTCCTAAAAATGATACTTCTCTTTGTAAAAATTCACTTTTGTCTAATTGTACTTTAAAATGTGCTTGTCTAAGTCTTTCAAATACTTCTTGCAATCTTTCTATGTGTTCTACCAATGATGTGGAATAAACTATGATGTCGTCAAGGTATACAAGGCATTTTTCATTGTGTATTCCTCGTAGTATATTGTCCATGACTCTCTGGAAAGTAGCGGGTGCGTTCTTTAATCCAAATGGCATTCGTTTGTACTCGTAATGTCCTCTAGGTGTGCTGAAGGCTGTTTTTGATATGTCTTTTTCTTCCATCTATACCTGATGGTATCCTGATGCTAGGTCTAATGTTGAAAAATATTGGCATTTGCCTAATTTGTCTAAAATTTCGGTTATATTTGGTAGTGGATATTTGTCATCTACCGTTTTTCATTTAACTTTCTATAATCTATTACCATTCTGTACTTTCTCTTTCCGGTTGCGTCTAATTTCTTAGGTACTATTAACACGGGGCTGCTCCATGGTGAATTGGAGTGCTGGATTATGTCTTGGTCTAATAAGTCTGCTACTTGTCTGTCAGCTTCTTCTTGGCTTGCATGAGGTAGTCTATATGCTTTTGTAAAAATTGGCTTATCGTCTGTTAACTCGATATTATGTTTTACTGTGTTGGTGAATGTTAATGGTATTCCTTCGCAGTGGAATATGTCGCGGTATTCAAAACATAAGTTTTTAATTGCTCTTTCTTCTTCTTGATTGATGTCGGTATTGAAGCGGATGTTAGTTAAATTTTCTCTTAACATTTTGTCATGTTCTATTGGGTTGTAATCGTTTTCTAAATTTTCGTCTATTTCCATTTCGTTAAAATTTAGTTCTTCTAAGTTAATTGGGTCTGTCAGTGATAGTTCTACGGGATAGTCGTTTGAATTTAATATTGTTGTGGTTGCATAATTATCTTTTATTTGTACTAAAGCAGTTGGGGTTTCTACTCCTTGTTGAAATGTCATATGATTTATTATTCCTAAATTTTTGTTAGATTTTACTGGGATTTTTATTTTTCTTTCCGTTCGGGGTTCTATAGTGTATTTTTGTTCAATTTGTGTGTTTTGAAATTTAATTGGGATTTTTCCGTATTTCGTCCTTAATAAGCGATTTTTAATGTCAATGTTGGCTCCTAACTTTCTTAGAAGGTCCATTCCGATTAATCCGTCATATTTGTCGTTAAATTCGAATACACAAAATTTATGTTTCATTTTAACATTAAATGTTCTTGGTAAGGGTATATTGGCTACGAATTGGTGTAATGTCGTTTGATGGGCTGTTTTTATTTTAAATGGTTCTCTTTCTACATAATCTAAATAATGTTTTTGTACGGTTTTGGGGCTAATTAATGTTTTTGAGGATCCGGTGTCGATTAATAGTTTGAATTTGGCGTGGGGTATTTCTATGTATGGTAATACTAAGTGATTTATGTTATTTAAGTTTATTAAGTTTGGTTGTCTATGAATGGGTCCATTTGAAAATTTGAGTTCGAGTTTTCGTCGTCGTACTCCTCGTAAGTTTCGTATTGTTCGTCACGTTCGTAAGTTTCTGCATGATTTGATTCATGGTTCGTAGGTGTCTCAATGTAATTATTCTGGTCAGTGTCAAATTTTTCTATTTCTTGATGGAATAGCTCTTCCGATGTAAAATTGCGTTTCTGATGAGGGTTTGGTCGGATATGTGTTATCTTTGTATTTTGTCTGGTGTTACCAGATGAGGTGTCCATTGGTGTTGGTTTGTAATAATTACTAGGGTTGTTATTATTATTAGTCATTGGCATATTTCTATTGGGGTTTGCGTTGAATGCTGGTCTTTGTTGGTTTAGGTTTTGATTAAATCTTGGTTGGAATGCTGGTTTCATAAAAGTTGGGTTAAATGTTGGTTTTGAAAAATGTTTAAATTGGTTATTAAAATTCGTATTGTTGAAACTTGGGTTATTAATTCGCGGTTGATTTGTTTGTGCGTTAAAGGGTGTGAATTTTTGTAGAGGGATTGTTTGTCTTGTAGCTTGTATGGTTTTTATTGGTGAATAACTTTTATTCGCGTTGGGGTTGTATAGTCTGTTGCGGTAATACATTACATTTTCTTCTTCTATTACTAGGTTCATAGCTTCTTCTAGATTTTGGGGTCGTTGGAATCTGATTTTATCCGATAGTCGTTCTGGTAAAGCGTTTATATACGTGTCCAGTGCCATTTCGTCATACATTTTTGTTTTTAAATGTCTAACGTTTTGATCGGGTTCTTCGATTTTTAATTTGGTTAGTATTAGACTTCTCACGTCTTGGCATTTCATTCCGAATTGGTAGGGGGATTGGTTGTGTTCCATTCTAAGGTTTATTAGGTCTCGTACCAGGCATTTTATGTTACGTTGGTCTCCAAAATATGCAATTAGTAGCTGTTTAAATTGTTCCCATTCTTGTAAATCGTCCCTACTGGCGATTAAGGTTAGTGCCCTTCCGGTTAGTTTACTTATTATCAAGCGTATAAGCAATGAATTCCTTTCGTTATCTCCGGGTTTGTAGAAGGTTTTTAGGAACATTTCGGCTGCTCCAATGAAATTTACAAGATGCGCCTGGGTGCCATCAAATATCTGTATTGTCTCCAAATAGAGTCGCATGTATGTGCTACTCATGTTGGTAAAGGGTTGTTTTCGATTTTGGGAAATTTCAAAAAAAAAATTATTTTTTTTTCAATTGAGGTTTATTTCGCTATGTGTATTGTTATTTTTGCTTCGGATTTACTAATTTTCCGTTTGGGTTGTAAAATTTCAAATTTTGTAGAAATTGGGGTTGGTTTTGCTATTTGTAGCGTTAATTTTGCTTTGGTTTTATTAATTTTTCGTTTGGATTGGGTAATTTTCGAATTTTGTAAAAATTGGGGATGATTTTCCTATTTGAAACGTTAATTTCGGTTTGGGTTTAATAATTTTTCATTTAGGTTAGGTAAATTCAAATTTTGTAAAGATTGAGATTTATTTTGCTATCTTCAGCGTTAGTTTTGGTTAGAATTTGTTAATTTTCAGTTTAGATTGTGTAAATAAAAATTTGGTAAGGATTGAGATTTATTTTGCTATTTTTTCAGCGTTATTTTTAGAATCGTAAAGCTGTTACTTGTGCTTAGTTACACAGTGCGGTGATGTACTCGATAATGTTGAATTAATTATCGTAGTCTTGAATTTGCTTGTTTTTATGCAGCTTTTAATTTGTCTTGAGTTTCTACTTCTTAAAGAATCTGAAATGGATGGATTTGTTCTCGCTTTATCTGCTTTGTTTTAGTTTAATTCTGTTAATTTGTAATTAATACTCTTTCCGTGGGTTTTATTGAGTTGCGTAGACGTACAGTTCGTCTGTCTTGTATTCTAATTATGACTTGCAGGTCAATTACTTCTGCACTTTATTGTTGCAATTTAAATACTTAAGTTGTAGTCTTTGTTATATAATCACGTACGTTGAGGTAATTAGCACTTACAGGTGTTAATAGGAATCAAACACTTCACTTTGGTACTCGCCGAATGCTTGCATAAATGTTACGTCTATTTATTTTTAGATCTTTCGGTATTTAATTATAATGCTTGTTGGTAATTGGATCTCTCCGTGATGTTAGTTTTCAGGTTACAATTATGAGCGTTTTAATTAAAGCTTCTTATGATGACCGTTTAACTTTACTCAGATAATGCACTTTATAAATGATGAGTAATTTTTAATTGAAAAACGTTTAGCTTTTATTGTGTGTTTGTACTGCAATTTTACGCGTTTTTATAGATTAATTACTTGTAGGTATTAAATGCAAAACTGTGTTGCTTTTATTATCCCGTGATGAATTTAATTACTTATGGGTATTAATGCAAAACTGCGTTGCTTTATTATGTCGCGATGGATTTATTACTTATGATGCGAATTGCGTTTTTGAAGTTATACTTTAGTTCTAAAAGCGATTTCTCTGAGGTTTTAATTGTATAATAAAAGATGCTTCTTGCTTTCTTTGGATGGCGTTTTAGATTACAGTGGTTTTAGGTTACCGTAGCAGAGTGTTTTGCTATAATTTATAAGGTCAATGGTTTAAATAATCGTTCCGTGACTGCTTTGAAAAATTAGCTTTAGCTTTTGCGTTAGTTTACCGGTTTATAAACGTGCGTTGAATCGCGGTAGTTATTTGGTGTTAGTGAATGTGCGCCCGTTATTTTTTTGGTTTATTTTGAGTTTGTTTTAATAATTGTGGTAAGAATCTCTTTTAAATTCAAGTCTCATTTGCTTTTTTAAAGAAAAAAAATCTCTTTAACATTCGTCTCATAGATTAATACTTTCTCAAAATAAGGTCTCGTTTTTTTTTGGAAATAATTCACTTTGTAATTATTTTCAAAACAATATTCATAAAATAAAATTCATAAAACAATGATAAATAAAATAATAATACTAGCATATATCAATTATAGTTTCTGGTTTTAAAAAAAAGGTATGGAAATGAACTTACATTAATTTCATCTGTTTCTTTGGTGGGCTCGATCGATGCTGTATCTTGTCCACCTTGGTTTGTTTGTTGGATTTAGACGATTTTTGTTCTGCGTCCAAGTTGGTTTGTTGCTGGATTTAGACGATTTGTGTTCTTCCTCCAACTTGGTTTGGGTTCTGTCAAAATTTCGAATTAAAATTCTTGGTCACCAATCTTCCGATTTTTGGATTTTTAGTGCCCTTTTGACATCCGTTACGACTGCACCAGTTAAGGTTCGGGCCTTTGGAGCTGTGTTTTTAAAAAACAACTTAAACACTTAACAAAAATTTATTATGAAATTTAGATAACTTGTACATAATACTAAAAAATAATTATTGTACTAGTGAGTAGCTTGAACAACGAAGTATGGAGTTCGAAGGCTGACTGCCGGGCATTGAGCTCCCGGGCTTTTTATAATAACCTGCCCCTCACACGGCTGTGGGAACTTGCAGATCTCATGTCTGCGTTTCTCTTAATTGTACACTTTATTACAATGTAACAACTTAATTCTAAGTAATTGCGGTATGCTGACCGCCTGTGACCTGCCACCTGCAGTATCACTGCCCTCACGGATGCAAAGTTGCATGTCCGTTCTCATGAACTGTCGATAACCTCTCTGGGTTATCCTTGTGTTACAATGTTGCATTGAACTTATACTTTATTTAACAATTTCTAATAATTCTTATTAGATTCAATATTTCAATATATATAGGTAATTGGGGGATACATAACTCGCATACAATAAAGAAAAAATGACGCAACTGCAATTGAATCCTTTGTGGAGTCACAAAGTACTAAATTGAGAATATGGCTGTAACACCATACTTGAATTTGTTGAATAAAATACCACTTAATCAAGCAGAAAAACCGTTAAACTGACCCGACATATTCGTCGCACCATCAGTAGCATTTGCTGAATATTTAAATTATTTACAAGTAATACATTTTTTAAAATCTCTAAGAAACTCTCACCAGTAGAACTTTCGCAGCTTATTACAGCAATTAGTTTTTCATTGATTTTTCTTTCGAAAACATATCTTATAACAACACTGCATTGATCTTTTACTGAAACATCCTGGATTGTATCAAGTTGTACTGAATACATACCTGCGTTTTGAATTTGGTTGGAAATTTCTTTTTTAATCAATGACGCAATAGACTGTATTACTACAACTACATTATTTTTGATAGCAAAGTTAATAAACTTCCTCGTCCTTTTCTACTTACACCAGACTTGTTCATAAGCAATCTCGCTTTTATTTATTATAATATTTAAATGTTCTTTTAAAACAAGGTCATACTTGCTTATTAACAAAACAGGTTCTAAAAAATTGCCATTGTCAAGTGTGGGATCATCTAGGGTGTATGCAACCTCAAATTTAGTGCCTCTAAAACTTAAAACCACGTTTTCCTATAAGTTTTACTATTTCTACAACTCTTCCTAGAAATTGTCACTTCATTTTAACTTGGTCTTGTTCATAGTCTTTTGGCTTGATAACAACAGGGTGTTAATATTTTTTCGTGCAAGTGTAAACAATAAGCTTCTGTACAATGACTATGCATTTTACTATCTTTGTGTTCTTTAATTATTTGGTGAATATTTTTCCGACCGTTCATTTTTTCGATAAACGAATTACTTTCGTTTGTTTTTGCAAACGCTAGGCAAACAGCAATACACTTTATTATTTAATTCATTATAACTAAGCCAACAACAGCTTTAGCCCTTTTCTATGAAATATTTTTTTGGAAAAGGATAAATTACTGAATGAAGAAAGTTGCTTGGGATGCAATTTGAAAAATAGAGACATATCGGACATATAAGGCCTAACAAATACATCTAACGACGATTCAGTGGGTGCTTTATCCCTATTTGAGTCTTTTTCTGCTACCATAATTGTTGACGAAATTGGACGTTTAACTGCTACTGTATTTTAAATGTTCCTTGTAGTTTTTTATTAGTTTCATGGCGTGGTTGAGGTCGTCTAATTCTAGATGTTTTAGTTGCCTGGGTTTTTGAATTATTTCTTCATCTTCGATTGGCGTTGTCTTGATTTGTAATTCTGGTAAGTTTGCTAGTTTCTTGGGATCTTGATAAACTCTGATTATTTCATTTTTCAGTTTTAAATAACAATCTTGTTTGAGGGTGATTAGTTTACTTCCGGTTAGTGCTAAGTTGTTTTCGTCTTGATTGCAGTGGACTGTTGCTATTACTTCTGTGGGGAATATGGCTATCCATTTGTTTTCTTTTTGAATTTTCATATTGGTGATTTGTACGGGTTTGGCTTCACAGTTCTCGTAATGATTTGAAAATTTTAATAATTGTACTTCGCAAGGGCTGTCTTCTTGAATAGTTGTTGTTGTCAACGAGTGACATAAATATTGATTTGGTGTGACTTCGTTGCATTTTTCGTTTGTATAACCATATCTTAGTTCATTGTCCTTGTGTTATTTTGTTGCGCTTCACTTAACATTTTCTAATAATTTCTAATTATTTCTATTTCTTTATACATATATCAATTGGGGGATACATAACTTGCTAATGTTTGTGGTTCTGCCAATTGCAAAGAAGTGGAGGTCGATGGTTGTAATGTTTGCAAGAAAGTTGACGTCTTTCCTCTGCCAAGCTTACCTGTTCTGTCGTTTGTTGAAAATACCTTGTAAGTTTCGCGCATTTTTTTTATTTTTCCAACAATAATTTCCCTTTCTTTTCGCGAAGTTTCTCCGCATCCCCTTTAGCTTTTGTACGTGGCTCCATATTTATACAGTTATTGTCTATTGAATTGTTTAAACCAACAGTAATATAAACTATAGTTATGAGTACTTTTACATTTTATAAACTAGTGTATTCAGAATGGTCGCCAACTTTTATATGCACAAAACTAGCACGGCAACACTAAATCTAAAAATCAACTATCTTAAAACAAAACATTTATGTTTATTTTCCTATTCCGATATAATTTACACGCATTCCGAAAAGGAACTGAATACTCAACTAAAAAACTCAAAAAAGCGTAAAAGCAAAATAAAGAGAGGTATCTCTTAGGATTTATGATAATGGTAGTTTTAGTTCCAGCAATCTGTAAATAAACAACGCAACAAACAGGTATCGACGAGACGGCGACATAATCACACTATCAGAAATACCTGCACCTCACAAATTCAACCCCATATTGACCATATTCTATAGAATTTCTTGTAACATGTCTGACTTATCAAAGGTACAGGTACTACATCCTTTTCTCGGTAAAAGAACAATTAACTCTAAACCCTCCTTGCACTCCATTGGAAGCTTTGGAATCTTTTTAAAGTTGTATTCCTTTTATCTTATTTATAGTTTGTAACATTGTAACTGAAAATAAATATGTAAGAAAGAGCAAACAAAACAACGTCAACAACGGAATGTACTAAGTAGCAGAAACGCATTTAGCATTTACTGACTGACTGATATGTAAAATAATGTAAAAATGGATATATTGGAGATAGATTGGGGTTGAATAATGCCACATTCATTCACCTTTTACAAATCAAGTTCTCCTTGCTTTTTCCAGTTACGCAGACCAATGGTCTGACTTATTTATTAGAGTGCAGTAGTACATTTAGTGACGAATCAGACCCACATTTGCTCCCAAATTTACATGTAAATCCCCATAAGGAGGAAATATGGTGGAGGGACTCTCTCCTTGTGGAACTCCTTGTGGAATTTTTTACCCCAACCATTTCGATTACGTCACACCCGCATTCTTTCCACCCGCAAGATAAATCTTTCTCTACATTTCCACCCACGAGATAAAACTATATTGCTTGGTATCAATTAATATTAGATTTTTCTCAGCTACCCGAATTTCTAGGAATTTTTTAGATAGCATCATCCCCCAGGGAGCTACCCTCATTTTAAGATTTTTTTACCGCTAACATTCTGATCCAAATAGTTTTCTTCGACTAGCCATTGCATCTTTCGAGATAAACCTATCTTGTTTGGTATCAATTAATATTAGAATTTTCTCAGCTACCCGAATTTCTAGGAATTTTTCAGATTGTGCCATCCCCAAGAGAGCTACCCCAATTTTAAGATTTCTTACCTGTAGCGACTTTTGAGCGTTCTTATAAATTTTTTTAGTCATGCGATACATCTTGTTAGTTTAGAATTTTACGCAGAATTCGAATCTGCACACAGATTTGAAATCGGACCACGCCCTGCAAAATTACACACATACCCTCTGCGAGATAAATCTTTCTCCACACTTCCACCCACGAGATAAATGTACTTTGTTTGGTATCAATTAATATTAGAATTTTCTCAGCTACACAAATCTTTTTAAATTTTTTAGATAGCGCCATCCCCCAGAGAGCTACCCCAATTTTAAGATTTTTTGCTGGTAGCGATTTCTGACTGTCCTTATAAATTTTTTATACATGTAGCACATCTTGTAAGTCTAGAATTTTATGCACAATCCGAATCTCTAAATAGATTTAAAATCGGACCACCCCTTACCACTTTACACACACACTCTAAATTATAACTTTCCTGCAGCTCATACCTAAAAGAAAATCTAAAAACAATTCTTAAAACTTTTTAATACAAACAATTTTTACTAATACAGTTTAAATTTGTAAACCACATTTCTAAATACATATTCACAATTTTTTATTCTTAACCTAGAACTTCTCATATCGGCTTATACTTATTAATATTTATTTCTAAGTAGAGCACCTTTTCCAAAGACCAACCGGCTCCACATGTTTCGAATTCCTTTGATTTTGTACTCATGGTTTCGCTTAAGACCTCGTACATATTTTCCAGATTACTAGAAGACGTTATAACCACATTTTTTGTGTTAAAGGATTTCACGTCCTCTACACCCTCTGCCGCAGCCATTTTGGTGTAAACGCCGTAGAGTTCGCAATAGACTTTAATTGCTGTATGTTGTATTCTTTTTTCATTTATTAATCGAATAAATCGCTCTTTCTGCTTCCAAAGAAACTCGGACACTCCATCGTTGACACTGGCGTTTTTTATGCGATAGCTAGCCATACGATTGTTAAACACTGTACTAACCATTTCTACACCATCGTCGTTAGTAGCGGTAACTGATGCATTTTTATGTTTGTTGCTCCGTAGATGACCAGGGTATGCAGACTTTAACACCTCCATGTCGCACACTTTACACATAATTCGTGGTTGTTTCGTACAAGACCCTTTAACAGCTGGCGGAGCTGAACGTTTACTGCTTAATGACATACCGTGCTGTTTTTCCTTGTGTCGCTGTAAGCTATTCTTGTAAAAGCGATACTGCAAGACCCAGAGTTTAAGTACTTTGCTGCCGACGGATGTATAAGCTTAACCGGGGACGATGTTACACCACGACATTTGTTCTGATGCCGTTTGAGAGCATTTTTCCAGGTATATGAAGCACCGCAAGAGTCACATTTAAAAACGTTTGCAGGTACCATTGTATTACAAAACAAAATCCGCACTATAAGACTTGACTTGTAAGCGAACTAACTTATAACTAAAGAGTTTACTCTTGCGCACCTGCTTTATGTACCCTATAGAATGCATACCGAAGGTTTCCGAAGACACCCGAACGATGTTGAGGATTCAGCGGGGAACTAAATGACGTCATAATCCTTGCTGCCCATCCAATACATTTACCGCCAATGCATGTACCTGGTTCGCATCGTCGATGGTGCGAATGCTGTTAGTAGAAACATAGGAAACGTCTTCCATGTTATACGGATCGCGTGCATATTAAAAATCCAAAAGGGTGATAGCACACGCACACAAATTGTGTGCAAGTCGTGCTGTAGAAGATGCAGTGCTACTATAACCAAAAACTTAATAAAAACACTTTAAACCTTTGCTAAGGGAATACCAAACTTGTTGTCTACAGAATACTTACTAATAAAGCAATTAAATTTTAAATAACTTCTACGTCATACTTTAGGAAATGGAGGGCTTGAATATTTTCTAAATAAATCACCAAGCGAAAGTATATGCTTAGTGGTATTAAAATTAACCATTAATTTCCCATTTTTACGACTGTGGTTAATTATAGATTAAAATTTAATTTGTTCACGTTCGAGCTTCTCGTAAACTAACATATTTTATAGCAACAATGCGCTGTATAATACATGCATACCCCTTCGCCGCGCTACTGCTATTCTTGTAATTGCTAGAAAAAGTCACTCTCCTTTTTACTGTTAGGACCTATGCAAAGCACCTTTTTTTTTTATACTTTCTATAGCACATCGCGCACTTTTTCGTCTGATAATTAAATTTTGCTTCTGTAGGCTTTTACACTTTCGCATAGCGGTCGGCCGCACGTAATGATTTCTAGAACCGGTAAGTACTTGATATCGTCCAAATAGAGAATTAGATGCTCGATGTCTGTCAACTTCCGATTCTCTCGTAATAGGTAGAAAAAACTCAGTCAATCATCCATCTAACTTAAACTTCGATCCGCTCCTGTTCTGATAATTTCCAAACATTTTTCTAACGACAATGGGCTCAGAATTTTTTAAACCTTTGAGGGATCTATAAGTCGTAATCAATTACACGTTCGAGCTACCCGTAAACTAACAATGCACTGTATAATACATGCATACCCCTTCTCTGCGCTACTGCTATTCTTGTAGTTGCTTGAAAAAGTCAGTCGCACTTTTTACAGCTAGGGCCGCTAAAAAACTCCATTCAATACTATCTTTATAAGTGTAGCACATTGCGCACTTTTTTGTCGGATAATTAAATTTTTGTTTATGTAGGCCTTTACACTTTCGCTTATTTAAACATATAATACAATCGATTAACCACTTTCGATTATTCTAACGGGGAG
The DNA here is from genome assembly GCA_036346225.1 of Platerodrilus igneus. Lineage (NCBI taxonomy): Eukaryota > Metazoa > Arthropoda > Insecta > Coleoptera > Lycidae > Platerodrilus > Platerodrilus igneus. The sequence continues at coordinate 453,794 of JARFIW010001501.1, read as the reverse complement.
CCACCATACATCCCGCCGCACCGTTCTTTTTGAATCCAACAATCCTATGGGCTTCCGCACACTAACACCTGACGTATCTTTTCTACTATTTGTTAAACAAAAACTACCGGTATCACCATTGTGGACGTAAACAGATGTTTGTGGATGTGTACGAGAGTATGTAACCATATACATTAACCAGTCTAAGCTATTTTATTTAGTCCACGAAAACTATTATTTTTCTAAACCATAATTAATAATCGCCTTTATAGGTTCCACATTTCGACCATTTCCCAATGACTGGTGCTACGTACATGGAAACTTTAGTTTCTTATTAGAGAGAATTCTTATTCTCCCACGCACTGCTGCGTAGTTGCATGTCCATTCCTTTTGGAGGTATATGCTCGTTATAGGTTGTAAGACCCTCGGTTTTACTTAACTACAATTCGTGAGACCCCTTTAATCTTTTTAATCGTATCTTTCCCGCCTACAATACAGTAGGACTTAACATTACTACCAACAAATTCTAATACTGGACCCCCATTAAATACGTCTTTAATTTTCCTACAACTTTTTGTTGACAAGTGTTATATTGTATTTATTATACGCGGGGTAGTCACTCTTTTAAGATAAATATATTTTGCTAGGTATCAAATAATATTAAATTTTTCTAGGGACCCCAAATCTGTAAATAGATTTTAAATAGGACCACCCTATACAAAGTTATGCGTTTTAAAGACCCAAATCACTAATTTTTGCTCATCTTTATTTAACACCATCTTTAGAACCTTTTTTTGCTATGCAAGACATATGCTTTGACCAACCGTTTCCCGAGAAATCTAAAACCGCCGTGTCCCGCGAATACCACGTGGAGATAACACGTATACTCTGTCAACCAGCATAGAAGCCGGAAGGATTTGGAAGGGGGGAGAAGAACTTAAAAATTATGGAATCTTAAAACTAATATATACAATAGATTTACAAAATCCATACAAATATAAACAACTATCTTATATCTTTACGCCCCCATGCGTAGATTGTTGTACTATTAGGAATGATGTACCTTTTGTCATCTTCCCTCGATAAACTAATTTTATTAATAAGCTGCGTATGCAAATCGTATTCTTTTACTCCGGATACATACGCAGACAAGTACTCGATACCATCCAAATAAAGAATTGGATGCTTGGTGACTGTTAACATCCGCTTCCCTCGTGTACACCCAGACACATCCCAGCCCATGAGCACCCCTGCGCATGCACACCCCTGCCCCTGCGCGTACGCACCCCTGCCCATGCTCGCTGCCCATGAGCACCCTCTCTGTGCGACTGCTATTTCGGGGTAACGTCACAGTCTTTTATAAATAAAGAACAATGTTATATACTATTATAAAATGTTTATTCTGACATTATACATAACAAATTTAAAAATATTTAATGTCAAGCATGGTGTCATTTAAACTTAATTTTAATACAAACTTATACACAGAAGACAGTCCTTTCTTTATGTTTGTTTGCAGTGGTTTTAATTTTATCTAATTTTATTCGCAGCTTAAAATTTAAATCGACACCCAAGTCTTCTATCTCCTTTTCTAACCAATAGTTTGATACATAAAGACCATCTAGGTTTTCGAATTGTAAAATGTACCGAAGTTTGCCTCTATATTTAAAGTCTTTGATTCCGCCGACAACCAGATCCATTCCTTCATGTAATTCTTGCAGCATGTGACAATCTTTTAATCGCAGCTTTCCCACTATATCCTGCATACGTATCTTGTTAGCTTGATCGACTTCTTCTTGTCGGTATTGGAGGAAATCCTTTTTCTCCCACACACCGTTGTGTAGTTGCATGTCCACCACTTTTGGGAATATATGGTTGTTATAGGTTGTAAGACCCTCGGTTTTAAATGATCCAAAAGGTTCTTTACTAGGTAAATATACAATGTTTAGCAGAACCCCTTTGCGTGTGGTGTACGCCAAGGTTACGAAACCCGCATTCCTTAGTTCGTCTTTGTTATCTGCCATTTTGATAAATACGTTTTTAGAATAACCTTTTAAAAAGTACACGGATTTAGTACCATCCTTTTCTGCAAGAACGCCTACATAACTAAAAGAGTCTTTCTTACTAACTGCAAATGCATACAGCTTGTACAACCCGGATGTATCTAAGTCAGTCCATCGACACATAAAATAATCTTTTAATTCTTCCTCATTTTCTCTAATAAGATGTTCTTTGTCTAACACATCTTCGTATTGTTCGCGTATTGTCGCAGTATTTTCCATGTAGTCCAATTTTCGCCTTTTTGCATCCATTTCCTCTAATTCCAGTTGTCTTTTCCTTTCCCTTACAGCGTATGGCATACATAATGGGACAATTTCCTTTAGCGTAAACGGAGAGAGTTTACTACCAATATTTGCGCGTTGTCGTTCAACCTCTGGGCGAATGTTGGGTGTATTTATCAATCCCAATTCCAAAATGACTATTTCTTTTGGAATTGTAGAATATGGTGTTGCAGATTGTGTAAAATATGTACTACCTGCTTTAATGTAGCACTTGTGTAAGATTTTTATTTTATCTTGGCTGTCTTCCTCCTCTACTATCTCCAAATAATTTACGGGTAAATAGTTAAAACTAAAAGCCGAAAGCACATACTTTATCAATGTTTCCCTATCTTTTGGTTTTTCGGACAACTTAATTTGCAAGCCCGTCAATTTCTTTGTATTGCTATTCCCCCAATACACGTACTGTAGTAGGTTATTATACACTAAACAGCAGCTATTTTGTAGCTTGTCCGATAGCTAACTCCACATTTTGGCAAGTGGTACCGAGTACATTGGCGCCTTTAGGAAGTATAACTTACTATCTTCCAATAACGTTAAACAGTCTTTTAAGGGATTATACACCTGTTCCGCACTGACATAGTTTCCAATTGTACAGTGTATATTGTCGCTTCCAATCGTGTAATACCATGTTCTTTGGCCAAAGTAGACGCAAATGTTTCCCTTAAACGTACATCTGGACAACGTAAAAAATCTAGTATATGATTGCCAAGTTGTTTATTAACACCAGGACTTGTTATCTGACACACAAATTTGTTGTATATCTTAATTCTTGCATTGGTTGTTAGCCATGTTAAACAATCAATTCCCACAGTTTTATCGTTGTCAACTATAATATTACACTTTTCTTCGTATTCGCCCTTTTAGCAAAAGTTATGGTTTGTAGTTAAATAATTACACATCTCCATCTTGCTAAATATACCCGCAAAATCTTGGGTTACATCCATGTCAAAAAGATAGAAATAATCTTTTTCGAGTTCGTCTAATATATCTGGTAGTTCCTCCAATAAAGTTTCCAACTTAACATCTGCTAGTTCCACTTTCTATGGAACACATATAGGATTTTGGAATTTTTTTATTAATGCATTCGAGGTCTTCTTTTCCGATAATTTCTTTTACTCTCTGGCCCATCTTGTTAGTGCTTTCCAGAGAAAACGGAAGCTTAGCTTTAACACCATGCCTAGCGGAAACAAATCGGTCAAACTTTCTTCGTAGATAGCTGTTAAATGCACCACAAATTTCTTTTTTTAGGATAAACATCCTTTTGTTTGCAGATGTTTGTTCGGCGTCAGAAAAGTCGCAAATTTTAACCAACATTATATTGTCACAAAATGGTTCTGTAATTGGTGTGTGTAGTCCCCCAGTCAGCATCTGTTCGCCTTCGACATAACAAATATTACCAATATCTGTCACCAGATTATTGTTGCACATATTTTCTGTCAACAGCCATAATCCAAATCGCTCATTTGTCGGTTTCACTTTATTCCCAAGAAGTTGAGAAACGTTAATCACCTTGGAAACGCTCATGTTTACCGTTCTAGCTACTATCGAATACTAAATTGAATACAAAAAATTGTTCTCTTATGTAATCTACAGAGTGGGGTCGTATATTGCCGAAGATAGTCGAATATGTTGTTATCCGACCTAGGCTGACAGGGATGCGCATCGACATATGTCCGGATTAATGTAGGATGTTAGGTTAGGGCGAAATTACCCCATAGGGTGAAATTGCCCCATAGGGTGAAATTGCCCCATAGGGTGAAATTGCCCCCATAGGGTAAAATTACCTCCGATCTAGGTTGGATGTGGACTTCTCAGGAGTTAAGTTAGCTGGTGTGTTCTGGTGTTAGGTTAGGTTAGTTGGACTTGTGTGGACTTAGGTTAGATGAAAGGAAAAATTGATAGGTTAGGTCAACGTCGCGACGCTGACCTAACCTATCAATTTTTCCTTTTATCTAACCTAAGTCCAACATGTTCTGGTGTTAGGTTGGTTAGTTGGACTTGTGTGGACTTAGGTTAGATAAAGGAAAAATTGATAGGTTGGGTCAGCGTCGCGACGCTGACCTAACCTATTAATTTTTCCTTTATCTAACCAAGTCCACACAAGTCCCAACCTATCGAACACCAGCACTAACTCCTGACAAGTCCACATCCAACCTAGATCGGAGGCAATTTTACCCTATGGGGGCAATTTCACCCTATGGGGCAATTACATACTCTCGTACACATCCACAAACATCTGTTTACGTCCACAATGGCGATACCGGTAGTTTTTGTTTAACAAATAGTAGGAAAGATACGTCAGGTGTTAGTGTGCGGAAGCCCATAGGATTGTTGGATTCAAAAAGAACGGTGCGGCGGGATGTATGGTGGATCCCCGTTAGAATAATCGAAAGTGGTTAATCGATTGTATTAGATGTTTAAATAAACGAAAGTGTAAAGGCCTACATAAACAAAAATTTAATTATCCGACAAAAAAGTGTGCGATGTGCTACACTTATAAAGAAAGTATGGAATGGTGCTTTTTAGCGGCCCTAGCAGTAAAAAGGAGAGTGCCTTTTTCTTGCAATTACAAGAATAGCAGTAGCGCAGAGAAGGGGTATGCATGTATTATACAGTGCATTGTTAGTTTACAGGTAGCTCGAACGTGTAATTGATTACGACTTATAGATCCCTCGAAGGTTTAAAAAATTCTGAGCCCATTGTCGTTTGAAAAATGTTTGGAAATTATCAGAACAGGAGCGGGTCGAAGTTTAAGTTAGATGGATGATTGACTGAGTTTTTTCTACCTTTTACGAGGGAATCGGAAGTTGACAGACATCGAGCATCTAATTCTCTATTTGGACGATATCGAGTACTTACCGGTTCTAGAAATAATTACGTGCGGCCGACCGCTATGCGAAAGTGTAAAAGCCTACAGAAGCAAAATTTAATTATCAGACGAAAAAGTGCGCGATGTGCTATAGAAAGTATAAAAAAATGGTGCTTTGCATCGGTCCTAACAGTAAAAGGAGAGTGACTTTTCTAGCAATTACAAGAATAGCAGTAGCGCGGCGAAGGGGTATGCATGTATTATACAGCGCATTGTTGCTATAAAATATGTTAGTTTACGAGAAGCTCGAACGTGAACAAATTAAATTTTAATCTATAATTAACCACAGTCGTAAAAATGGGAAATTAATGGTTAATTTTAATACCACTAAGCATATACTTTCGCTTGGTAATTCATTTAGAAAATATTCAAGCCCTCCATTTCCTAAAGTATGACGTAGAAGTTATTTAAAATTAAATTGCTTTATTAGTAAGTATTCTGTAGACAACAAGTTTGGTATTCCCTTAGCAAAGGTTTAAAGTGTTTTTATTAAGTTTTTGGTTATAGTAGCACTGCATCTTCTACAGCACGACTTGCACACAATTTGTGTGCGTGTGCTATCACCCTTTTGGATTTTTAATATGCACGCGATCCGTATAACATGGAAGACGTTTCCTATGTTTCTACTAACAGCATTCGCACCATCGACGATGCGAACCAGGTACATGCATTGGCGGTAAATGTATTGGATGGGCAGCAAGGATTATGACGTCATTTAGTTTCCCGCTGAATCCTCAACATCGTTCGGGTGTCTTCGGAAACCTTCGGTGTGCATTCTATAGGGTACATAAAGCAGGTGCGCAAGAGTAAACTCTTTAGTTATAAGTTAGTTCACTTACAAGTCAAGTCTTATAGTGCGGATTTTGTTTTGTACTAAAATGGTACCTGCAAACGTTTTTAAATGTGACTCTTGCGGTGATTTCTATACCTGGAAAAATGCTCTCAAACTGCATCAGAACAAATGTCGTGGTGTAACATCGTCCCCGGTTAAGCTTATACATCCGTCGGCAGCAAAGTACCTTAACTCTGGGTCTTGCAGTATCGCTTTTACAAGAATAGCTTACAGCGACACAAGGAAAAACAGCACGGTATGTCATTAAGCAGTAAACGTTCAGCTCCGCCAGCGGTTAAAGGGTCTTGTACGAAACAACCACGAATTATGTGTAAAGTGTGCGACATGGAGGTGTTAAAGTCTGCATACCCTGGTCATCTACGGAGCAACAAACATAAAAATGCATCAGTTACCGCTACTAACGACGATGGTGTAGAAATGGTTAGTACAGTGTTTAACAACCGTATGGCTAGCTATCGCATAAAGAACGCCAGTGTCAACGATGGAGTGTCCGAGTTTCTTTGGAAGCAGAAAGAGCGATTTATTCGATTAATAAATGAAAAAAGAATACAACATACAGCAATTAAAGTCTATTGCGAACTCTACGGCGTTTACACCAAAATGGCTGCGGCAGAGGGTGTAGAGGACGTGAAATCCTTTAACACAAAAAATGTGGATATAACGTCTTCTAGTAATCTGGAAAATATGTACGAGGTCTTAAGCGAAACGATAAGAACAAAATCAGAGGAATTTGAAACATGCGGGTCCGGTTGGTTTTTGGAAAAGGTGCTCTATTTAGAAATAAATATTAATAAGTATAAGCCGATATGAGAAGTTCTAGGTTAAGAATAAAAAATTGTGAATATGTATTTAGAAATGTGGTTTACAAATTTAAACTGTATTAGTAAAAATTGTTTGTAATAAAAAGTTTTAAGAATTGTTTTTAGATTTTCTTTTAGGTATGAGCTGCAGGAAAGTTATAATTTAGAGTGTGTGTGTAAAGTGGTAAGGGGTGGTCCGATTTTAAATCTATTTAGAGATTCGGATTGTGCATAAAATTCTAGACTAACAAGATGTGCTACATGTATAAAAAATTTATAAGGACAGTCAGAAATCGCTACCAGCAAAAAATCTTAAAATTGGGGTAGCTCTCTGGGGGATGGCGCTATCTAAAAAATTTAAAGAGATTTGTGTAGCTGAGAAAATTCTAATATTAATTGATACCAAACAAAGTACATTTATCTCGTGGGTGGAAGTGTGGAGAAAGATTTATCTCGCAGAGGGTATGTGTGTAATTTTGCAGGGCGTGGTCCGATTTCAAATCTGTTTGCAGATTCGAATTCTGCGTAAAATTCTAAACTAACAAGATGTATCGCATGACTAAAAAAATTTATAAGAACGCTCAAAAGTCGCTACAGGTAAGAAATCTTAAAATTGGGGTAGCTCTCTTGGGGATGGTATAATCTGAAAAATTCCTAGAAATTCGGGTAGCTGAGAAAATTCTAATATTAATTGATACCAAACAAGATAGGTGTATCTCGAAAGATGCAATGGCTAGTCGAAGAAAACTATTTGAATCAGAATGTTAGCGGTAAAAAAATCTTAAAATGAGGGTAGCTCCCTGGGGGATGATGCTATCTAAAAAATTCTTAGAAATTCGGGTAGCTGAGAAAAATCTAATAATAATTGATATCAAGCAATATAGTTTTATCTCGTGGGTGGAAATGTAGAGAAAGATTTATCTTGCGGTTGGAAAGAATGCGGGTGTGACGTAATCAAAATGGTTGGGGTAAAAAATTCCACAGGGAGTTCCACAAGGAGAGAGCCCCTCCACCACATTTCCTCCTTATGGGGATTTACATGTAAATTTGGGAGCAAATGTGGGTTTTGGGAGCAAATGTGGGTCTGATTCGTCACTAAATGTACTACTGAGTGCACACCTTTAAATTACATTAGAACAGTAAGACCAAAATGGCCTTTTGCTGTTTTTCTTTTTTCATTGCAAAGACGCAATTGGAATCATCGGCGTTTCACGAGAGCACTGGTTAAGTATATGAAAACTGTTTGCCCGGGTTCATAATATTATTCATATTATTTTAATCATCATTTTTTCTTCGGCCCAAAATGCATCGGACCACCAGGATTAATCCCGGTATCCCGATAGGCCAGTCCGCCCCTGTGTAGATATTTGTTGGTTCTAGAAAATTTTAAATTCTAAAAATCATATGTTGGATTCTTATAGTAAATTAAAGCTGATAAACCAAAATCTCATCTTTTAAGGATAATAAAGAAAACGGCGTAAGAGCTTAACAAATTTGTTGCAATTCTATAATACAAATTTTTGGTATTGTTAATACTTCATTTTGTATTTAACAATTATTTAAATTAATTGTTTATTCTGTTTTTATTTAAAAAATATGTGCATGATGTAATCACATTAATCGACGTGCGCTGTACATATTAATCAGATATCTGTATATACTGTTTTAGTATAAATATAGTAAGTATTTCGGCGTAGGTCCCGGTAAGTATTTTGCTGTTCTAAATCAATATCGTCCAATTAGCTTGCTACCGGTGCTGGGGAAAGTTTTGAATCGCGTTATGACTACCCGAGTTGAGCACTTAGTGCGTGACAGCTTCGGTTTTAATAACCGACAGTTCGGTTTTATGGAGGGAAAGTCGACTATCGACGCATTAGAGTTCGTTGTCGGGGAAATTAAGCAGGCGAGAGATGCTAAAGAGTACTGTGTTGTTGTTGCTTTGCTGACAAGCTGCAACAACAGCGAAACCGGTCACTGGCTTTTCTCTTTGCAAAACAACCAACCATTTACACTAATTTTCGTTCACTATATTCGAATTACTTTCCCAATGCTAGACAAAAGTATTCATTACTAGCTAGTATTAATTCCGGCAGTTCTTATTAGAATGTATAGTGGTGTCATGCCGGCAAAAGGAAAAACCACTGTGTTCACAAGTCCAACCTTTGGTTGTAAATTTGTTAGAATGCTTCCAACAAGAACGGAATAATGGTGCACCTTTAATTTGTTTAAGTGTAGTACATGAGGGGTTAGTCATTGGCTGTATTCATTGTACACGCTTGCTGTAATCACTTGTAATCACATGTAATTACCTGTAGTCACTTGTAATCATACGTAATCACCTGTACACATATAATCAATTGTAATCTCATGTAATCACCTGTAATCACTTGTATTCACCTGTAATCACAAGTAAGCACCTGTAAATACTAGTATTTTTATACCGGCTACGTATGTTAGTGCCGCCATATTGTTTTTAGCACAAAAAGTGGTGGAAGGAAGTTTAGATTATCAAAACTTCGTACTATGGTTAATGAACAGCCATACGTGTGAGCAAATTTTTCGATCTACAAGAAGTATGACGTAAACTTTTTCTACTATCGTAAACTTCAGTTTAAAGGACATAATGTCAAGGAATAAAAATATACAGATATTGCAAAATGTTACCACTGACCTAAAACATCAGTATACATTTCCTAGGGAAGTAAACATCCATTTGGGTGCTAGTGCATCTTCCGAGCAACCTGAAATCATACAGGAGAATGAAATTGAGGAAAATATAGAAATTAACTCTGACGTTGATGAAGAAAGTAACTTTCCTTCTCAAGCAAAATGTTCATCATCAAAAAACATTGACAGCAGAAAAGAAAAGTTTATTCAAGACAAAATTGGCGAAGTCGACATTGACATCTTACTGAAGGATTATTCTCACTCCTCTGAATTTAAACAAATAGATGGGAACATTCAATTATCGCCATTTGTCAAAATCGCATCCAACAGTACGTAAAAATAGTTAAGAAATCAACCCTTTGCTGGCTTTTTAATGAAAACAAGAAAAAACTTAGTTCGGACAGGAGTATTAGAGTACAATAGGGATGTCAGAATAATGTTAAAGAAAAGCCAAGTAAACTTGAAGTTCTTGTGGAAAAATACTACGCTATATATTATGACGAAGGCTGGTACATCGGAAGAATTGTTGAAAAAACATCTGGTACAGATTATAAAATCACTTTTTTGAAGCAGAATATGAAACGCGTTCAGTGGCCGACGAAGAGAGAAGTGTGCATTGTAAATAAAAATGATTGGTGTCTCTTCTACATATAAGCATACATGATAAAAAAATATTGAATCAATATTCAAAAAGATGCGAAAAGCTTAAAATTTAAATTTTTATAAAATTTAAAATTACATTATTGTAACTCTAAGTTAATTGCATGATAGTGCATACAGATTGTTTGATATAAAGGCCCCGCTGTATAGCGGGTTTATTTGTAGTCGGAACTGTAATAAACTATATATATATATATATATATATATATATATATATATATATAGCTGTGATATTAGGCCCCTCGATGGGGAATGTCATAAAATGCTGTGACATTAGGCCTGAACAATCAAGCACCTATGATGTGGAATGTTAAATTAGTGTTTTTGCCCCGACTAGCTTATTTAATTAAATAAAGCAAATCTACAATACACAATATAATGATTAAATATTTACAACTGTCAAAATTTTCCCCTTTTCAGAATATCTACATATACCAGATTTATGGTTTTTGAAGCCAGCAAAACTATCTTTTTAACTTATTTAGGAACCCTCGAACGTTCCAGGATGCCTATTCCCTTAGTCATGAATTGTTAAATGACCCATTTATATTTTGTTGACTCTTACAAATAAAGATGATAAATATTGAATTAAAAACAGTTTTCAATAATAAATTGTATCAAGATTGCTAACCTGGAATGGTTTCTGTAGCTCCTTTCTAGCCTGTGGTCTGCATCCCCATTAGTTGTTTCGTACCAAGTCTGAATATATCCAAATTAGAGTACTTTGATTTTAAAACTGTCTTCAATTGGAAGTCGAAATTAGAAGTCGAACATCATAACCAAAATTACAATCCATATCCAAATTACAGGTAGGTATTAAATCCAATTTAAATATCGGTATTAGAACAATTTTGATGTAGGCATTAAAATCCCATTTAAATGTAGGTATAAAAACAATTTCAAAGTAGTTATTAGAACAATTTCGAAGTGGTTATTAGAACATTTTCTATTTAGGTATCAGAAGCCTTGTTTTATTAATATTAGAAATGGATTTTTAATTACGTCGTTCTACTTACGTCTATAATAGATCGACTTATTCTCCTTGCACAAATTTGTACACTTTTCAAATCTAATTTCACTTTAATTTTGTTTCACTGGTCACGTAAATTATTAGTACTTTCGAACATAGTCGTAGCCCAGTTTGAATGTATACTAACTCGTCGCTTCATCATTATCGTATATAAAGCCGTACCTCCATCTGCTTTTCATTGGTTTATTTACGTGCTGGGACGACACTTTTACCTTTATCGTGTATGCTTCGGGATTTTCACCAATTATTTCGTTCAAATATTCGAATGCATGCTTCACCAGTCACGTAATCCTCTCACATAATATGGTAATTTCCAACCTTTGACTTGTATTAACTCACATATTCGAATGTTTGTTATTCATTATTATCTAAACTTAAAAGTCTGGTGCTTGTTTATTTCTACATAAATTGGATTTTTGAACAAATGTGAATTCTTCCTGTCACGTACGATTTTCTAATGATGCATAATTTAGATTGCGTGTACGATGATATTTTTAACGCAATAATTAAATATTTGTAATGCCAATTCATATAGGTTTCTCGGTGATTTCATTTTGACGCATTTTGTTGCGTTTTCAAATCTTATGTTTACTTGTAAACTACGGTTGGATATTTCTATGTTCTTATGTATTTCATCCCATGTATTTTATATACAGTGTGCTCTCAATTAAAAATATGTATAGTGACCGATTTACTCTTATAATTTCTGGAATTATGTGTTTTTCTTAAACTGGAAGTTCTTTTTATTTATTCTACGTCCCCTATGACTTAACCTACCCCTAAACTACCCTATAATTATAGCAATATATATATACACACACACACACAAATAAGATATTCGACTGTTTGAAATATTATTTTGTATATACCAATATATAAAACGTATATTTTGAGACTGATGTTTTTTGTAGTGGAAAATCGTTTACCCGGATAAAAAGTGTGAATTGGCGTTTTTATTTATATGTTCTTATTTCCAAAGTTATTGCAACTTTGCTGTAAAATATTCAGTTTGAGACATATTATGTTTAATGCATAGTTTGAACCAGGGTCTGAAACTATACATTTAGCATGTAAATGAGAAATACTCCCAAAGTATGCGTATAATGCCATAAATACGTATGATTCTGTGTCTCAGAGTCAATAATTGTTATATACATTCATCTGTATGCGATGGCGTTACTATTCTTGTCATATCTCAAACAATGCGTAAAATAGCTCTACCTGCATAATATACCAAAAATGTATTAAGGTTCTCTTTATTTATACATATAGTTTAATGACATGCAAAGTGTTTCCTAATAGCTAATAGCTACGATTGTTAGATTGGTTTCTATTAAGAGTACCTATTGGGTAGCTGTCCAATTCAACTTTATATGGAGATGGTTTTGTCTTTTTTTACATTTCGTAATATTTTATAAAAGTGAATGCTTACAGATTAAACAGAGAATTTTTCTGTTCAGTCTACATAGGGTATATATATATATATATATATATATATATATATATATATAGGGTATATATTTAAAAAAGACACAACAATATTTTTAGCCATGTTTTGTAAGTGGACAACTAATCATTGTTAGCTTCTTAAAAAATAATTATTTTAGTATTTCGTCAATTTGCTGTCAATTATCGGCCTCATTAGTCTTCGATAATTTCCAACAATAAAAGAGCAGTTTTTTTATTGCAGAAGCGGATTTCAGCAGCTTCTTGTGTGTGTGTGTGTGTGTGTGCGTGCGAGCGCGCGTGTGCGCGCGTCTGCGACGGCGGTGGCGGGGGAGTAATAAATATCCCTTAATACGCTACCGTTATTACACGGTCTCAAAAATCATTTATTTGCTTATGTTTATAGTTCCTAAACATATGTAGTTCGAGCTATTTTAAGCATGTTTGTTTAGTACTAAACACATAGTTTGAACCAGGGTCGGATTAAGCTCTTGTGAAGCCCGAGGCTAAGAAATTGAAAGGGGCCCTTTAACTAAACAAAGATATAGTCCTAACATTTATTATATTCTACAGTATGAATCCATTTCGAATGGACCTGCACCTTGCCGAAGTTCTAAATTACTAGAACAGGTGAAATGGCTTGCGTGTTCTAATGAGCTAAAGAGCCAAACTACAGGTCCAACCAAAGTAGTAGGGTCGTTAGTAAGGAACCAAACTAAGACAGGTTCCCGAAAGAATGCAGCGGCTCTTTCGGTACTTAGATTGGCAGAGACCATAGGGGCCGGTATGGCAGTCTAAGACACACTACCGCAATGTGGAAGGCAACGGGAAACCACCACATTATCTCCCAAGTACACAGCGTACTTAAATTGTAATAAACATGATGGCATTCTCTGTGGTAAAAGATTCCGGAGTTAAAATAGTCCCCCATTCGGATCTCCGGGAAGGGACTACTTTGGAGGATGCGATCGGAAAGAGAGTCGGAAACATTCTGCGAGTCGGAGCGTGGAATGTTAGAAGTATGAAGCAAGTAGGTAAGCTAGAGAACCTAAAAATCGAAATGAATAGGTTATCATTAGACATAGTAGGGATCAGCGAAGTTCGGTGGCCAGAGGCGGGGGATTTTTGGAGTGGAGACTTCAGGGTAATTCATACAGGAGCAGAGGAAGGAAATTTGGGTGTGGGGATAGTTATGCGGAAAAAGATAGGATACTGTGTAGAAAATTACTTACAAAAGAACGAAAGAGTACTCATGGTTAGATTAGAATCTAAACCGGTAAACACAGTAATAATATAAGTATACATGCCCACCTCTAGCTACAGTGACGAAGAGGTAGAAGCCATCTACAAAGATATCGAAGACATATTAAGATACGTAAAAGGACATGAAAAATTAATAATTACGTGGGATTTTAATGCCGTGGTAGGTGAGGGTAGGGAAGGAGCGGTAGTGGGTTTATTTGGTTTAGGCACGAGAAACGACAGGGGAAATAGGCTGGTAGAATTTTGTGACAAGAACAATTTAATTATCCCAAACACATTATTTCAACATCATGCTAGAAGACGATATACGTGGAAGATGCCAGGATATATAGGAAGATATCAAATAGATTACATTCTTGTTAGACAGCGGTTTAGGAATCAAGTAAAAGACTGTAGAAGCTACCCAGAAGCAGATATAGATACTGACCACAACATCGTAATTATGAAGGCCGCACTTAAATTTAAGAATATGAAAAAAAGGAGCGAAAAAAGGCACTTGGACTTGGAGAAACTAAAAAATAAAGATATTCAAGAAAAATTCGAAAAAAAGTCAAATGAATTGCTCAAAGATATCGGGAAAATATCTGATACTAAGGAAGTAGAAACAGAATGGAATAACATTAAATCTAGCCTAGACATGGCGGCCAGAGATATTCTGGGCTAGACATAAAAAGAAAATAAGAAACCATGGATAACAAAAGATATCCTGAATTTAATAGAAGAAACACGAAAATACAAAAATAAATCAGACGAAACAGGAAAACAGAGATACAAAGCCATAAAATGGGAAATTATTCGAAAATGCAGGAAAGCTAAAGAACAGTGGATTGATGAAAAGTGCAAAGAGGTACAAACGAAGATGGAAATAGGAAAGACAGACGAAGCATACAAATTAATTAGAATGAATTTTAGGGATATAAAACCGTACAGCAAAAATATAAGAGACGCACAAGGAAACGTCATTATAGAAAACGTAGAGAAAGTGGGTAGATGGCAAGAATATATAGGGTATTTATATGCAGGAGAGGAACTAACTGCATTAGAACAGGAATCAGACATTGTAAATGAGGACTTGGGATATCCTATACTTAGAGATGAGTTTGAATTAGCATTAAAGAGTCTGAAAAATGGTAAGGCGCCGGGTACAGATAAGGTGCAAGCAGAAACTCTAAAAGCCGCTGTAACAGAACGTCTCTTCCAACTTGTAAGCTATATGTATGAGACAGGCGAGATACCCAAAGATTTCAAACGTAGCATCATAGTAACTATAACAAAAAAGAAAGGCGCGGATAGATGTGAAAATTTTCGAACAATAAGTTTGACAGCACACGTGTCAAAAATATTAACTAGAATTGTGCAAAGACGAATGGAAAAACGGGCGGAAGAAATACTAGGAGAAGACCAATTTGGGTTTAGGCGAAACAGGGGAACACGGGAGGCTATTTTAGCTCTAAGAGTGACAATGGAGAAAACAATAGAAAAAGGGGAAAGCATGTATATAGGCTTTGTAGATTTGGAAAAAGCTTTCGACAATGTAAAATGGAAAAAATGTTTGAAATACTCAAAAAGATTGGAATGAGTTATAGGGATAGACGAATAGTACATAGCTTATACAAAGAGCAAACAGCAGTAATAGAATTAGAGCAGGAACGTAGAGAAGTAAACATTAGGAAAGGGGTGAGACAGGGATGTGCCCTATGCCCATTGATTTTTAACTTGTACATAGAAGAGGCAATGAATACTATCAAATGCAGGAAGACCTTTGGAATTACTATGCAAGGACAAAAAATTGATATGCTTACATTTGCAGATGATATAGCGGTATTAGCGTCTAGCAAAGAAGAGTTAGAATCTGCTCTTAATGAAATGGAAACGGTTCTAACAGAAAGATACGGTATGAAAATTAACAAAACTAAAACTAAAGTTCTAGTATGCAAAGGTGGGGAAAATAAATCAAAAACAAGAATACAAGTATGTAACACGAACTTACAAGAGGTTAAGGATTTCTGCTACCTAGGAAGCCAAATAACGCAAGATGGGAAAAGCACAAAAGATATAAAACAAAGATTAGCACAAGGTCGTGCTACATTTAACAAGAAAAAGCAACTACTGTGCTCAAAGACCACAAACATAGAAACAAGGAAAAGATTGCTTAAAACATATGTGTGGAGCACAGCACTGTACGGATGCGAAGCCTGGACAGTAGGAAAAGTGGGCAAGAGAAAGGTAGAAGCCTTTGAAATGTGGTGCTACAGACGTATGATGAAGATATCATGGACAGACAAAGTTAAGAACGAAGAGGTACTAAAAATGGTAAGGGAAGAAAGAAATATGTGGAAAACGGTAAAAAATTGGAGAGATAGGATGATAGGCCACATACTACGGCATGAGGGAATAGTGCGGAATATATTAGAAGCAGAGATCGGAAAAAAGATAAGAAGAGGCAGACCTAGGTTAGACTACTGCACACAGATAGTAAAAGATGTAGGCTGTAGGAGTTTCAGGGAGATGTGTAGGCTAGCCCAGAATAGAAATCAATGGAGGTACGCATCCAACCAATCCCAAGATGGATATACTAATGACGAAAAAAATAAGTGTGCTTAAACATGATGATTATTATAAGTAACTACAAGAATTGGTTGGGCAATATTCTCGAATAATGTTAAGTGTGAACGGATTTACTGGAAAACCATTATTTCGGCAAACGTCTAAGTGTTGGGGGATCTTGGTAGCCACAGGTTGCTTAACCCCCTTCACTAAATCTCGGTGAAATAGGGCATAAAATTAGAAAACAATAGAAGGGGAACGAGCTGTATACACATGCTGTGTGAGAATTTCAGAGAACTATGTAGGCTAGCTCAGAATATAAATAAGTACAGGTACGTGTCCAACCAGGAAAACCATTAATTCGGCAAACGTCCAAGTGTTGGGGGATTTTGGTAGCCACAGGTTGCTTAACCCCTTAACTGAATCTCGGTGAAATAGGGCATAAAATTAGAAAACAAAAGAAGGGGAATGAGCTGTGTACACATGCTGGGTGAGAATTTCAAGGAACTATGTAGGCTACTTCAGAATATAAATAAGTGCAGGTACGTGTTCAACCAGTTTTGAGACGGAAAACCTAATGACGAAAAAATAAGCGCAGATAAATCTGATGGTTAGTATAAACAACTAGTTGTTGGTTGCGAAATATCTGCAACTAATGTTGACTGTGCGAAAAGATATATTGGAAAATATATTAAATCGGTAAATGGTTAAGTGTTGGGGAACTTGACAGCCACAGACCGCTTACCTCCCTTCACAACCACTGAAAGTAGGAAAAATAGGGTATATAACTGCAAAACAATAGAAAGTGACCGAACTACATCTAACAAGAAAGAGCAGCGCCTATGAGGAAAGACAACAAACATAATAAGAAGAAAATTGTTGAAAGCATATGTGTGGAGCACAGCACAGTATGCATATGAAATACGGGCAGTCTGAAACGCAGACAGAAAAACGGTAGCAGCCTTTTGAAATGCTGTGCTTCAGATGTATGAGGACGATAGCATGGACAAACAAAGTTAATAGCAAATAGGTTATTGAAATAGTAGGGGAACAAGGATATCTGGGGAAAGAGAGAAATAGGAGGGCGGAATACGTTCTAAAGCATTTTGGGGAATAGTATGGGATATATTACAAGCAGAGATAGGAAAAAAGAGGTAGATGTAGACCTAGATCAGATAGTGACAGATGCAGACTGTGCAAATTTCAGGGAAATCTGTAGGTTAGTTTAGAATAGGAAACAATGATGGTACGCGTCTAACCAGTTCTAGGACTGAAGACCTAATGATGATGATGACAGTATGAATACTATTCGAGATACTTCTTATTATTTGATTATAATTTTACAGTAAAAATTCCCAAAATGCTAACAAAATTTTCTTCTCGCTTTGCTGCTAACAAAATCCAGTATTATATCGTCGAATGTTAACTGATTCATAACGTCATTTTCAATACACATTAAAGACAATGAAGTCAGTCGATCCTCCTGCAAGGTTGTTCTATACTTGTTCTTTATGTATGCTAATTCCGAAAATGACCGCTCTGATTCGCAAAAAATTGGTATAGCTAAATAAATTCGCAAAAGAGTGTATACGTTAGGAAAAGTGTCAATCAGTTGATGTTTTAAGATATACTTTAAACACTGTAAGGGTCATTTAGTTTATCAGATTCCACCTTGGAATTTGCAAGTAGTTCACAAAAAAATACTAACTCGCCCACTAAGTTAATATTTATACATCTTTATACACGTCACTGATTTTCACTGAAAACTCCACAACTTCGGTTCTGGATAAGTTTGAATTAAGTTTTGAAATTAATCCAAATAAATTAACAATATTTGTATAAGCATCACACCGTCGTTGTAATTCGACCACGAGTTTGTCAAATATAAGTATAAAAGTTTGTGTCCTAAACATTTCTCTTCCGTTTAAACGTCTTCCAAAAATTGGTGTTACTGGTTGATTGATTGATTGAATAATTAAAGTAACCCGTGAGTTCTTTAATATTCTTTGATGGAACCAGTGTACTTTAAGGAAGGATTTCCTTAAAATGTTGGGACGCAACTATCTTCCGACTATGCTAGGGGTCTATTCCTCGGGTAGAGCTTATGAGGATTGGTCGTGGTTCTTTTTACAAAACATTATTTACTTACTATGGCTTAATTCGTACCAACATAAGGGTTTAGGGAGGGCGCCACCAAGTCATTAAATTTTAAACACAGAGTTTCCCTAAGGGGGATTTGGAAGTCCTTAGAGAGGAATATCGTATTAACTGCTTACGCAGGAGCTGTAAAGAAAATTGAATTAAATTAACAAAGTGAGGACACAAGAGGTATACTTTTGCTACCTCGTAATAAAAAAGCTGTAAAGATTAATTATGCACACACTTTTATAGACACAAATATTAGGCATCAAATTCTGAAAGAGCTATCAGAGCTTCTTCGTCAAATAGAAGCTACAAATATCATTATATCGAAGGTATTTATGCCTTTTGTTCCTTGATCTAATTACCCTATTTTTGAACTCTCTTGTTCAAAATAAAACAATTAATTAAATGAACTAAATGGTGATTCTTTAATTAGATGTTGCTTCATGATAAAAAGTTGTATGTACAAAATTTACATATCAAAAATGTTACTATAATTTCTTCTACACAGATGTAGAATGATAAATTCAAATAAAATATCAAATATCTTAAGCATTTCTTTTTACTACAAAATTAATTTAAATCAATACCCAAAATATCAGATCTGTTATTAGGCTTACAAGTTTAAATGAAAATATCAAAAATCTAATAATTCAACGTTCAAAAGCTTTAACTATAATTACACATAAGTGAAACTTTAATCAGAACTCAATTGACGTGCTTAAGTTCGTTAATAGTAATAACGGTTATTACGCTGGATTTAATATTGACAATAAAAAAAAACATCAAAAGTCCTTTATAGTTTGTTAAACAAAATAATATTTATAGGTCATCACAAAGTTATTTTTCAGGTGTTGCCTTAAATCAGTGTTGGCCATATGCGGACGTCATATAAAAATAATAAAGAGCGCTTACCTCGTTTCAACAGGTTCTTGTTTGTGTGACAGCGTTACATTGTATTAAACCAGATGTGCATACATACTGTTTCTGGACAAACAAATGACGTCGCCGTTCGCATGTTGTACTGAAGCCTACCAACTGCGTGCTTCTTGGACCCAATTATACGAGCTTAGGGCGTATTTCCTCTACGCAATAACGGAACAAACCAAAATCCAACCAAACAGTTATCAAAGAAATGCAAAGCTTCGATCTATTACTGCACTTAGTTTGTTATCCAAACAATTATCTTGAGCGTAATTATTCACATTATTACTTGTAAATTCATCATAGCAATTAAAAGATTATCGTAAATGTTAATTATGGAACATTTAGATTGAAACAAAAGAATTGCTATTAAATTGAAGAACATTCCGGTTAAATCTCAAATATTACGGCTTCATTGCAGAACATTTTCCTAAATCCAAATATTACGGTAAAGTTGAAGGGCGTTCATATTAGACCAAAATTTATTATCGCCACATTGAAGTACGTTCTTGTTAAATTTAGAATATTACAATCAAATTGATAAATGCTCACATTAAATGGTAAACTCGATGAGCGTAAACGAAAAGAAAAGGTCAAATAATATTATACTAGTCAAAATTAGACAGGATAAAATAAAATACGAGAAGATAGTACAAGACAAGAGAAGAGCGCTGCAACAAAATTATTTAGTTTGTTTAAGAATTTATGTGTATTTGCTTACCATTATTAAAAAACACTACTTCGCATAGGCGTAAAGCCACACGCAAATTACTGGCTAGAACTCTAAGGTTCTCCATGATGTCTTCGTCTCATGTGCCCCAGCCAGAATGAGTCGTTGACACGTTGCGCACAATATATCAAAGTTGTTTGGCATTGAAGTGTTTATTCAAATAGTTAACGCCTGTTGTTAGCAACCAAACTAGCATCTCTGTATTGTGGTTGGGCTACATGATCCCAATACGGATATTTATTTAAATGACGATGTTTACTTTTTTAATGGAACAGACAAAAAGATGTATTTAACTAATAAATTTTTGGTGATTTGCAGTCGTCAAAAGAAATTGTTACAAGCGTGCTTCATCTATGCCGTCGGGAAACTTCTTTTGTCGTTTCGATCTGTCCGTTGAATACATATTCTTTCTGTGGGAGTAATTTTTTGCTTCTTCTTCAAAAACATCAAATTGGTCTTGGTACGAAGAAGTAATTGCTATAAGAATTTTTAATACATTCTCACCAAATAACAAATCGAGGCTTGGTGTCTGAAGTATTTTGGAAGCCTCACCAAAATGTCTTAGAATTTTATTCCAAAATGTAGTCATAACAAGATTTTCTTTTTTTATCATTTCTTTAGATAAACCCAGCGCATCTTATTTCGTTTCATTTTTTTCTAAAGGATCTTTTGATATCTTTTCTACACAATCATATATTTGGGAATAACTTCCACTTGTAGGTTTTACCGCATCTTCCCTACAGCTCCAATGAATGCTATTAAGCGACTTAACAATATAGTTTTTTTGTATATGCTGTTGTAGTAACTGCCACCGGTGTGTGGAGGCTCCAAAAAATGCATACAATTTTTGCAAAAAAGAAAAAATTTTGTAGTCTCAATGCATCCGCCAACAGCACATTCTCCAACTAAATTAAGTGAATGCGTAAAACATGGGATAAAAAAGCAACATCAATATTTTGCGAATGTAGGCCTGTAGACCCTTATACTGTCCGGCCATGTTATTTGCGTTATCGTATGACTGCCCGCGACAATATTTTAAACAAGTTCATTTTCTGTAAAAAACAATTGATCACCACCTCGACTAAAGATTTTCCTGTATGAGAAAAAATAGGTACAAAACTTAAAACTCTGTCGTACACTTGTACGCCTCCTTCAGTTGAAAATCAGTAGAGAATAACAACTGATAATTGATCCACGTGCGACAGATCTGAAGTTGAGTCTACTATTAGCGAATAATACTTCGCCAGTTTAATATTTTCTATAATTTCTATAAATTCTATAATTTTTGCAGACATTAATTGAATAAACTCCTCACATATGGTTTTGGACAGGTAGGAAACATTGTCCTCTCCTTTATTACCTAAACTATCAATATGGTTCTTTAGAAAAGGATCGAATGTAGCGACTACTTCCGATATTCCCATATAAAGACCGTTTGATTGGGACCCAAAAATCTCATTATCGCTGCGAAATGGCAAACCTCTTTCCACTAAAAATTTAATCACAACAACAATTGTTTTAAATACTTTTAGCCAATAAGCCTTTTCTTTTGCAAATGCTTCACAAATATTTGTATCTACTCTACTTTTGGAATTACTCCTTGAAAGAACCATATTCATAGCCTTTCCATGATCAGTGCTGTTTTCATGTGTTGCGATTTTTCAATGCCTTTTTTCCAATCTGAAAATCCACGGTTAAATGGGACGCTTTTGTTTCGATTGAAAAGCTTGCAAGCAAAACAGAAAATGTTGCCATTGCTAGGGGAATATAACAACCACTGGCGTTTAACAGTTTCTCCATTCACCAGAGTTTTGTACAACATTGTATCGGAAAACTTTCATTTTGTAATTTATTTGATCTTAATGAAGCCTTATATTGTTTAACAGATTCACAATTTTGAAGATACTCGGCGCCTTTTTCTAGGTAACTATCAATTAAATTATCGTTGACTATCTCATGCCATAAAGCCGGATCGCTGTTTGGTAGGCAATAATCATCCCGATTAGGAGTCGATATTGGAGAGCTCTTTGTAAATCCTAGTAAAAATAAATTCAGAACTAAATATGAATTATACCCGCAACTGGAAACATTACCTTCGCGTGATTGTGTATTTCGCGTACTCGCTAAACTGTGTAGATTATCACTGCTACTTATGTCGTCACTTGTATTTTCTAGAAAAATTAATACCTCTTTTCTAAATATACGAAAAGAATATTAGATATAATACCTTAAATTGTTACGTTGTCATCATAACTAAAATTTGCGAACTCCACTATTTCCGCATTCGGATTACTTGACGTAGAACTAGAAGGCGCTACTGAATCAATCACGGTAGTACGACCGTTAAAAAACCAGTAATTTTGAGCAGTTTGTTTACAGCTTCCAATTTCTCATCAGCCGCCTATAATCATTTCAGCAAAATATTGTAGCAGTGGCATAAAAAAGTTAAACTTACTTTTCTTTTCTGAAAGCCGCTCTTGTGGCGATACTGTTTATTATTCATGTTAGTAAATTTCAAACAGTTTATAAACGCAAACACGCAATAAGCTAAATAACGTAGTGTAGTGTTTAATTAACTACACTATAGTAACAGTAGTAGTAGTAAATATGCTTTCAATTAGAGCTTTTGGGCAACAGAATAAGAATAAGAATATAAAAAAGAAAACGAATCTTCTAACTGTAAAATTATCTTACCAGGTTCAAATACAAGTATACTGTGCCGCCAGACAACAAAAACACAGAACCGAAAAATGTGGACAGTGCGGTATTATATCTGCTACCCACACGATTAGATTAGTTTTGAGTTACATCTTGAAACGACTATCAGCAGAATAATAAAACATAAAGGTGTCCATTTAAAGCAAGGAAGATTATTGTTTTTATTTTAAATAAAAGTCTAAGGGAATTGAAACGACAGGGTTTTGTATTGCTTACTACTAAATAAAAACTAGATGATAAGCTGCCGACGTATAAAAAAATTAGTAAAATACAAATTACCTTCATTGATGCGAGGCCCCTTAATGTCATGGGACCCGGGGGTGCAGCCCCGTTAGCTCCCCCCAATGAAGGCCTGGTTTAAACTAATGACAAGAATAGTAACGCCATCATAGTGATGAATGCATTTAATAATTATCGAGTGTGACACGTAAAAATATACGTATTTATGGTATTGTAAGTAATACTTTGTGGTATTCTCATTTACATACATTAAATGTATAGTTTCAGACCCCGGTTCAAACTATGCATTAAACATATAATAGGTAACATAATAAACATATTTTTAAGGATTAGCTTATTTTAAGCTTATACCCGTTTGCACCAAGCATGTCTTAGGTAAGGAATAGTAAAGGAATCCTTAAATTATAAGACTTAATTTGCACATGCACAAAGGAGGTTTTATGACAGGATATAACGGGACAAGGAATGACAGTTTTACTATTTGAACTATGAATTTACGACTTAAAATTAAACACAACGTGCGACAAAGAGACCGAACTTAGCCCTTAATTCAAAAGGCATTGCACCAATGCTTGAATGTCAACATCTTAATTAAGTAGGTGATACTATTGGTAGCGTTGTAATTTAAGTCGTCTTTTAGAAAATTTCAGGTTTATTACTATAAGGGTTGGCAATTTGGCTTGCAGATGCAGAAATACAAATCAAGTTTTGTCAAATGTAAACATAGATTTAAATTTCTTTGTAATTTTGCTTTATACCTATAATCATGTCCATGTATTACGATGGAAAATAAAAGGAGAGTTGTTAGCATCTCATTTATTTGAAGTAACACTGTTATTTCTAGAATAACTGTTTACACTATTAGATAATATAATAATGTATTTTTTTAAATTCTGCGTGTTTTAAATTTTTGGCATTTTCTTAACACTGCAACTTACTTAATTTCATCCTCATTAAAGTACTTTTGTTTAATCTAAATCTTTGAAACACAAACAAATGTATTATTTATCCTTCCTATTAGATAATTGGATCTTTCATTAATTCGTGTAGGAAACCCATTGTCCATAATATCCAAAATCTTATAATACACAAATTATCCAACACTAGAAACACACAGGAAAAAAAATTTAATTATAGATAAAAAGGAACTATATTGATATGTGTTTATATTTTAAGGCGTGAGGTTAGAAATCTTTCTTTAATATATTTAAGGGATGAATTTTGGGAACTTATTTTAAGTAACCCTTAAGAACGATTATTTGTGTGGTGCAAATGAAAGTACATACTATTCTCTCCTTAACACTAAGGTATGCTTAAATCTGGAATTATGAATGTGGTGCAAACGGCCATTTTAAAACTCCTGCAATTATGGGTTTAATTTTCTTTGTGTCATAACTAAAGTTAAAACTAAATTAGCATAGTCTTTATTATAATTCACAAATATATGATTATATGAACGATAATTTGATAATTGTCCAAGAAACCAAGTTTAACTGCTTAAAAAAAGCTTCAATCCTGGTGATGCAACCTGCGTGCTCCTGCGGTCATCTTCGCGGAGAGAGCCGAAATAATATGGATATGCAAAAATGGTGTTTATGTTAGGTTATTGGAGAAAATGTTTTACTACTAAAAATGACTGAACGGGTACAACTGCCATTCCGAATGGACCTGCACCTTGAAGAAGTTCTAGATTACTAGAACAGGTGGAATGACTTTCGCGTTCAAGTAATCTAAAGAGCCAAACTACTGGTTCAACCAAACTAGTAGGGTCTTTAGTAAGTAACCAGACTAAGACGGGTCCCCGAAAGAGGGCAGCGGCTCTTTCGGTACTTAGATTGACAGAGACAATAGCGATCGGTATGGCATTCTAAGACAGATTACCACAATCTGGAAGGCAACGGAAAACCACAACATTACCTCCCAAGTACAAAGCGTACTTAAATTGTATTTAAAATGATGGCTTCTTCGGAGGTAAAAAATTCCGGAGGTATAATAGTCCCCCATTCGGATCTCCAGGAGGAGACTATTTCGGAGGATGTTATAGGAAAACTTAAAAAAGGAATCGGGAACATTCTGCGAACCGGAGCGTGGAATGTCAGAAGTATGAAGAAAGTAGGTAAGATAGAGAACTTAAAAATTGAAATGGATAGGCTAGCACTAGGCATAATAGGGATCGGCGCAGTTCGGTGGCCAGAGGTGGGGAATTTTTGGAGTGGAGACTTCAGGGTAATTCATACAGGAGCAGAGGAAGGAAATTCTGGTGTGGGTATAGTTATGCGAAAAAAGATAGGGGGCTGTGTAGAAAACTACTTACAAAAGAACGATAGAGTACTCAAGGTTAGTTTAGAATCTAAACCGGTAGATATAATGCAAGTATACATGCCCACCTCCAACCACAGTGAGGAATAGGTAGAAGCGATCTACAAAGATATCGAAGACATACTAAGATACGTAAAAGGACATAAAAATTTAATAATTACAGGGGATTTTAATGAAGTGGTAGATGAGGGTAGGGAAGGAGAAGTAGTAGGTTTATTTGGTTTAGGCACGAGAAACGACAGGGGAAATAGGTTGGTAGAATTTTGCGACAAAAGCAATTTAACCATCACGAACACTTTATTTCAACATCATGCTAGAAGACGATACACGTGGAAGATGCCAGGAGATATAGGAAGATATCAAATAGATTACATTCTTATTAGACAACGGTTTAGGAATTAAGTAAAAGACTAGAAGCTATCCAGAAGCAGATATATACACTGACCACAACATCGTAATTATAAAGCCCGCTCTTAAATTAAAAAATTTAAAAAAAGGGAATGGAAAAAGGCACTTTGACTTTGAAAAACTAAAAGATAAGGATATCCACGAAAGATTTGAAAAAAAATCAAATGAATTGCTGAAAGATATCGGGAAAATTTCAGATACTAAGGAAGTAGAAACAGAATGGAATAACATTCAATTCAGCTTAGACATGGCGGCCAGAGATATTCTGGGGTATTCGCAAAAGAAAAATAAGAAACCTGGATAACAAAATCTATCCTGAATTTAATAGAAGAAAGACGAAAATACAAAAATAGATCAGACGAAACGGAAAGCGGAGATACAAAGGCTTAGGAAAACTAAATAACAATGGATTGATGAAAAATGCAAAGTAAAACTACTCCTAACCAGGGGGTGTAATTCCATGATAATACTTTCAAATATGATAAAAATGATATGCAAATTACGAATTCTTCATGCATGAAGAGGCGGGCGACAGTTAATTTCTGATAAGAGGACACCGCTGGTGGCCAACTATATTATGTTCGCTTACTAGATGTGTCCGTTAGTTCTAGAATTTGGTATAAATCAAGATATGAATGTATATACAGTTCGGGAAATAGTTTCTTTCAAATAACTTGTTACACAGGAGGGCGCAAAATTTCGCTTCAACGGCGCAAAATGACGCCTAATTACCGCTGAATTGTGGTACAAACATTTTTTCAAAATTCAAATAAGTCGCGGCCAACTTCACGCTTTTAGGTAGTTTGGAAAATAAGTTTTTTTTAAATAACTTGTTACACAGGAGGGCGCAAAATTTTCTTTTAACAGCGCAAAATGGCGCCTAATTGGCGCTAAATTATGGAATAAAGATTTTCTGAAAATTGAAAAAAAGTGCGGCTTCGTGAACTTGGCCGGGAAATCTTATTTCATTAATAACTTGTTGCCAAGACGGCGCAAAGTTTAGTTTTAGCGGCGCAAAATGGCGCCTAATTGGCGCCTAATTATGACATAAATATTTTTGAAAAATTCAAAAATGTTGCGGCTAACTTCACGCACCTTTAACTTATAGTGTGCAAAAAATTTTGAGAAAAATGCTAGATGGTGCTTAATGAGTGCATTCTGTATAGGAATGTTTTAATAAAAAATTTATTTGGAACGTGCTGACTTTGGTTTAAGAAAGGCTGCGCAGATTAATTTTGGTTGTACACAGGGGTGCATTGTTTTCTAAAAACGATTTCAATTTTAATTTTTAAGTGTTGGCCGGTTAAGGTCAAAAATCTCTAGCCGAGCACTATAAATTTTGACAATAAATATTTAACCGATGGTTTGTTTTGTTTTCGAACTTACTTAAGGTCGGTTCTACGCAGCTCAAAATTCTTTTCTATTCTGAGCTAGTTTAAAAAGGTCTACATACCCGCCACAACCTAAATCTCTTATAATTTGACTAATATAGCTTTGTCTAGGTCTTACTATTCTATTTTTATTTGGTAATCTATAATCTAAGACCTTACTTAAATAATCCGTCATGTCTTAACTGATGCCCTATCATTCTATCTCTCCTGGCCTTTAATTGTTTCCACATACAGGGTTCCTCATCTATCCTTATATAAACTTCCTCATTTGTTACTCTATCTGTCCCCTAATTTTTAACATTCTCCTCTAACACCAAGTTTCAAAAGCTATCTTTTTCTTATCTACCTATTTAATTGTCCAAGTCTCACTATCGTATATTAGAACGCTCCATACGTACGACTAAGAAACTTTTTCTATTATCTAAACTAATACTATTAGTAAGTTTTTCTTTTTTAAAAACATTTTTCTAGCTTGAGCTATTCTAACTACTATAGCCCTTCTGCTACGTCCGTCCTTTATAATTATACTACCTAAATAGCAAAATTCATTTACCTCCTCTAACTCGGTATTACCTATTTTTAATTTTGGTTTAGAACTAGGCTGTAACTCACTTGTCATTATCTTTGTCTTTCCTGAGTAAATTCTCATACTATAGTTACGCTGTAGTATCTCATCTAAAATATTTAAAAACGCTCCTAACCCTTTTCTAGACTCTGCTATAATTGCTATATCATATGCAAAACGTAACATGCATATTTTTGGTCCCTGTACACTAATACCTATCTCTTTTCTCTCTCTAGCTAAGTTTAAAGCTTCCTCAATTTAAAGATTAAAAATCAAGGGTGATATAGTCCAATTAAGATGACGTCAAATATAGTAATAGAGTGTTGGCAACTGTATACAAATAAATACTTAGAATTACGCATGAAGGTTACTGTCATTTAACATAATAAAGGTTGGCAGTTCTGTACGGTGTTGCCACCAATTCTTCTTGTTAATGGGAATATTTCTATATTTTTCATTAAATATATTATAATACAGATTAACGTTGGCAATGTAGCAATTCATCCAGTTGTGACGTCATCCTAAAGTTAAAGCGAATGGACTATATTATACAGCCCTGTCTAACAGCATTTCTAATCTTAGCTTCCTTTTCTATTTCATCAAATCTAATTACTACGCTTTGGTTTTTATATAGACTGTAAATAATTTTTCTATCCCCATGAGAGATTCCTACTTTTCGCAAAACCCCGAACATAACCGATGGAGTGCAATAAAATGTGAGGTAGGTGTTAGATGGTGCATAATGAGTAAACTTTGTATATAACCGTTGTAATACAAAATTTCAAAAAATTAAATTTGGGGGAGGTGCGGGTGGTTTAAGAAAAGGTGTATAGGTTAATTTTGGTTGTGCACAAGGTTGCATGGCTTTCTAAAAACGGTAATGTTTTAATTTTAATTTTAAAATGTTGGCCGACTAAGCTCACGTGACCTAGATGCGCACTATAAATTTGTCGATAAATCTTTAACTGAAGGTCTGCAATAAAATGTGAGGTTATTGCATCATGGTGCCTAAGGGGTGCAGGCGGCTCCGTGGCGTAGTGGTATGTGTGTGACTACTACTCCCTAGGTCCCGGGTTCGAATCCCGACACGGTCTGCTTGAAAAATGTTAGGCGAGCATTTTTCGTAAAAATACACCCTCGTTCGGATGAAAGGTAAAATGGAGGTCCCGTGTGTGAGTGTTGTCACGCACGTTAAAGATCCCTACCTTGCTTGGAACAGCAAGGATTCGGCAAAATTCAAAATTTTCCAGGTAAAAAAAACTCGCTTCCTGGCCAATGTAGTACCTTCGGGTGGAGCATTGGAAAATCACATGTAATGCCTAGGGGGTGCAATGTTACTGTAACATTGTTTTATTTTAATTTTGAATTGGGGCGGCTAGGGTCACGAAGCAGCTCAAATCACAGCATGGTCTGGACACAATAACTCCTTGCAATTTGCAATTGTTGCAGGAATATTTTGTTTGCGATCACGGCTGCTTGGACAAATGGAACGCCTTCCTGTGGTTTTTGATTCTTTGCAGGTGGTGCGGTAGGGTTAGCTTCAGTATAATTGGAAATATTTTCGCGAATTTTCTTATTCACTCTCGGATTATTCTCTCTGATGTTCATATATTCCTGGATAAGTTCAATGCTCGGCGTTTTCATAAATACTCTGCTGCGTGTTTTGTCTTGATTGTTTGCTCTGTATATAACTAGAGCATTTATGATAGCAGTATTCATAAAGGATAACGCAATCACGAGAGGTTATCTTCTTGAATTTCTAGACACGTTGTATGATGCCGAAAGTTTGTCTACGACGTCTACTCCACCTACAGTGAAGTTGTAGAAACTAATAATTTTGGGCAAATTCTTCTCACCAGCTGCTTCATTAATTGGTCCATAATGGTGCATTGTAGACATCAGCAGCATATTTTTATTCTTTTTTGGAATGTAGAACACGGGTTGTGTCTTTTTTGAAGCCAAATAAACTTGTCTTTGGCTACCTCGTCTTTACTGACACGAATTGGTACTGAAGGCAGGGTCTGTTTTTCTAAGCGTGCTTACCGATGTTGATTTATGCTGTTTTAAAAGTGTTATCATTAATTCGTAGCTTGTGTACCAATTATCGAAGGTTATATTTCGATTGGAACCAGAAATTGATTTTATGAGTCTCTCAACAATATCTGTCTAAGAGTTACTGATATTGTAGGGGCCTTCTGGTTGCCTTTTTGCATAAACTTCAAAGTTCAAAACGTAATAGGACCGTGCATCGACTAAGATTTGCACTTTAGTATCATACTTCGCATGTTTATGGGGCACATATTGTTTGAAAGGACACCTTCCACGAAAAGACTCCCTAGATTTGAAGATACTGCATTGACCAGGAAGCGAGAGTCCTTGGACATAGTAGTCGCACGCATAGCATCTACGCCACGGAGCCGCCTATAAAAAACTCCAACTTTTCGTCTATTGTCATATACTGAAGAGTGTATGATTTCTTCCTGTTGTCAATAAATCTTTTCAGTATTTCTCGTATATGAGCTAATTTGTCTGACTCTATATCTCTTTACTATTTTGTACATTATTAAAGAGAAGACAAATCATTAAAAATTGAAATAGTTTGAAGGACATAGTACTGCAAAAAATATCCACTCTAGTTCCTTTCTGACTATGTGAATGAAACAATCCAGCTAAATAAAGTGATCCGATGCATGCTTTTATTTCAGGAACACTGTTTGATTTCACAATATATTTATTTTGATAAACAATCGATTTTTCTGGAATTCATGTATGGGTCCGCCGCACTGAATCTTTTATTATTTGACTAGACTATTGAAGAACAGCTGCCAACAATCCATAGCACTTTTTGCGTGCTTTGCTTTTTTTTTTTACACTCAACAAATGTAAAACAAGACGAGTGTAATTCGTCTCGCTATATATTTAGTACTAAGGTACTACTTAAATTCTACAGCAGGAATGTATTTGAGAAGTTATTGAGAAGGGGATGTGCCTAAGATTACGATTTCTATATTTTTAACGCAATTATCGGCCGTTGGGGCTTGTGAGGCCCCACTTATGTGACGCACGATTAATTAATTGAAGGGATGGTGATTTCTACTTAATGAACATGGTCTTTGGTTACCGAAATATAATAGGAAGAGGGCCAGTCAAGTTGGACCTCCACTGACAGTTTTTCATTTGTTTGTCTTCTTAAACAATTATGTTTGCTTCAATTGTGCTCATTTGCTGATTGCGAAAAAACTGAAAACAAATGCGGGAGGTGTGGTTGACCGCTAGTCCCCCCGCTTTTTTTGAGTTTTCAACTTTTTCGTAGTCCGTTGAATTGTACTTGTTTTATGCTCGATTGTGCCGGTGTTTGTTTCAATTGTATTCAATTGCTTAAAGCGAAAAAATTGAAAACAAGTGCGGGGACATATTGACCACTAACCTCCCTCTTTGTTTGAGTTTTCCAATGTTTTCTTAGGCCATTGAATTGTGCTTGTTTTGTGTTCACTTGTGCCGGTGTTTGTTTCAATGGCGCTCATTTGCTTATAGTGAAAAACTTAAACATAAATCCAGGGGTTAGATTGGCCGGTAGTCTCCACTTTTTGTTTTTTAATTTTTTCTTAGTTCGTTGAATTGTGCTCGTTTTGTGATCGTCAATTGTGCCGATGTTTGTTTCAATTGTGCTGATGATGGAAAAGTTTAAAACAAATCCGCAGCCCAACGCTTTTTTTAGTGTGGAATACAAATTGGAGGGGGAGGGGATTCTAACCGCCAGCGGCGGCTCCGTGGCGTAGTTGGTATGTGTGTGACTACTACACCCAAGGTCCCGGGTTTGAATCCCGACACTGTCCGCTTGAAAAATGTTAGGCGAGCATTTCTCACAAAAATGCACTCTCGTTCGGATGAGAGGAAAAATGGAGGTGCCGTGTGTGAGTGTTGTCACGCACGTTAAAGATCTTTACCTTGCTTGGAACAGCAAGGGTTCGGCAAAATTCCAAATTTTCCAGGTACAAAAAACTCGCTTGCTGGCCAATGTAGTACCTTAGAGTCTAACCGCAAGCCTCCCATATTTTTAAGTGCCTAGTAATTTCATTTGCAAATGATATAGAGGTAATAGCATCTAGCAAGGAAGAGTTAGAAGCTGCTCTTAATGAAATCTAAACGGTTTTAACTGAAGGATACGGTATGAAAATTAACAAAACTAAAACCAATGTACTACTATACAAAGAAGAGGAAAATAAATCAAAAACAAGAATACAAATATGTAACACGAACTTACAAGAGGTTAAGGATTTCTGCTACCTAGGAAGCCAAATAATGCAATATGGGAAAAGCGCAAAAGATATAAAACAAAGACTAGCACAAGGTCGTGCTACATTTAACAAGAAAAAGCAACTACTGTGTTCAAAGACAACAAACATAGAAACAAGAAAAAGATTACTTAAAACATATGTGTGGAGCACAGCACTATACGGCTTCGCAGCCTAGACAGTAGGAAAAGCTGACAAGAAAAAAATAGAAGCCTTTGAAATGTGATGCTACAGACGTATGATGAAGATATCATGGACAGACAAAGTTAAATACAAAGAGGTACTAAAAATGGTACGTGAAGAAAGAAATATGTGGAAAACGGTAAAAAATAGGAGAGATAGGATGACAGGCAACATACTATGGCATGAGCGAATAGTGCAGAATATATTAGAAGCAGAGATAGGAAAAAAGAGAAGTAGAGGTAGACCTAGGTTAGACTATTGCACACAGATAGTGAAAGGTGTAGGCTGTAGGAACTTCAGGGAAATGTGTAGACTAGCTCATAATAGAAATCAATGGAGGTACACATCCAACCAGTCCCAAGATGGATAAACTAAAGACGAAAAAAGTAGCTGTACTTAAACATGATGATTGTTATAAGCAACTACAGGTATTGGTTGGGCAATATTCTCGAAAAATGTTAATTGTGGTGAAAGGATTTACTAGAAAACTAATAATTCGTCAAATGTCTAAGTGTTGGGGGATCTTAGCAGCCACAGGCTACTTAACCCCCTTCACTGAATCTCGGTGAAAGAGGGCATAAAATTAGAAAACAATAGAAGGGAAACCGATCTGTATACAGGCTGTGTGAGAATTTCAGGGAACTGCGTAGGCTAGCTCAGAATATAAATAAGTGCAGGTACGTGTCCAACCAGTTTTGACACGAAAAACCTAATGACGAAAAAATAAGCGCAGATAAATCTGATGATTATTATAAACAACTACAGGTGTTGGTTGTGAAATATCTGCAACTAATGTTGAGTGTACGAAAAGATATATTGGAAAAAATATTAAATTGGTATATGTTCAAGGGCACTTGGCAGCCACAGGCTGCTTACCCCCTTCACAACCACTGAATGTCGGAGAAATAGGGTATATAATTGTAAAACAATAGAAGGGGACCGAACTGCATCTAACAATGAAAAACAGCGCCTATGATGAAAGACATCAAACATAGAAACAAGAAGAAAATTGTTGAAAGCAAATGTGTGGAGCACAGCACAGTATGCCTATTAAATACGGGAAGTAGGAAAAGCAGACAGAAAAACGGTAGCAGCCGTTTGGAATGCTGTGCGTCAGATGTATGAGGATGATAGCATGGACAGACAAAGTTAATAACAATTAGGTTATAGAAATAGTAGCGGAAGAAGGATATCTGTGGGAAAAATATAGGAGACATAGATGGGCAGAAAACGTTCTAAGGCGTTTTTGGGGAATAGTATGGGATATATTACAAGCAGAGATAGGAAAAAGGAGATAGATGTGGACCTAGATTAGATAGTAATAGATGTAGACTGTGCAAATTTCAGGGAAATGTGTAGGTTAGTTCAGAATAGGAAACAATGATGTACGCGTCTAATCAGTTCAGGACTGAAGACCTAGTAATGAAGATGAGTAATTTTATAATTCATATGAAACATATATAATATAAGCAAACAAAGTATAAGATTATCCTAAACGAACATGAACATATAGTAAACGTCAATTATTATAGACTACAAAATTAAAAAATCAGTTTCCAATGTGTAATGATGCTTATAACACAGAAGTAGTCTATTATATTTTCAAAAATTACAATGCGGTAACTACGTGTCTCATTATATTTTTCGCTGTTTCAAGTACTTTTAACCTTCAGAGGAATAAAAATATACTATACATGTGTGTGTGATGATTAACACTCGTTTTGTAAATACTATGAGTTTGGAAGTTGTTCCAGGTTGTTACATCCCTGTACCACATTGTTCCAATTCCAAATTAGTTTATCCCAAGAACTAAAAAACGGAAAAATCTTCATAAATTGAAGGTTTCGCCTTCGCTAAAGATTATCCTAGCTGTTCTAAACATTGTTCAAAAAAAAAATCCGTTACTAAATAATTTTCAAAAAACCTGTAAAAAGTCATTTTCAGTGACACCCTTTTTTTTCGAAAATCGGGGATTTGTTGTTCGAGAAACATTGTTGTAGTTGTTCCAAGCATTGTCCCTAAAAGACAGTTCCGTAAGTCAAACCAAAAACCCGAAACAATAAAAACTCTCCATTCTTGTTCCAACAGCTAACTTTTTGTTTTAAAAACAGTCCTATTGTTTGAATCTCGCATCGCCACCGGATCTCCCAAAATTGGTTTTTGTTTGTATCATCATAAATGAACATATCCTTGCCCTATTGTTCCAATTGCTTACTTTTTGAACTAAATCGTTTTAGGCTTAGATAACATAGTTCTGCAGTATGAATTTTGCATTGCCGCCAAATCCCTCAAAACCGATTTTACGATTTTATGGACAAAGGGTAAACATACTCCTCCCTTTTTGTTCCATGAGCTAACTAATTACTCTTGATGCTGCAGAATCAAGTTTTCAAAATCTAAAACGACTCAGAACAAGAAGTTAGCCATTGCAACAAAACGGGAAGGCTATGTTTACTTCTATCGATAGTCAACAAATGAATTTTGGGAGATCCGGCGCAATCCGAGATTCATACTGTTTAACAGTGTTTTTTAAGCTAAGAAAAAATTAAAAATTCAAAAAGCGTGGACTAGCGGTCAAGTTGCCCTTCTACACTGATTTGTTTTCAATCTTTTTGATGTGATCAAATGAGCACAATTGAAACAAACAAGGTACAATTGAGCACAAAACAACTACAATTCAATGTACAAGGAAAAATGAGAAAACTTAAAAGCGTGGGGCTGATGTTCAACCTGGCTCCCACATTTATTTTCAATTTCTTTACTATAAGCAAATGAGCACAATTAGAACAAATAGCGGCACAATTGAGCACAAAACGAGCACAATTTAACGAGCTAAGAAAAAATTGAAAACTCGAAAAAGAGAGGGGCTGGCGGCCACCTAGTCCACGTATTTTCAATGTTTTCTCTTTAAGCAAAGGAGCACAATTGAAACAAACAGCGGCACAACTGCGCATAAAATGAACACAATTTAATGAACTAAGAAAAAAAATGAAAAACAAAAAAGAGGAGGCTAGCGGTCAACCGGGTCCATGGATTTGCTTTCAATTTTTTCGCTATATGCGAATGAGTACAGTTGAAACAAACACCAACACAGTTGAGCACAAAACAAATACAATTAGTAAGGAAGAAAAAATTAAAAAGTAAAAGGGGGTGGGGGCAACCTGACTCACCCTCGTCGGGTGAGTCAAGTTGGCTCTTGGCACTTACAGAAGATGGAGATAACGTTTGAATGCTGCACCAAATCACTCAAGGCTTATGTTGTTTACAAAATATAAGTATAATTGAGAATGCAAACGCAAACACAATTTTTTCCGCTCAAAAAAATTTACAGGAGAATGACTGTAGAATAAAATATTTTTTTTATTGTTTTCAATGTAATTTAATTAATGAAACAATTAATTGCAGACGTTGGAGAATTTAGACCGCTTTTGTGTGTATTTTGACATGTCAAAATAAAATTGCTGTTTAATCAGTTAACCAAAGTTACGGTTATCGCAATGCGAATAACGAACTTCTGCACGTGCAAGGAAAGTAAGTAGGCGGTATATCCAACAAATCTTCAGACTAAAACAGACTTGTTTAATCTTTACTTATCGCTATACACATCCCGGAAGCTCTAATCATTTTTAGTAGAATGCTGATTCAAAGCACAGACTGGCAACTGGCACCTGAAATCGGTGTGCCGCCAAAACAAAGAAGGCGTACTTTTATCAAATTATTACTAAAACAGATAAGCTAAACCACGATACGTGTACGTGACGTTCCGAGAATCCTTTGCGCCGATAAAATATTGACAGATAACAAAAGTCCACGTTATGATACGCGATATAATGAGAAAAGATCCCTAAAAAATTAAAAATAAGCACAATTAGAGATTAGATTAAATGTTTAATGTAGAAGCTTAAGGTTCATGCATTAGCCATTTATAATTTACCTACCTCGTGCTCATACTAGGTCTTTGTGTTGTTACCTTGATTGATTACTGCTTACACAGATAAAACATACGGGAATTGGGAATTTTCTATGAATTCGTTTAGATTGTGCTTGATGCGTATAATTTCAAACGACGTTAAAAGACATGCGGTTTCGACCTAAATATGTGTCGCATAAAAACCTTGGTATTCTCTTGCAGCAAGCAAGTAATGAAAATGATTGATTAGAATGCATGTAATATGAATGAATATTCTTGAACTTTAAATCAATAAAAACAATTTATTCTGCTTGAATTAGGTACGCAGTTGGTACTCTTATTAGAATATATATATTACAAATTTCTAGAAAAATATCAAAAGCATGTGGTTAGATATAAGTACCGACGCTGTTGACGGTTACATTTGGTGCAATCTGTGACTAATCCACAAATGATATGAAATACATTGTTTAATTGTGTTATTGCAATAAATTCGCTTAGTATCTATATAAATAGTAGCGAAATGGAATTAAATGGTTTTTAGTGTTATAATAAGAGAAGTAGTTACAGGACATTATAAAAAGTTTATTATGCAGTGTGTAAACATACAATTAGTTTTTATAAATAACAGTTTTAAACTCGAACCATTTTCTTCTACACATTTACATTTCTCAAAACTAGATTGAAAATTTTGAATACTCTCTGTAATGTATTCTGATTTGTCGCTATAATTTTTTGGGTAATGTTGATTTTTAAGGCTTCTAGAGTGCGAGGTTTATTTTTAAACAGATAGACTTTAAGCATCCCTATAGAGAAACAAGGACACGTCAAACCTGATGGTCTTAACGAACAACCAACATCACACTATCGCGAAATGGGCTGTCCAGGAAACAAGTTTTTTTTAGGAATCAGGTTAATCGCACAATCGTCTTCTTCAAAAAAGTACGGTCCGAGTATTACAAGGGCATTCACACAGCACCACAGTTAGAACAATGCTGGTGTTGTTTTTTTTAAGTTGGTGTTTAAATATTTATGTGTGTGTGTGTGTGCGTGTGCGTGTGCGTGTGCGTGTGCGTGTGCGTGTGCGCGCGCGCGCGTGCGTGCGTGCGCGTGCGCGTGCGCGTGCGCGTACGCGTGCGTGTGCATGTGCGCGCGTGTGTGTGTGTGTGCGCGCGTGCGTGCGTGGGTGCGTGCGTGCGTGCGTGGGTGCGTGCGTGCGTGCGTGCGCGCGCGTGCGCGTGCGCGTGTGTTGTGTGTTGTGTGTTGTGTGCGTGTGCGTGCGCGTGCGCGTGCGCGTGCGGGTGCGGGTGCGTGTGTGTGTGTTATTATTATTATTATTATTATTATTATTATATTTATTAAAACATTTGAGATAAAGTCACATTAACTAAAATACATCAAAGATTAAATTTGACATATAGTACTATGATTTACATACATAAGGACATAGAAAACATTAGTGTTGCAAAAAGAAAATGAAATATTCATTATCTTCACTTCTGTTATACTATTTACAGAATTTGAAATAAAACATTTGTTAAATATGTAAGAAATGGAACGATTAACTATTGAAAACGTTACTAAATAATAAAGTCTTTGCACTTATTTTACATAGCACGTTTTCTATACACCATATTTTTTCAAATTCTTCGATTTTATCCTGTCCAAGTGCCCATGAGAAATGGTTAAAAATTAATTGTTTTAGTTTTTTTACAAAGCCATTCTTGTAGTTGGATATTGGATCACCAGTTTTCATGGAAATGGTTACAGTGTTGTAAATTGTCCATTTGGCTAAATTCAAAAGTAAATTGGCTAGGTTACAAGAATTTGTTTTTCCAGGGTAGCCAGTATATAAATATTTCATGGGAAATTTTCGAATTCCGAAAAGCTCTTTTATCAAGTTTATTACACATTCCCATAATTGTTTTGTTACTGCACAATCAATAATAATGTGCCACGAAGTTCCTATTACATCTGCACAAAAGGGACAGCTGTCAGAGTTTCTTAACCCTGCGTGTTTTAAGAATACAGCGTCTGCTAGACATCCTTTTGCTAGTCTCCAAGAAATATCTGACATATAACCGGGTGTTAAGCGACTAAAGTATGCGTGCCATAGTACTTTTTCTTCTGCCCAATAATTATCAAGTATTTGATGTGGTATTGTTGAGAAAGCTGAACACACAATAGCTTCTTGTAAATCTCTGCGAGTGTTTTTCGTTATTTCAATATTTTTACGTTTTGACTCAAATGTTACTACCTTTCTATGAGTATTGACAGTGGCGTTTTCGGCTGTTCGGTATTTTGAGTGAAAAAACGCCCTTATTCTTCGGAATTGCATCATAAGTTCTTGTCTTTGAATGTCTGAATAATTGCTTATGAGGTTATATAGTGTGTTTTCTTCTATCCATTTACCATTCTTGGTAAGATCTCTAACCGTATTTATGTTTGCCTTGCTCCATAATTCGTTAAAAATAGGAGGGATGCAGGTTTTAATTAGTTTAAAACTTGCTGTTGGTACCTCCAGTATATCTTGTTGATCGTGGGGAAAGTGTGCAATTCCTATATTTACCGAATTTGTTGCACTAAGTAGTGAAATGGTAAATGAAGGTGCATTTTCGTGTATTAAACTTTTGTCACTCAGAAAGAAGGTTTGCCATGAAACTTTAAGATTATTTGATTTTTTTAACATGTACGCCATTAGCGAGATCCAATGTGGTCTTTCTATTGAAGTTATATACTTTTCTACCAAAATAATTCGAAAAGCTTTTACTTTTGAGGGCACGTGTACTAATCCTAGCCCATCTTGGTACACCGGTAGACATAAATGTTTTTGTGAAGTCCAGTGTTTGCCTTTCCATAAAAAGTTAACAAACTTGCGTTGAAGTGCTTCAAGGTGATGTTCAGTTAGGGGTAGGATTTGTAAAGTATGCCATAGCTTGGGTGCAACATACTGGTTTATGATAACCTTTTTTCCTTTTAGTGAAGCAGACGGGTATCTCCGAGACCATTTTAGTAGTGACTGGTCAATTTGTTCTGACATTCTTTCGAATGCGTGGTTAACATCGTCCTCGATATTGTTTGAAAATTTGATACCAAGAGTTGTTATAGCAGTGGAATCCCATTGGAAGTTTAATGGCGTGTCTTTTCTTAATTTCCATTTCCCAGCCCAGAACCCTTTAGATTTTTTAACATTTAGTTCAGACCCAGATTCTCTGGAATAAGTAGAATATATATGTTGAAGTGCCTCAAAATCTTGATTGTTAGATATAAAAATGGATACATCATCTGCATATGCCGTAACGGTTAACTTGCTGCTTGGTACAGTAGGTAAGGGATATCCAGTTAATAAACGTCTACAAGTAGCCAAAAAAGGTTCAATCATTAACGAATATAGAGGTCCAGAAAGAGGACAACCTTGTCGTATTCCTCTGGAAAAAATTATTTTTCTCGTTAATAAGGAACCAACTCTAACGAAGCACTGTGCGTTTGAATATAATAATTTAATGACGTTTATGAAATGATTTCCAAAATTCTTCTGCTGTAGTATGTGGTACATATAAGTGTGATTAATTTTATTAAAGGCTGACTTTTGGTCTAAATTTATGATTGCCAAGTACGTATTTTCTATGTTAGCATGACATATAATTTCTCTATATAGGTGTAGGCTATCAAAAATTGTTCTATTTGGCACTGAATAGCTTTGGTCTGGTTCCACTACCGAAGCAATCACAGATGATAATCTCGAAGATAAAGTTTTAGCCAATATTTTGTAGTCTGTTGTTAATAACGAAATTGGTCTCCAATTTTCTATTTTTGAGGCATCTCCCTGTTTGGGTAGTAAACCAATGATAGCTGTATGTGTCGATTTAGGCAGTTTATTTTGAATTACCCCATTACTGAATACTTCATGAAAGGTTTTTCCTATAATGTTCCAGAAATATTTATAGAATTCGGTTGTGAGACCATCAATTCCAGGGGATTTATTTTTGTTTAAAGACTTAAGGGCTCGTGTAAATTCTTCAAAGGAAATGGGTTCGTTTCATCTTTTTCTGCTTCTGATATTTGTTTACAATTTTCGTATATTTTAGAATCTTTGTTTACAGTAGCTTTATCATTTTTGGCATATACTTGAGAGAAATGCTGTGCTACTAATGAGCATAGTTTGATTGGTTCAGTAACCGCGACGTTGTTATTGTCCTGTAG
This sequence comes from Platerodrilus igneus, assembly GCA_036346225.1. Taxonomy (NCBI): domain Eukaryota; kingdom Metazoa; phylum Arthropoda; class Insecta; order Coleoptera; family Lycidae; genus Platerodrilus; species Platerodrilus igneus. Next base: position 413,310 of record JARFIW010001501.1, on the reverse strand, counting down.
TTTAGAAAGAGGTCGGAAATTACCTGAATTAATTTTGTTCATAGTAGGGTGGTCGCTATTTATTAGTTGTTCATATCGTAGTTTTAGCATTTGCTTCTCACTTTCGCGATAATATAAATTTTTAATATCTTTAACCACATTAGAATAAGTATTTATGCCTTCAGAACTGGTGCAGTTTGACATTTGTTTGATGGAATATTCAAGGTTTCTCAGCTGAAGAAGTTTTTCCTGTCGTTTTTGTCTACTATATAGTATGGTCATAGTTTTTATATTAGTTTTCAGATTATCCCACCAATCAGTTAAATCAATATTATTGTTTGGTTTACGTAAAATTTCATTGGTGAGAAAAATTTGCATAACATTCACATAATGCTTGTCGTCTAAGAGGAAATTATTCAATTTCCAATAAGGCAACATTATTTTGGTTTGTGTTTCGGTTCTAATAGTTATAGTAACAGCCAAATGATCAGAGAAGGAACCTTGATTGTATGTTGAAATAAGAGCCGATTGTAGTGCTTCTGTGCAGTATACTCTGCAATTCTAGATGCAGATTTTTGTAAGTTTTGTGAAATATAGGTGTATCCACCTTTCTCCTTATTGAAATGACGCCAACAATCCTTTAAACTTGCTAGATTCAGTATAGACCTGAGCGTTTCTGATAGAAGTGGGTGCCGTTCTATTGAGTTATATCGATCTATACTTGGTTCTAAAGTGCAATTAAAATCTCCTCTAATTATAATCTTTTTGAAGTTAAATATGCTTTCTTGTAGACTGCTTTTAAGGGAATCCAGCACTCGTTGAGCTACATCTACATCTTGCGGCAAATATACGGTTAAAATCTGCAATTGTTGTTTGTTTATCTCGACTATAGCTTTTTGTATGTAGGACTCGTACAGTATTTCATGATTAACTAATTTTGCTGCTATACCATTTTTAAGTGCAATTAAGGTTCCAGAGTAATTAGAAACAGCCGGATTCAAAAGCAAGGTATAATTTTACATTGAGAAAATATGGTATTTCTGTGATGTTGGATTCTTGCAAAAGAAAGACATCGGGGTTATTATTGGAAAGAAAGGTTTCCATTTGCAACCATTTGAACTCACCTTTTACGCTTTTAGCATTAAGCGTAGTAATTTTAATTAAATTTTGTAGTGCCATTATAAAATTATCTATAATTTAATTATTTAATGCGAGATACTTGAAAACTGGTTAGAGTACTTGATCACTGTCACTGCTACATTCAGACAGCCGTCTAGGTATAGAACTCTGCGAGGATCTTAAGGATTCGGGTAGTGATAATGTTAATATTGAGGTTTCGTTTTCAGTCATAATAATTTTATTTAAAGTTACCATTAGCCTTTTGAGGCGTTCTTTTAGTGCTCTTTGGCTTACTAAGGGGCCAACGGATTTTAAAAGATTGATTAAGTTAGGTATATCGTTAGTATACCTCTTTATGATCTGCAATGGTTCATCTTTACCTTTCACTTCTCTTAAAAGTTGTATCAAGTCAATGCTGCTAATGATCTGGTTTGGTGATTCTTCCCACAACCGTTCTATGCCATCATTAGAGTCTTGCACTTCGGGAGCAACTTTTCGGCGTTTATTTTCCTTATGGGCTTTTGTCGACCGTTTCGGTGTTTGAAAAACAGTATTCTCTGGTTCAACTTCATATTCAATTATATCATTTGCGACTGTTACACTTGTATCATTTTCAGGGTCTATATGGGCTTCTGATTCAGTAGTCGAAGAGTGTAACCGTTTACCTGACGTTTGCGGTACATTTAAAATTTCTGAAACATGATTTGACATTTCGTCTGTAATCGTACATTTTGAAGCAATATGACCATATCCTTTACATTTAAAACAGCGTAGTTTTTCGTCAGATAAAAAGATCCTATACTCTTCATCTTCAAAACAAAGTACGATCGACGGTGGTAATTGATCTTTTTCGTCGACAGCAATAAAGACTTGTCGACGAAAACTATACACATGTTTGTATTCTTCGAGTCCAATACCAGCACCAACAAAAGATATCGGTGAAACCACCTTCAAACCTAAAGATTTTAAAGCATCCTCTATGATATGATTAGGAATACATGGAGACACGTTTGAAAGCAAAATTCGTTTAGCAGGAAGTATCAATTTTCTTGCTGGTACAAATACATCATTAACGTTAATGCCTCCATCAATATTTATAAAAGTATTCACCAGTTCCTTATTCCGTAAATAAATGCATATTCTATTATTTGACATACGAGATACAAACAGTATATTTTTAGGATTAACGCTTGCACCGGTGGCTATAACATAATCTTTAACTTGCAAACCTTCAATTGCCGGGAAAATTATGGCTTGTTCCTTTTTGGGAAATGATGTGGCTTTCACAACATTTGAAAACGAAACGTTATTTATTTTAGACTGTGGAATAGTATTCAAGTTAGATGTGGTTGTTTTAAGATTATCATCAGTAAGTGATTCATTTATGGAAGCATTCCTGTAGTCAGAAACACCATCCTCTCGCTCCTCCAAAGAAGCATTTAAATTCTCCATACTTAAAACTAATTAGATAAGCAGTCACTTGCAGCTTGCAGCATTGACCATGCAGCTGGTGACCACTTTTATATCAACAACAAACACAAAGGTCTTTTTACTTATTAAATTAAAATTTATGGTGTAGGAGGATCACTTACAGTTTGATGGTGATTCACTGAACAACACTATTATTATGCAGTGTACTAACCATATGCTTTACAAGTCACTTCATATAAAACACTAATAAATTAGGCATCTGTCAGTCTGACAGTTAGCCTGACATATGCAACATAACACTTGTCAGTTTTCTATTTAAATATATAAAGTCAATTTCTTTCTAAAACAACACAAAGTTCAAACACAAACTATACACAAATAGGTTTAGCACATATTCATTGTCCTATTAGTTATAAACACTAGATTTAAATACACAAAAATCACAACTAAAACTTTGATAAACCAGGAGCAACAGTTAAACACGTGTTAACTACTACACCGCGCGCGCGCGCGCGCGCGTGTGTGTGTGTGTGTGTGTGAGTGTGTGTGTGTGTGGGTGTGTGGGTGTGTGTGCGTGTGTGTCCGTGTGTGTGCGTGTGTGTGCGTGTGTATGCGTGTGCGCGTGTGTGCGCGTGTGCGCGTGCGCGCGTGCGCGCGAGTGGACGGGTGCGTGTGCGCGTGCGCGCGTGCGCGTGTGCGCGGGTGGGCGGGTGCGTGCGTGCGTGGGTGCGCGTGTGCGCGCGTGTGTGCGCGTGTGTGCGCATGTGTGCGGGTGTGTGCGGGTGTGTGTGGGTGGGTGGGTGTGTGGGTGGCTGGGTGTGTGGGTGCGTGCGTGCGTGCGCGCGTGCGTGCGTGCGTGCGTGGGTGCGTGCGTGTGGGCGTGTGGGCGTGTGTGCGCGTGTGTGTGTGTGTGTATACTTAATAATCGCTGTATTTGATACCATGAGTGTCTTCCTTTATTGCTCTAATTACTTATTTTAATTATAACATTAAAAATTCTTTTTTTTTAAATCAATGTCACTATTGCCCAAGCCAAAAAGGATTGTTTTAAACAGTTGTGTGCTATGTGTTACTTTCCCATATTACTTATTATGTTGGAAACTATAAAAAACACTAGTGAGTTACCACCAACTTAATTTGAGGTAACATACTCTCGCTCAGTATTATTATCTTCACAAAATAGAACATAAGCCTTTTACTACATATCTTGAGGGCTGGTTCAACCTGTTATACTTGGCAATAGCGATGCTATGTAAATAAATTGATTGAAGTGGTTGTCGCTTATGTTTACCGAACAAAAGACTATTCCTTGTAGACTGTCTAATCACCGCAGTCATTATGCAAAAAAAAATTTACAAATATAGATTCAATTGCCACTAGGAATATTATGTACATAAAGCTACATCTATCATATATCTACTAAAGAGCGACACTTAGGTATAGCAGTATATTCAGTAACACAATATGTTACAGGCGGAAAAGCTACTAAGTGTATCTTTTCCAGTCAAATTATAAAATGGGGGCGGCCTGTAAAATAAAATTTAAAGGGGGGTCACCGGCACTAGCTAGCGGAAGGTCGTGGATCATATAGAGGGTTGAAATTTTGAAAAAAGGGTTAAATTAATTTAGAATATACTACAAAAATGTGGCACTTACCTTTCATCAAATATTGTGGCTTAATGACAATTGCCAAGGGCGCCAGACAAGTCGAGAATGTCCAAATGTTCGTACAAAACCTTGAGAGACTTGTCATCCCAAGGAGGACAATTGTTTCTTTTACTCAATTCCTCACTTTTTTACTACTTATATAAAAAATAAGAAAAACTATTGACTTAATCAACGGCAAACAAAACTATTTAATTCACAGAGCAATAAACGTGAACCTCTTACATGCATTGATTTTAGTTTATAAATTTAAGTGAATAGGTGACTATGGAATTTATGAAAATTTTGAGTACATAAGTAGTTATCAAACACTTGTATATGAAAGAAACTTATATTATAAATCGTACACTAAATTAATCCTACGGTTTATAGCCAAAACGTGCTAACAAATAAACTAACTAAAATTGGTCATGCTACTTAACTATAAAAACTTACTTACTAATAATTGTCCATTGTTTGAGGGTTTGTTTTCCAACGTAGAGCAGTTATTAAATTTGGGAAGAGAATCTCGCTTGTTGCTTCTGTTTGTAATGTTTAAGAAAATTGACTGGTACACGAACTCGGCAGAATTTTGACAATATAACTTACTTGTGCGTCACACGCCTACAAGTTTTTAAATATTTATCTTGTATCACTTTAAATCCGCGAACTATGGGCATAACCCTCGCGAAACTGGAAGAGTAACCTTCTTTCCAATTTTTTCTAACGTGATACGAAGTTTAATTTCTATGTCATGCCAGAGAACGCTAACCGCGAAACTGCGTTTCTCTCTACTTCTTAACCACCGTCGGCCCCATTGGAAAAACTCTCTGTCTTTGGCTAAGCCTTCAAATATATAGACTATTTCCCTACCGTAATAATTATGAGCGCCATTTTCTGTTATCCAATGACTGAACAGAACCTCCCACAAAACAAGATTTCAGAAACCAAATCCAACCCCTTTTTAGATGATGGTCACGGATGCAATCACTTTCCCACGAATTTAAATTATATTTTTACCTTCTACGAATTACCTAATTATTGCAATGTGGGATCTACCTATGGCGGCCGTAGTCTGGCATTAACAAAGACCCGCAAACCTACTTGAGCCGAAATGGATTTTAAATACAAAGGATGTCTCCAGACTACTTAAAATTACTTGTAATATTTGAACAAATCAAATCGGAAATAGTGTCCGCTATTATAATGTTTTGTTTCCTATAATCCGCTGTAAATCAACGAAAGTATTCAGAAGGTTAAGCTTTTCAAACTGAAATTGGTTTTCCTTTATTTACGCTAAAAGGTACTATACATTTTAATTTTATCGGATTTGTCAGTCTGTACCCGACCTAACTTTTAAAAGGTTTATTGTTACTTGGTTTATTAGGGTAGAGCTTTACATTATTATGACCTGCCGCTGGAATTTAGTAGCCCGAAGCTATCGGTAAATGTGGTATTTTTATTATAAAGGAGCCTGACTGAATGTAAAGTAATTTCTTGTGGGAATTTTTGTCTATACTTTATTCAAGTTACTGAATTTTTAATTAATTAATTTATTTAATCGTTAACATTACAAAATAATGTTACACTCCCCTTACAAAAGGAGATTTTTTCCAAAAATCTTGTGTTAAGAGATTCACTCTTTCATTCCTAATTACTAACTTATCCTTTTCTATCCTTATCTTTATCCTAACTAGTATTCTTAAAACTAAGTTTTTGTTTAAAAAAAATTTTTTTTTACATTATAAGCGTCGTTTTCAAGTTTCTTAATTATTAATATTAGGTTATTTTTATTAATATTAGGTTTTATAACTATTTTTATTCGTCATATTCTATTGGATTTGCTTTTAAATCTTTAACATGCCAAACTCCTCTGGATTGACCTGTTTCGTCGGCTAACTCATACGTATTTGTTGAAACTTTTTCTGTTATGGTAAAAGGACCTACATATTTCTGTGCTAATTTGGCATTGAAATATTTTGATGCGTCTGAGAGTACAAAATTTTTCTTCCAAACTGTATCTCTCACTGAAAATACTACTTCTCGTCTACGTAAGTCATAGTTATGTTTTGATTTATTATATGCTATTTCTAATTTTTTTGTTATTTCCTGGTATACTTTATTAATTCTGGAATACGCTCTATTAGTTGTTTTCTTTCTGAAAATTGAATATCGCTTAAGTTTTCTGAATCAGTTATTTCACCAAAAGAAGAACCATCTATTACCATTTCTCTACCGAAATTTGCGAAATATGGCGACATGCCTATTACTTCATGAACTGCGGTACGAACAGCGCACGAAACCATGGGTAATATCTTGTCCCATACTCTCTGATTATCTGACACATAAGATGCCAACATTGTCTTTAAAACGCGGTTGACTCGTTCAACAGGATTTGCTTGTGGGTGATAATATGCATTAAAAATAATTTTTGATTTGTATTTGTTCATTAAATTTTTAAATAAATGACTTCGAAATTGTACACCGTTATCTACTAGAACATATTGTGGTGCTCCAAAAAGTAAAATTATAAACTCTTCTATCTTTTGAACTACGGACGATGCAGTGGCTTGTCTTAACGGGAAAAATAGGGGAAATTTTGTAAATGTATCAACTACGGATAAAATACATGTGTGTCCTTTTGTAGTCCTAGGTAGTGGACCTACTAAATCTATGGATATCATTTGCCAAGGTTTTGAAATTATTGGATGTCTTGACATTTTTCCTGCTGGAAGTTTTTGTTCTGGTTTGTGTGAAATACAAATTTTACATTGGTTTATATATCTCGCTACTTCTGCACGTAATTTTGGCCAAAATATTTCTGAGATATCCTTTCATAAGTTTTAAAATTCCTAAATGACCAGCCGTTGGTTCATCATGAAAACGTTTTAAAATTTCTTTCCTTTGTGATTTTGGAATTACTTCCTTCCAGTTGTCTGTCTCTTCGGTTAAATTTGGAAATTTTGGTTTAACATGTTTAAATAGTTTGTGGTCTATTACTTTCCAACGATTATATTTTATTGGGTATTTTTCAACATTACTAATCATCTTTTACACCAATTATCATACTGAATGTTTAATTTTGAATTTCTTCTTTATTGTTTTAGTATTTTCGTTTACAATTTTTGTGTCTGGTCTTATTTGCATAAAATTTTCAGAGTTGTTGTTGTCATTTTTAATTTGTAAAGTTTCAATTATTGGTACAGCCCTCGATAATGCATCTGGGACTACATTATCTTTGCCTTTTCTATGAATTATTTCAAAGTCGTATTGTTGTAATTTGATGGCCCATCTACACAGTCGACCATTTGGATTTTGTAAATTGTTTAACCAAATTAAAGAATGATGATCTGTTATGACGGTAAAATGTGTTCCTTCTATATATGGACGTAACTTTTCTATACTGAATAGAACTGCTAAACACTCCTTCTTTGTTACGGTAAATTTTCTTTCATTTTGCGTTAGAGATCTTGAAATATAACATATTACTTGTTCATTTCCATCTATACTTTGCGTCAACACACCGGAAATTCCATAATCTGATGCGTCACATTGAATTGTAAATTCGTATTCGTAATTTGGACAAGTTAAAATTGGTGCTGAAATTAGGCAATTTTTTATAGTGGAAAAGGCTGTCTCGCAACACTCTTCCCAAACAAATTTTCTATTTTTCCTCAACAATGCGGTCAATGGAGCTATAATGGTACTATATCCCTCGATAAATCGACGATACCAAGAAGCCATTCCGATTATTCGTCTTACTTCTTTTACGGTTTTTGGTGTTGGTATTTCTAAAATAGCTTTTACTTTATGTGGGTCTACTAAGAGACCGTTTTCATTTATTACATAACCTAAATATTTCAATTCACTCTTACAAAAGTGACATTTTTCCTTACTTAAAGTCAGTCCTGCACGTGAAAGTCTGTTAAAAACTTCCTGTAATATTTCTAGGTGTTTGCCAAAAGAGTTTGTCAAAATTATGACGTCATCTAGGTAGCAAAATACGAAAGGTTCTAATTCTGGACCTAACACTTTATCTATTAATCTAGACCATGTACTGGGTGCATTTGAGAGACCCATAGGTAAACGTGTAAATTCAAATAACCCTCGATTAGGTATAGTGAAAGCTGTATATTTATAAGAATCTTTATCTAGTGGAATTTGAAAATAAGCGGATTTAATGTCTAAAGTTGTAATAAATTTCGCGTCGCGCAATTTATCTAATATGGAGGAGACGTACGGAATTGGATACGCGTCCTTTTCTGTTACTTTGTTTAATTTCCTGAAATCTACTACAAAACGATAAGAATTGTCTTTTTTCTTCACTAAAAGAATTGGATTTGACCATGAACTGTTGCTTTTTTGAACTACACCTAATTGTAATAATTTATCTAACTCGCTATCTATATGTTTTTGCATTGTAGGTGAAACTGGATAGTATCTTTGCTTAATTGGTTCGCTATTAACTTTAATTTTATGATATACTAAATCGGTACGGCCTAATTCAGGTAAATCAAAAAAATATTTTTCAATACTGGTATCTAACAGTTTTCTTTGTGCTACTGTTAAATCTAATGTCGAATGTAAAATCGGTTCTTTCTTTTCGATAGTATTTAATTTTGCAAAGGTGTATTCGCCTTTAAAAATGTCTGGTATTATTCCTATGTTTTTCCAAAAATCTATTCCTAAAACTAAACCATGCTGAACATCTGGTACTATCAAAACGTCTAAAACCACTAAACGTTGTTTTAATCTAATGGGCAACGTAACTGTTCCCAAAACTTTTAAAATTTTACCATTTGCCAATTGACATTCTTCTTCTTTCCTTTCTAATTTTAAACCTAATTTTGAGAAAAATTCCCAAGTGTTTTCTCCTAAAATTGTATTTGTTGCTCCTGAATCTAATAATGCTAAAATTTCTGTTCCTAAAATATCTACACTTACATAAGGACGTTCGTCATTTTTAGACTGTTCTATTACATAATCTAACATAATCTTATTTTTTTGAAATTTTTCTTCTTTATCGTAAATCATATTTTGAACATGTTTTGTCGAATTATAAAATGTGCGGGACACTATACGACTATCTAATGCCCCTTCTTTTAGTTTAAATTATTTCTATATTTTTGACAACGCGGACAACGGTTCAACGTAACATTGTCAGTGCCACATTTATAACAATAGTTCGTTCGTCTTATTTGTCTACAATTGATCTGAAAATGTCCTAACTGGTGACAATTCCAACACGTCGGTGCACGTTTTTTTATATAATTGTTTGAATTAACATTTTGTATTGCCGAAATCTGGTTTCTATTGGAAGACCTACTCTGTGAAACGTTAACGTCTGTGTACGCTAAGTCAGTTTCTAAAGTATTTGTTTTTCGAGTTGGTGGGATAAAGTTTTCAATTGATATTTTATGTTCCTCCAATTTTTTTCCTAACTTTATTAGTTCTCGTATGGAAGTTATTTCGACTAAACTCAATTGTGACTGGTAAAAAGGTAACATATTTTTCCGTAATATTTTAAGTTGTTGTGTCAAAGTGAGTGGTTCTGATAATCTAGCAAACATATTTGTCATTACTGCTGCGTAAAGTCCTATACTTTCATTTTCTCCTTGCGTTCTCGCTTTAATTTCGGTCATTAATTTTTCATCATAATCGGGTGGTAAAAATTCGTCTTTTAATGCCTCTCTTAATTCGGTCCAATTATTTATTAAAGATTTATTTGCACGATACCATATCAGTGCTTTATGTGCAAAAAGATCACATGCTTCTGCAAAAAGTTGAAAGTCTGACATATTCCTAGCAAATTTTAATTCTTCGACCCGTTCTAAAAATGCGTTTACCGAAGTATCGCCATTAAATGTTATTCCCCATTTTGCAACTGGAGTAACCTTATAAACTACAGAACTATTATGAGATAAATTTTGATTATTTTGAAAAGATTTATTTATATTTTGCGTGTGCTCGTCTACGGTCCTAATTTGTTCTTGTTTTGTTGTAGATGATGCTAAGTCTAGTTTTTTGTCAAATTCGATCAAGTCTACGTTATTTATGTCAAATATTTCTGATGTTTCATTTCGTTCTAGTTCATCTAAAATTGATTTATTCTCTTTGGAAGCAATTTTTGTTTTTGTCTTTAAAATGTCATTTCCTACTTTACGAAAAGATTTAATTAAATGTCCTAACTCAAATTGTAAATTATTCCTAATTGTTTCGTCATTATCGTCAACTGCTAAATTCCTGGAAAGTCTAGAATAACAATATGCAAATTTTGTTTCTATTCTTGCTTTATTACTATCATAATTTAAACCATTTAAATCTGAAATTTGTTGATGTAAAAGCGTTAAAACATTTTTAACCACTGTCACATCTTCAGTAAAATCAAATGCATAGTCAAAATCTTCATCTGGTTCAGTTCCTAATCTAATCGCTTTTCGTAAGGTTTTTCTTAAATCAGTTACTGTCATATTTTCCGTGTTTATTCCTCGTACAGTTGTTTCATAAATTAGTTCATCTTTTAGTAACCTATCAACACTGTATGTAAATTCCATCTTTGAATTAAAGAATGTGTACAATGTTATCATAAAATTCTCTTTAAAAAGTAAAAAATAATATATCTCAAAAAAAATTTCTTTATAATTATTTCACACTCGAATTTTTTTCTTTCTCAAATGCCACATATATTTTTGAAAGGTTGTAGTTTATATACAAATTGATAATGAAATAAGCAAATAAAAAAAATTTTAATTCTTTAAAAAACAAGACCCAAAGACGTCGGGCGTCAAGAATTTTACATAAGCAATCCCAAAGAGGTTGGGCGCCAAGAATTTTCTTACATACGTTATCCCAAAGGCGTTGGGCGCCAAGAATTTTGTTACATGTCAACCCACAGACGTTGGGCGCCAAGAATTTTGTTACAGGCGGAAAAGCTACTAAGTGTATCTTTTCCAGTCAAATTATAAAATGGGGGCGGCCTGTAAAACAAAATTTAAAGGGGGGTCACCGGCACTAGCTAGCGGAAGGTCGTGGATCATATAGAGGGTTGAAATTTTGAAAAAGGGTTAAATTAATTTAGAATATACTACAAAATGTGGCACTTACCTTTCATCAAATATTGTGGCTTAATGACAATTGCCAAGGTCGCCAGACAAGTCGAGAATGTCAAAATGTTCTTACAAAACCTTGAGAGACTTGTCATCCCAAGGAGGACAATTGTTTCTTTACTCAATTCCTCACTTTTTTACTACTTATATAAAAAAATAAGAAAAACTATTGACTTAATCAACGGCAAACAAAACTATTTAATTCACAGAGCAATAAACGTGAACCTCTTACATGCATTGATTTTAGTTTATAAATTTAAGTGAATAGGTGACTATGGAATTTATGAAAATTTTGAGTACATAAGTAGTTATCAAACACTTGTATATGAAAGAAACTTATATTATAAATCGTACACTAAATTAATCCTACGGTTTATAGCCAAAACGTCCTAACAAATAAACTAACTAAAAATTGGTCATGCTACTTAACTATAAAAAAACTTACTTACTAATAATTGTCCATTGTTTGAGGGTTTGTTTTCCAACGTAGAGCAGTTATTAAATTTGGGAAGAGAATCTCGCTTGTTGCTTCTGTTTGTAATGTTTAAGAAAATTGACTGGTACACGAACTCGGCAGAATTTTGACAATATAACTTACTTGTCACACGTCTACAAGTTTTTAAATATTTATCTTGTATCACTTTAAATCCGCAAACTATGGGCATAACCCTCGCGAAACTGGAAGAGTAACCTTCTTTCCAATTTTTTCTAACGTGATACGAAGTTTAATTTCTATGTCATGCCAGAGAACGCTAACCGCGAAACTGCGTTTCTCTCTACTTCTTAACCACCGTCGGCCCCATTGGAAAAACTCTCTGTCTTTGGCTAAGCCTTCAAATATATAGACTATTTCCCTACCGTAATAATTATGAGCGTCATTTTCTGTTATCCAATGACTGAACAGAACCTCCCACAAAACAAGATTTCAGAAACCAAATCCAACCCCTTTTTAGATGATGGTCACGGATGCAATCATTTTCCCACGAATTTAAATTATATTTTTACCTTCTACGAATTACCTAATTATTGCAATGTGGGATCTACCTATGGCGGCCGTAGTCTGGCATTAACAAAGACCCGCAAACCTACTTGAGCCGAAATGGATTTTAAATACAAAGGATGTCTCCAGACTACTTAAAATTACTTGTAATATTTGAACAAATCAAATTGGAAATAGTGTCCGCTATTATAATGTTTTGTTTCCTATAATCCGCTGTAAATCAACGAAAGTATTCAGAAGGTTAAGTTTTTCAAACTGAAATTGGTTTTCCTTTATTTACGCTAAAAGGTACTATACATTTTAATTTTATCGGATTTGTCAGTCTGTACCCGACCTAACTTTTAAAAGGTTTATTGTTACTTGGTTTATTAGGGTAGAGCTTTACATTATTATGACCTGCCGCTGGAATTTAGTAGCCCGAAGCTATCGGTAAATGTGGTATTTTTATTATAAAGGAGCCTGACTGAATGTAAAGTAATTTCTTGTGGGAATTTTTGTCTATACTTTATTCAAGTTACTGAATTTTTAATTAATTAATTTATTTAATCGTTAACATTACAAAATAATGTTACAAATATATTAACAAGCATTCAGGCTGATAGTTAATGGCACTAAAATACTGGTTGGCAGTTATAGTACAGGAGGTCCCTTTCCAAAACACGATTTTCCATTAAAGCAAATCTAGGTTCACGAAAATCACCATATGCAGGAGTTGAACTACTAGAACATTTAATCGTTTTATAAAAGTTGTATGACTTGTAAGGGAGCATGAAAGGTACAGGTACACTAAATTGTTTATTTACAAATAATCTTAGCTTAAGTCAAACTGTCATTTTATGAAATAGTACAGTAAAACTAACCGTTGTATGAATCATTCTAAAGCCGTGAATTCAACTGAACATAATATTCCTTCGAAATAAGTGCTAGTAAACCAGAACATCCGGCTGCAACAACCTTGTATACAAACGTATAAAAAATTTATCAAACACAAGATTTACCAACGAAGAAAAAAATCTTATAGAACTAGGACTCGAACATAACTTAACCTACAACCTCGACTTTACTCAATAGAAATTGACGTCGCCCTAAAACAAATTGTAACCATCCACAAACAAAAATGCCCAACTCAACGAAATAGGCTGCATCTTATTCCAACAAAATCAAAAGCATTCACAAAACAGAATATCTAACAAAGACCATAATATAATCAAACATTTGCTAAAAAATTTTAAAAAACAACTAATAATTTCAAAAGCGGACAAAGGTAGCTGTCTAGTACATTAAAAAAAAATACATACAAAAAGTTGAAACATTCTTAAAAGACAATTCTTTCAATAAATTAAACATATACCCCGTAACAACATTTCACAACAAATTCAAAACCATAATAAACACCAAAAAAACATTCTTCATAAAAACGACGCACCAAAATCACTAATCCCAAGCAACTCACGAACACTAATACTACATGGACTACCTAATATTCACAATACAATATCCCAATTAGACCAGAAGTCTCATTCATCAACTCATTAACATCAATTCTACCAAAAATTCTTCTAAAACTATTTAACACCCTAACAAACTACACACCCCAACACACCATCAAAAACTCAAACCAACTAATAAAAACTACAAGAGACCAAAATTTCCCCCAACAATCGCATGTTCTCTTTAGGCATTATTATCTTATACAGCAACGTCAACCCGACCAGAAACAATCTCCTTAGTCGCAAATGTACTAAAACAAAATATTATAAACAACAGTGATATCGACAACTACATTACCTTACTCACAATACATTGGCAACTTAGAAACAAATATCATAATACCCAACCTCAAAGACATATACAAATGGTTCAGATATGTAGATGACTGTCTAATCTTCCTCAACGGCAACCAAAATAACGCCAATGCACTTCTAACAAAACTAAACAACATAAACTCCAAAATCGAATTCACAATAGAACATGAAAAAAAACAACTCCATCAACTACCTAGATCTCAAAATCACAAAAGCAACAACTTTAAATTCAACATTTACCGAAAGGCAACTCAAACAGATCACACAATATACGAAACATCATCCCGTCACAATGAACACAAAATGGTAGCATTCAACAATTACATAAACAGACTAATCAATACCCCATTGGACAAAGAAAACTTTCTCCAAGAAAAAGAACTATTAGAATAAATAGCCATAAAAAACGAATACAACCCAAAAATTATCGAATCCATTATCCAAAAAACCAGATTAAAAAATTAAAACAAGAAGCATACCCAAACAACTACCGAGAAACAAGCCATAAATTCATCAGCATATCATTCTTTAACAACAACATAAACAAAAACATACAAAAATCCTTTAATAAATTCACACCTGACACAAAGCTAACCTACAAACTCAACTCAAACCTTAACTCATACATAAACAACACCAAAGGCATAATTCCAGACCTGTCAAAAAGTGGTATATATAGACCATGCTGCCTTAACTGCAACATGACATACATAGGCAGAACATTCAGCAACGTCGAAGCAAGAACAAAACAACACATCAGCATCCACACAATCAACTTTCGGTCATCACCTAATCACAGAAAACCACAAATTCGACCATACAAAGACACAAAAATTCTACATCAGATTGCCTCAAAAAACCACACAAGACTTGACCTGACAGAAGAATTAGAAATCAGCAACCACAAACAAAACAACAAAAAACTATGTAACACCCAAAACCTAAATTCAAAACTACTACCCACTATTCAAATGAATATAATCCATCCACAACCACATTTTAAATCCAAAAAATTTAATCTACCTTGGCTTCGAATAACTTCATTCAATTCATTCAATTCATCCTTTCCATAGAGTAACCTTCAGAGTGTTATCTTAATAGGAAAATTTGTCCGGACGTTATAAAAATCTATCTCACTTCATTATATAGATTGAAGAATGATACTATCTTTATCGATCAATATGTAAAGTGTGCGGAGAGGGCGCAAAACGCAATCATACATTTTACAGATTTCAAGATAATTTCCGGCACGTAACTCTCAGGTTGACAGCTATCGGTGTTTAGAAAGTTAAACCAGCTTATAAACAAAGTTGTTCCTGCTGTTTATTACGTTTTTGTGTTTATATTTAATGTTTATATTAATGTTTGCGTTTATGTTTATATTATTGTTTAGTGTAGTTTATTGTATTGAACTAAATAACAGCGCCTTAATATTTTCGCGAAAAAAGTGCGTTTAAATTTAACTGCAAGTTGTTATATTTTTGACCTCTGTACTCGACACAATCGTTCACATCAAAATGTAAAGAAATATTCCACAGCACTAGCACGTAAATTAAAAAAATTGCCGCATTTGTGATTTTAACATTGATTCATTTCTGTGAAGAAACTGTGCTCTTTTATTAGCTATCTACGATGTCAAAGTTAATATACCTTAATAAATGTAAGGGAATGACCAACTGTTTCTAAGCATGTAATCTATATTATATAATGTAGAATTATATTATATCATTCACTATATGTTTTGCAAATTGTGTCTTTTAAAGAATAGTTTTGCATTAAAATATATAATGAGGACCACATAGAATTATTGTTCATTAAGTTTATTCAACACTAGAGTTTATCATTTGTAGTGTTAAAATTGACTGAGTAAAGTTGAAAACGACAAATTGTTGAAACGTTAGATACAGCTCGAGACCAAATTACCATATGTAAAATTTTAATAATTAATATAGAATGGAAATTAAAATTTTACATTGCATAACGATTTGACCTTGAGTTGTATGTGAAGATTCAAATAAATTTTTTCTTACAGCTTATTTGAAATTCCCGCCAAATTGTGCACCTAATAATTTGAATTAAAGCGTTTCCCGCCATTTCCTCCAACCGACATTTGTGACGCCCCCTCAATACACTTTGAAACTGTGTAAGAAACATGAAAGTATATGAAAATTGATATCTCTCTCTATCTTGCAGCGGATAACAAATTAGCATTAAGTTGAGTCTCTGAAGGTTACTCTATGGTCCTTTCGTTAGTATAAGGTATTTTTAAAAACACTTTATTACATTAATTAACTTAATTTGTAGCTCCACACTGATGATGATTTATTATTAAATCGAAAGCGCTCTGTGTATATTTACTAAATATTCAAAACTACATATTATAAAGTGATGGGCTAAATGAAATATGTACGTTTTTGCCGCATTCTTTTACTTTCTCTATTATATTAATAAAATAAGTAATACTACATAGTTTATTCATTTTGTACTCTTGATGTTCTACTCTACCTGGTATGCTACAGACTGGCGGCGAGGTTTCTTAACGAATCGCAACTACAATTACAATTACAATTTACGTTGTTGAGAAGAAATGTAGAGATAGTTTTTTTAACTTTTGTTTTTATTATGCAGTATTTTACTAATCGAATCCTACAATTTATAATACAATGGCTATAAATACTGGCAGTACCAGAAGTGTTATAAATCCCGTCGATCTTACAAACCCTCCTACAATTACAATTCAAACGAATTTCACCCTTGAATTTTTCAGTGCTACAAATATTAGATTGAATAGGTTGGTGAAACGTTTGGAAGTGGCTTTTGATGTTTTCGATGTACAAGCAAATATGAAATTGTGTTATCTACTACATTACATTGATAAGCTGGCTTCTGGAGCTACTGAAGGTAAAAGCAAGGATGAAGTAGTTACACTAATGGAAAGGTTTTACAATCCAGCACCTGTCGAAATTGCAGAAGATTTTAGGTTCCATAATAGGAAACAACACGAAGGTGAAAGTGTACAAGATTTCTTACACACCTTGCAGAAACTCTTCATAAATTGTAGTTTCGGAGATTTTCTAAAAATGACAGTTTGAAGTCATTTGTATAGGAACTTCATTCCAAGCACATTCAAGGACGATTATTAAAAACGCCAAATTTTACTTTGGATTGTTCGGTGGGAATTGCAAGTAGTATCGAATTATCAGAGAAAGATACAAACCAATTACATAGAAATCAAACATTAATAGCTATGCTCCAGTCAAGAAGGATGCATGCGAAAACTACTAAGGGTGAAATTATAAATTTTAATCTAAGCAGCAATTCTTCAGGTTCAACAAAGCCAGTTGCAAAGGTAAAACAATCTGCATGGTATGGTTGCGGCAATACTAAACACTTAACAAATAAATGTCCAAATGCAAACTTAATTTATAGTTACTGTAATATCAGTCATTTAAAAGTTGTTTATACCAAATTTTAAAACACAAGCAAAGTTGACAGCTTAGAAGCAAATGAAAATAATGCAGAAATTAATGATTTGTAACATTAAACATTAATGAAGTAAATGTAGATTTTGAAGTAGATCGTTATGCTGCAGTGTCTCTAATGAATTTAAGCCAATGCAATAATTTGTTTACAAACTATACTTTACACAAATGTGATATTTCATTCCATAGTTACTGTGGCACTTCGTGAAAGTACTAGGGTTCTTAAAGATACAAGTTACATACAAAAATCAAGCAAAAGATTTTAACTTATACATTGTAAAATATGATAGACAGTTTTTGTTCGGTAGAAAATGGTTATACCAAATTGAGCTAAATTGGTCTAAGATTGCAAATTTCAACAATGAAGGGCAAATTAAGGGTATATCAGATTTACTGCAAAAATACAAATCTATTACTGAACAAGAAAATGGATAAGTTCTCAACTTACATGCCGGATTATCCTTATTACCCTAGGTAGAAGAAAAGCCAAATAATTTTCTACAAGGTGTTATATAAAAGATTAATCATGCGGACTAGGCAACACCGATAGTGCCTGTGATAAAATCTAATGGTAAAATTCAAAATGTGGGGATTTCAACGTTACATTGAATTCCCCATTTACAAATTGAAAGTCACTCGTTGTCTGATAGAGATGAATTGTATTCAAATATGGCAGGTGGGGATGAATTCTCTAAAATTGACATTAGTCAAGCATATTTACACTTACCAGTTTGTCTCTATGATAATAAGCATTTATTAACTCTCAATACGCATAAAGGATTATTTACATGTACTCGACTTATGTATGGAATGGTCTCTGTACCAGCAATCTTTCAACGCGTAATAAAAAAAAATACTAGTGGGAATTGCTGGAGTCACAATCTTTATAGATGACATACGTGTTTCTGGATCTAATAAGGAAATTCATCTATAGAGTTTAGATGAGGTTTTACGACTTTTAGAAAATAATATAAAAACCAATTTAAACAAAAGTAGCCTTTTGCAAAATCATATACTATAGCGCTGTGTTTACTTTTTACGCCAATTTATTGGAACCGGAATGCGACGGGAAAAAAGGTATCTATTGAGTTATGTCACAATCATTACAGCACGTCGTCGGCATTATTGTTATATCAATTCGATTATTCTGCCTAGCCGAATCGAACATTCCACTTTTGCACGGTGTACTATACGTAAGAAAATTTTTTTAAACTTATTTTATTGTTAGTGTGCTGCCAAATTTTTGAATTGTTAAGTGTTACCGCAATCAAAAGAAGCTTTAAGAATCACTGATCTAGATATTTCACTATCTTATCACTACTATAGTATGAAATTTTGTAAGGAAATGATTCTATGAGCATTTTTATGTTCATAGAAATTTATAAAGGTAATACACGAGGACGATTATGTTTTTCTCGTAAATCTACACGAGTTTTACTTCCCTTAAAAGTATATTGAGTCTTCGTAATTGTAAATTTGAAATGGCATGCGATTTAAGAAACTTTTTTATATACTGGCAGTCTTTTATCTTCTTGACAAACCTCGTATTTGAACGATACACTCTTTTCGGCGGTCTTGCTACTTATACGTGGCCTTCCTGTTGATCGAACTTCCATGGGGCCCATCAAGTAGATGCCTTGTTCATCTTTGGCTTTCATGTTCAATAACTTGGACAATATATCGCTTTTTGTTGATATGTGATGTTTGTTGCACGTATCTGTACATCTAAAAGAGGTACAGTAAATCAGAAAATCGGAATTTGTTTTACAAAAATAGCACGTGCATTATGACTTTTGATTCATTATCATCATCATCATCATTAGGTCATCAGTCCTAGAACTGGTTGGACGCGTGCCCTCATTGTTTCCTAGTCTGAACCAACCTACACATTTCCCTGAAATTTGCAGTCTGCATCTATCACTATCTGTGTGCGAAAGTCTGACCTCGGTCTACCCTTACCTTTATTTTCCTGTCTCTGCTTGTAGTATATCCCCTACTATTTCTCAGAAATGCCCTAGAACGTATCCTGTCCTTCTATTTCTACTATTTTTTCTTTTTCCACAGATATCTTTATCCCTCTACTATTTCTACAACCTATTTGTTATTAACTTTGTCTGACCATCCTATTATCCTCATACATCTGAAGCGCAATATTCCAGAAGGCTTCTAACTCTTTCTGTCTGCTTTTCCTACTGCCTCTATTTCATAGATGTACTATGCTGTGCTCCACACTATACTCTGAACAGTTTTCTTCTTGTATCTATGTTCGTTGTCATTGAACATAGCTGTTGTTCTTTCTTGTTTGATGCAGTTCGGTCACCTTCTATTGTTTTACAGTTATATTCCCTATTTTCCGATATTCAGTGGTATGTGGAGAGGGGTAAGCAGCCTATGGCTGGCAAGTTCCCCCAGCACCTGAACCTTTCTTGAATTAATAGTTTTTCCAATTCATCTTTTCGCACAATCAGCATTAGTTGAAAATATTTCACAACCGACACCTGTAGTTGTTTATAATAATCATCAGAATTAAGAGCACTTATTTTTTCGTCATTGGGTTTTACATCTTGAAACTGGTTGGACTTGTACCTCAGGTTATTTATCTTCTGAGCTAGTCTACATAGTTCCTTGCAGTTCTCACAACAGCCTATAAACATACAGCTCGATTCCCTTCTATTATTTTCTAATTATATGCCTTATTTCACCGAGATTAAGTGGTATGTGAAGGGGGTTAAGCAGCCTGTGGCTGCCAAGGATCTCACACTTAGACATTTGCCCTATTAATAGTTTTCAATTAAATCCTTTCGCACAATTAACCTTAGTTGGGAATATTGCAAAACCAATATCTGTAGTTGTTTATAATAATCACCATGTTTAAGTACAGTTATTATCATTAGTTTTTACACCTTGCGACAGGTTGGAAACATACCTTCATTGATTTTTATTCTAGGCTAGCCTACACATTTGCCTGAAATTCTCACAGCCTACATCTATCACCATCTGTGTGCAGTAGTGCAACCTAGGTTTACCTCAACTTCTCTTTTTTCCTATTCTTGCTTCTAATATATTCCGCATTATTACCTCATGTCTTAGTATGTGGAATATCATCCTATCTCTCCTATTCTTTACTGTTTTCCAAATAGTTCTTTTTTCCCCCTATCATTTTTAGTACCTCTTGCTTATTAACTTTATCTGTCCATGGCATCATCATCCGTCTGTAGCACCACATTTCAAAGGTTTCTACCTTTTTCTTGTCTGCTTCTCCTACTGTCCAGGCTTCACAGCCGTACGGTGCTGTGCTCCACACATATGTTTTAAGCAATATTTTCTTTGTTTCTATGTTTGTGGGCATTGAACACAGCAGTTGCTTTTTCTTGTTAAATGTAGCACGACTTTGTGCTATTCTTTGTTTTATTTTTTTGGTGCTTTTCCCATCTTGTGTTATTAGACTTCCTAGCTAGCAGAAATCCTTAACCCCTTGTAAGTTCTTGTTACCTATTTGTATTCTTGTTTTTGATATATTTTCCCCACTTTTGCATACTAGAACTTTAGTTTTATTTTTGTTAATTTTCATACGATATATCTCCGTTAGAACTGTTTCCATTTCATAAAAGGCAGCTTCTAACTCTCCTTTGCTTGATGCTAATACCGCTATATAACCTGCAAATCTGAGCATATCAATCTTTTGTCCCTGCATATTAATTCCAAATGTCTTCCTGCATTTGACAGTATTCATTGCCTCTTCTATGTACAAGTTAAATTTAATGGGGATAAAGCACATCCCTGTCTCACCCCTTACCCAATATTTACTTTTCTACTTTCTTGCTCTAATTCTATTACCGCTGTTTACTCTTTGTATAAGCAATGTAATATCCGTCTATCCCTAAAACTTATTCCTAACTTTTTGAGTATGTCAAACATTTTTTTCCATTTTACATTGCCAAATGCTTTTTCCAGATCTACAAACCCTATATATACGCTTTCCCCTTTCTCAATTGTTTCCCCCATTATCACCCTCAGAGCTAAAATATCCTCCCGTGTTCCCCTGCTTCGCCTAAACCCAAATTGATCTTCTGCCAGTATTTTTGAAACGTGTGCTGTCAAGCTTATAGTTCGAAAATTTTTACATCTATCGGCGCCTCTTTTTTTGGGATAGTTACCATAATGTTACGTTTGAAATTTTTGGGTATCTCGTCTGTCTCATACATATAGCTTACAAGTTGGAAGAGACGTCCTGTTACTGCTTTTCTAGCGGCTTTTAGAGTTTCTGCTTGCACCTTATCTGTACCCGGCGCCATACCATTTTTCAGACTCTTTAATGCTAACTCAAACTCATTTTTAAGTATGGGATATACCAGGACATCATTTTCAATGTCTGATTCCAGTTCTAATGTTGTTAATTCCTCTTATGAATATAAATTTCCTATATATTCATGTCATCTAGCTACTTTCTCTACATTTTTTATAATGATGTTTCCTCCCGCATCCCTTATGTTTTTGCTATATGATTTTATATCCCTAAAATTCATTCTAATTAATTTGTATGCTTCGTCTGTTTTTCCAATTTCCATCATAGTGTGTACCTCTTTGCACTTTTCGTCAATCCACTGATCTTTAGCTTTGTTGCATTTGCGAACAATTTCCCATTTTATGGCTTTGTATCTCTGTTTTCCTGTTTCGTCTGATCTATTTTTATATTTTCGTCTTTCTTCTATTAAATTCAGGTTTTCCTTTGTTATCCTTGGTTTCTTATTTTCTTTTTGTGTATACCCCAGAATATCTCTGGCCGCCATGTCTAAGTGGATTTAATGTTATTCCATTCTGTTTCTACTTCCTTAGTATCAGAAATTTACCCGATATCTTTCAGCAATTCATTTGACTTTTTTCTAATCTTTCGTGGATATCTTTATCTTTTAGCTTCTCAAAGTTAAAGTGCTTTTTTCCCTTCGTCTTTTCAGATTTGTAACTTTAAGTGCCGGCTTCATAATCACGATGTTGTGGTCAGTGTCTATATCTGCTTCCGAATAGCTTGTACAGTCTTTTACTTGATTTTTAAACTGTTGTCTAACAATAATGTAATCTATTTGATATCTTCCTATATCTTCTGGCATTTTCCACGTGTATCGTCTTCTAGCATGATGTTGAAATAATGTATTTGTGATAATTAAGTTGTTCTTGTTGAAAATTCTACCAGCCTATTTCCCCTATCATTTCTCGTGCCTAAACCAAATAAACCTACTATCGCTCCTTCCCTACCCTCACCTACCACTGCATTAAAATCCCGGTAATTATTAAATTATCATGTCCTTTTACGTATCTTTGTATGTTTTCGATATCTTTGTAGATCGCCTCTACCTTTTCCTTACTGTAGCTAGAGGTGGGCATGTATACTTGTATTATTACTGTATTTACTGTATTTTTTTCTACAACTCTACTTCCATAACTTGCCCTGGATCTATTGATACTTCAAACACAGTTAAATTCCGATGTAATTTAAAAAAGTAAGTTCTATGTCCATGTCGTCTTTAAGGTGTGTTTTTGAATAGGCCACATACACATTTCTGCTATTATTGTTGCACGTGTAATAAACTTGTAGCATATCAGGCTGTTCTTCATTAGAAAAGCACATTTTAATTGCTGGCTAACACAGTTTTTAAATTAAATGATAATATTACAATTGTTTTACCATTGTTGCTTTATGACAGTATCTTGATTGTGCACAACCCGTATTATTGAGAATAATGGATTTCATAGTAACAATATTATAGGAATATCGTACATATTTGAAATCACGAAAAAATTCTCTGCACAACGGCATAAAAATCTAATACGGCATCCATAACAAATAGGAAAGTTGATGATGGATCAAAATAAACGAAACGTTTTATAAAAAATATAATACCTTTAGCTGCTAGAAAATAAAAAATTGTCTTAAGAGTGCCGTTATAGTTAAAACGTTTTCAAATAACAAAGTTGTAAATAAAAACGAAAATCAACTTTATGGAATTTTTTTACCATAACACGGAAACAAATGCAATTAAATGAAATTTTTTTATCGCATATTGTTTAGACAAAATTTCTGCAGAAGTGCCAACTTTAAACCTACCCACCATCACTATAATTAACCGATATCCCCATGGTTGCCCTAGAAATCTAAACAACCTGTATATACAGCACTTGTATTGTTCTATTATTCTCTCAAATATTGGACAGTCGGTTATTGATACTAAGCCCTTGGATGTTATACTGTTATTTCGTCCAATGATTGGACTGCTTATTTAGAACTATATGGCTGTCCTAGTTTAAAATACTATTTTTGGAACTTTTATTGTTATTTTTCTCGACGATTTAATTATACAAAGATGGATGAAGAAATGAGCTGGAGAAATATAGGATATCGAATTGGATTTAGGCAAAATTCTGACAATTAAGATTTTCTCGTTATTACGTTTATAGTTTAAATTTGAATTTATGTAATAGCTCGCGCTTTGTTTGCTTCCTGTTGCACATGCGCATAATGTATGATTAATTAAGAATGGCGGAAAATGCTCAAACGTGATGTGGTGCCAAAAGAATTTGTTATTTATTATAGAATAGTTAATAGAGAAGGAAAAATTATGAAGTTTGTATTTAAATATTATAATGGGCAAGTCATTAATTGTTTCATTTATATTTAACAAAAACAGTGGGACGCGAGATGCCATTCTCTCTTTGTAACAATGTAGAACATAGGAAAAGGTGTATACACGGTTAGTAGATCTGGAAAAACCAATCTGTGATGTAAAATGAGAAAACCCATTTGAAATGCTCAAAAAGATAGGGCTGAGTTATAGGGATAGACGGATAGTACGTAATTTAAGGAGCAAATGGCCTAATAGAATAAGTGCAGGAATGTGCGCTGTCACCATTAATTTTTAACTTGTATATTGAAGAGGCAATGAATACTGTCAAATGCAGAAAGATATTTGGAATTATTGTACAGAGACAAACAATTAGTATACTCAGATTTGCAGACGATAAAGAGACATAAGCATGTAACAAGGAAGTGTTAGAAGAGTTCTTAATGAAATAGAAACAGTACTAACAAAAATACAGTATGAAAATCAACTAAAATAAAACTACATTACTAGTATGAAAAGAAGGGGAAAACAAGTCAAAAACCAGAATACATTTATGAAAGAAGAATTTACGAGAGATTGGGGATATCTGCTATCTAGGAAGTCAAATAACATAAGATGGGAAAAGTGCAGAAGATTTAAAACCAATATTAGCACAAGGCAGCGCTACAACAAAAAGCACCTGCATTTTCGAAGACAATCCAAGAAACAAGGAGCAGTTTGTCAAAAGCATATGTGTGCAGTACAGCACTGTGTAGATGTGAAACGTGTACAGTAGCAGGGGAAGTGGACAGAAGATATCATGGACAGTCATAATTAAGAAGAAATAGATACTAGAAATAGTAGGGGAAAAAAAGCATATGTGAAAAACAGTAAAAAAATAGGGGAGATAGGATGGTTCTAAGGCATGAGGGAATAGTGCCAAATATATTAGAAGCAGAGAAAAGAAAATAGAGTAGTAGAGGTTAGCCTAGATTAGTCTATTACACAAAGATAGTCAAAGATGTAGGCTGTGGGGGTTTCAGGGAAATGAGTAGGTTAACTAAGATTGAGAAACAACGAAAGTACTTGTCCAACCAGTTTCAGGACTGAAAACCTAATGATGATAAATACTTGGAAGTTTTGTGCAAATTTTTACGTGGAATATTGAAAAATATTCATTTCGAAATGGTTTCCATATAATTTTTTTTTGTTAATACAGCAGATTGCTAACGATATTCAATAACTATTCTTTTTTGTACACAATGATGTTATATAGATTCAGGTTTAGTTAACATATCGTCGTTGCGCTTCCAAAAAGCGCCATGTGTTTCAACTATTTTTCAGGGGAAACATAAAACGTTCTAGAAAATGCATTTCACACACGATTTCCTTAAGGATTTTTTTGTTCAGTTGTCATGCCATGGCGATTATTAATACATGCAGTAATTCAAATTTAGCTCCAAACTGCATGAGTTTTGGAACAAAATTGGTATCAATGTGCAATTGTTCTATTTGTTCACATAGCGCTTTTTACATAATATGAAACAATATAATGAAATAAACTAACATAAACCCATGACTACAATATTTTATTTTTAACAATATCAAAATGGAAAATAATTCAGAACAAATAGTAAGGGCACATTTACAATATCAATCGACAAATAAAGTAGAACACTGCGTTATTAATATTTTAAACTGTCGTAGAAAGTCTGCTCATCTTTGTGCATGAACTTCTTCAGAATTTGAAGCTGCTCAAATTTTGATTTTTCGATTCTTAAAGGCTCATTATAAAGATTTCGCGGTTGTTCATTGTTGCCCTTAGGTCTGCGGTGAGGTAGTGGGTGCCATTCATCATCAGAGTGCCTTAGTTTATAAAACACTTCCACATTGGAATACCTTAATCCCCTAATGTCAACGACGGTAGGATCTCCAGTCTTCTTGCCCGGTCTAATGGATGCATAATTGTTTGGCAATGCCTCGTAATTTTTGAAAAACGTGAAATCAAGTTGATTAATGAGGTACGGTTGTTTCCTTCTAGCTTGCCTCATCCTGCTCACATAATCCGCAGGTGTGTGAAGGGGAGGTTGGAAAAGTTTCTCGAGTGTAGAATGCACACTGTCAACTTCCATCATAGTATGGCCTTTTTCTAATATAATTTGCTCAATTTCAATGTTACGTGATTTTGACAAATTAGTCAGGGCACTTGCCAGGACTCGATTTTTGTTCTGGTATGCACAACCATCTGAAATGATGATAATTTTGGTATAATTTAGGTGACCTTCAATAAAGTTAACGACGCATGATGTAAATTTGTTAGACGAAACAGCACCATCCGCCTCGTGCCAAACATAAAGATGAACATCTTTATTATTGGAAACATAAATACTGAAATTGTGGATCTGCAATTTTTGCTTATAGTATTGACTACTGACCATCAATTTCGGACAGACTAACACACTTTGGACGTCCATTGTAATGACCAATGTTGAGGCATCATTTGTTAACATTGAAATCGCATTTTCTTTAGCTTTCCGTGCTTCATCTTTTTTTAATATATGCAAATTGTACTCCTCTTGACTCAAATTTCATTGCTTATAAGCGACACAGGTGTCACACTGGTCCTAACGTGGCTTGTGAATGGAAACTTTGTTTACTTCTAACACTTCACAAAATTTTTTTCTTTCGACTGATAAGTTTTCCGTTTCCACACACCATTCCTTATAAACTTGATGCATGTGCGAAAGCGATCTAAACGAGGACTCTACGTAAACTCGTGTGGTGGACGAGCGACAGTAGTGACTTGGAACTTTTGGGAGTAACTTCAACCACGTCTCAACAGATTTGGATTTTTTGTATTTCTGGACAGTTTTAAGTTGAATTTGACCGTTTTTAGAATGAACTGTACTAGATTGTGCTATGGTTTCGATTTTCTCGTCATTTTCATCGCCATCATCCTCGCGAGATCTCTCGTCTTCTGAAGTATCGCCATCTTTATGAAAGCATGTAATCCATCTATTAAAAGAATCCTTTCTGAGATCCAAAGTAGATAAAAAAAAATTACGACATACTCGGCTTTTAATGCCATCCCGCTAGGAAGATAGCATTCGTAACTGTCCTTTTTGAGTGGTTTTCGTTTTTTTGAATTCCTTCTTCTTTTGGGTCGTCTGTAGTCAACAAGGCCTACCAGATAGGCCTTTTTCGCATCCCAACTTTGCAAATTCCAAAATCTATCAAAAAGTTCTTTCTTGTTGTTTTCTAAAAACTTTCCACACAGAAAAGTGCGTGCTGAAGAAGGTATGCTTTTGGCATGCTTGCATGGTTTTGGTTTTAACACTCTCTGATTCCTTTCAAGAACAACATAATCATTGTTGTCGGTACGTCTTATACCTTGGTACTGCTGCCCCATCAATCTAAGTTTCTTGTTTGTTTCCCTTGAGATTTTCTTGGTAATATGTGGCTCATCATCTTTCTGTGCAGTGTTGGATTCACTTAACTGATGTTCATTTGAAGCACTGTCATCTGTGGCAAAACTCGTTTCGATATTGCTGTTCCAGTCTGGATCACTATCATGTGATTTGTGTTCAGTCTCCATGTCATTTAACTCTGCCACCTCTTCTAAATCCATTTCCTCTATTACTTGCAAATCAATCACTCCTGTACTTTGAGCTGGCCAAAATATTGTCTCGATGGGACCGTCATCCTCTAAAAGCAGTAGAAGGGTATATAAGGTATCTACTTCCCTTAGCAAATTAGGTGATGTAATGACAGTTAATTCTTCCACAACATTTTGCGACTAATCGTTATCACAAGTAATAATTTTAGATGAATTTCTTCCTTTAACAGCATCCCCTGGCGAGGGTTCATTGTCATTGTTTTCACTACTTTGACCTAAAGCCAGCGCTATAATTTTTCCGGTCCTGCTCGAGCTAATCATAGTAAAATACAACTGCAAAAAAGACCCAGTATTAATGTTTTGCATAAAAGTTCGATATCGCAAAAATATACCTAAACAACTAGGGACAACAAATAGTGGGAAATATTAAAATCTGTTCGTGAATATTTGAAAATATAAACAAAAATTGAATAACAAATTCAAGCATATTATAGGAACGTCTAACAAATTAAAGTAAAATAATACCATGTGTAAAAGACGCAACGTTTCAGTTTCAAGCGTTTCATTTTGTGCGATTATTATTATTTCTGCTGTTTATCAGTTACCACACACAAACACAAGTATTATGCTTTCTATTTCACGACATCCACATTGACTAAATGCTGACGGTTAAAAACATCAAGTTTAGAATTGATTATACGAATGCATACAGTTTTTATAATAACATACAATTCAACAAAGGAGAGCACTCTAATAAATTGAAACACAATACATAAACTAAAGTCTTAACCGTTTTAATTTTAACACGTTAAGTTTCCCGCTGCGATGTAGCAATATTATGAACCCTTGTTTATCCTTGTTAATTAAATATTTACCTTTACCCCAAACATAATGTTTTTTAAGTGTTACGAGTTATGCTATAAAATGCAAAATAATTTCCCATACTTACAACACCATGAACAACCACCAACATTTTTATATTAATTGATATAGAGGTTAGGTTGTATCTTTTAACTATAAAATCAAAGAGTAAAACATTAGGATAATTTAATTTTACTTTTAAAAATATGTATTATAAAAATATCTATACTTACCTTTAGATAATAGTCGTAACTTTTAATATTAAAATCATTGATTGTATCGTGATTATTTACTAATTAGGCACTGAATTGTATAGGAAGAACCACTGTACAAGGCGCTATGTAACGCGGTTGTTATTTATTTGAATAATATTGGAATATTAGGTGTGTTGAAGAAAGCGCTATGTACACAAATCAGCTGTAATCACACAAAGCGGTTTTTGCAGGCGTAAAAATGCAAGACTTCATAAAGCGCTATAGGTTTAAAACCAATTTGTTGCTTTACATTATTTTAAATACGCATAGCTGACTTTACAGAACGATTTCTTGATTTTTTTGGGCCATATAAGTCCAATAACTCATTTTGACCCAATCGTGCGCATAGCGCTTTTTGGAAGCGCAACGACGATATATTCGTACCATCTACAAATTCATATTGTTTCTATCTTATTTAGTACAATATATTTTAGAAATCCTACTTTTCAGCTTGGTTTTAGTGCTTCAGAACCTTGAACTGTCGTTTAGCATATTGTAAATATAAACCACAACAGTGCTATAATTATTATATGAAAGGCATTTATCTGTACTTATAAGAAGATAAATGCATTTATCGTCCATTAGTCAAGTACTTACAATGAAAGAGCTGACTAATACTTGATATTGGGGTATCAAGCTTCTATCACTTTAGTTAAAATAGTTTAACAATAAGGTTTTGTATTCAAACAAAGCATTTTATTATACTTAAATCCTTAGTGATTTTTCACGTAGCAGATACTGTAATTATCAAAGTTGTGTATGAAGATGTGTGTATATTTATTCAGTCTTTAAGTGTCGCAGTTATTGCTAGCAGTTATTGAAACCGTAAGCAGAAATTGTAGTTTCTAGTATAGTCATTTTAAATTATATGTAGTACGGGTGAACATGTAAATAGTGGCTCAAAATTTAAATCAAGTTAGAAACGCATTAAAAAATTTTGAAAATTTTCTCATTGATGTTGAATAGTTCATAGAATATATTACACTGATTTGGGAACAACTGATAATTCGTGAGTATAATTAACTATTGAATATACTACTGTAGCTAGAAATGAACTATAAAAGTAATCTGCAACCCTTAACTTTTTTTTCTATTCACAAACATACCTTTGGAACATATTTGAAAGTAAATACTGAGTAGAATAACGTTATAATAAGCTTAAAATAATAGTTCATAGAATAGTATTCACTGATTTGGGCTCTGATACTTCGTGAGTATAATTAACTATTGGATATACTGCAGAAGCTATTAATTACTTTGGAAAAATCATCTTCAACCCGTAATTTATTTATCTATTCACAAACAGACCTTTGGAACATATTTAAATTAAATACTGAATAGAATAATGTTATAATTAACTTAAAATAAGCTAATATAAATTTGCTCATAATTACTGCTTGTTCATGATCTAATAATATTTTGTCCCTCAAGCAACTGATTCTGGTTCCCTAAACTATGAAAATTATAATATAAAAACTCCATTTATCATATGCACTCTATGTTGTGTGCCTTTGAAATAAAATACATTAAATTGAAAGGGACGAACAAGATTGTAAACAGGAACTTTCAAACATCGAAGCTTTTAAAAATATACTCATTCAACCGAGGGGCATATTTTTCTGATAAATGTGTCTTAACATTTTTCAACCCATGTCTAGAATTAAATTTGCAACTTTTGGATTAGTATTCATATGCGAACAACTAAGCCTTACTTTAAGCACACCAGAATGCCCTCTCTGTAGGCTGGTGATCTTCCATTGCACTAATTGAATAAGTTTGTGCTGTGCAGTTCACTAATCTGCAGAGCAATATTATTTTATGTTTGTTGCAAGGAGCAATCAAAGCTAATTCTTAAATTGTACAAAGAGCAAGAAATGTTAGTAATCCATGATTGGATCGTGTGTTTAAAATGTCATAATACAACAATAATTTGACGGAAGGTCTATTTGATGCTTGAAACCAAAGAATATTATTTAGTTGAACTGTAATAAAAGTTTCAAAAATATCTCTGTGGTTTCCCCAGTTGAGGTTATTTAACTGTTTTAGCATTAGCATCAAAAATGCTATTAATTTGATTGTGTCGTTTGCTTTCAAGACAGCATTATGCAGTACATTTTACACAGAATCTAGCATAAAATTATCGTTCAAAGTTCTCGGCTCTAAATATTTTTTCAACAAAACATTCGACTCTGTACTACTGAGTGATGATAAGTAAATACCAAATCTTTATGAATGCACATCAACAGACATTTTTCCTCTGTTTTGCACTTGCGGATATATAAATTTTCAGAATCTTATCACCTGGAGGTTTCACACAAACGCATAATGAAGTCGAAATACCCCGTATGAAATAATGTTCTCTGTTGGGACCCAACCAAGTTCACTATAATTTACAATTACCTCGTCAGCTGGACTGGAGTGAAGTTAGCTGCCAACAGTCAGCTGCCAATCTTCAGAAAACGTCCGAACGTACAGTGGCGTACCCACTTGCTACATAATGTTGGAGTAAACTTACGCAATAACTTATTTTCAAAACCAGCACGAAATATAGATATTTAAAATGCGTTTTTGGCAGCGCAAACAAATTTTCCTTAGCGGCCGTCCGCGGGAACGGTACTTATATTTTTAGAAGAAAAAACGTCTTCCTGGTTATACAACGAGTTGTTATTTTCAAAACTAATACAAAATAAATATATTTAAAATGGACTTTTGGCAACGTAAACGAATTTTCCTTAGCGGCCGTCCGCGGAGGCTGTAATTTCGTTTTTCGCAGATAAAGTTTTCTTGGTTTTATGCAGCGAGTTGTTGTTATCAAAACCAATACAAAATATAGAAATTAAAAAACGGGCTTTTGGCAGCGTAAACGAATTTTCCTTAGCGGTCGTCCGCGGAGACTGTATTTTCGTTTTTCGCAAAAAAAAGTTTTTCTGGTTTTATGCAACGAGTTGTTATTTTCAAAACTAATACAAAATATAGATGTTAAAAATGGACTTTTGGCAGCGTAAACAAATTTTTCTTAGCGGCCGTCCGCGGAGGCTGTAATTTCGTTTTTCCCAGAAAAAAAGTTTTCCTGGTTTTATGCAGCGAGTTGTTATTTTCAAAACCAATACAAAATATAAAAATTAAAAATGTGCTTTTGGCAGCGTAAACGAATTTTTCTTAGCGGCCGTCCGCGGGGCGGTACTTGCATTTTTAGAACAAGAAACGTTTTCCAGGTTTTATGCAACGAGTTGTTATTTTCAAAACCAATACAAAATATAGAAATTTAAAATGGGCGTTTGGCAGCGTAAACGAATTTTTCTTAACGGCCGTCCGCGGGGCGGTACTTGCATTTTTAGAACAAAAACGTTTTCCAGGTTTTATGTAACGAGTTGTTATTTTCAAAACTAATACAAAATATAGATGTCTAAAATGGGCTTTTGGCAGCGTAAACGAATTATTCTTAGCGGCCGTCCGCGGAGGCTGTAATTCCGTTTTTCGCAGAAAAAAAGTTTTCCTGGTTTTATGCAGCGAGTTGTTATTTTCAAAACCAATACAAAATATAGAATTTAAAAATAGGCTTTTGGCAGCGTAAACGAATTTTCCCTAGCGGCCGTCCGCGGGGGCGGTAACTGCATTTTTAGGAGAAAAAAGTTTTCCTGGTTTTATACAACGAGTTGTCATACTCAAAACCAATACAAAATATAGATATTACAAGTTCGCTTTTGGCAAAGCAAACGAATTTTCCTTAGCGGCCGTCCGCGGGGCGGTACTAGCATTTTTAGAACAAGAAAAATTTTCCAGGTTTTATGCAACGAGTTGTTATTTTCAAAACCAATAAAAAATATAGAATTTAAAAATGGGCTTTTGGCAGCGTAAACGAATTTTCTTTAGTTGCCGTCCGCGGGGGCCGTACTTGCATTTTTGGAAGAGAGCACGTTTTCTTGGTTTTATGCAACGAGTTGTTATTTTCAAAACCAATACAAAATATAGATATTAAAAATGGGCTTTTGGCAGCGTAAACGAATTTTTCTTTGCGGCCGTCCGCGGAGGCTGTAATTTCGTTTTTCGCAGAAAAAAAGTTTTTCTGATTTTATGCAACGAGTTGTTATTTTCAAAACAAATACAAAATATAGATATTAAAAATGGGCTTTTGGCAGCGTAAACAAATATTCTTTAGCGGCCGTCCGCGAAGGCGGTAATTGCATTTTTCGCAGAAAAAAGTTTTCCTGTTTTTATGCAACGAGTTGTTATTCTAAAAACTAATACAAAATATAGGTATTAAAAATGGGCTTTTGGCAGCGTAAACGAATTTTTCTTAGCGGCTGTCCGCGGAGGCTGTAATTTTGTTTTTCGCTGAAAAAAATTTTCCCTGGTTTTATGCAGCGAGTTGTTATTTTCAAAACCAATACAAAATATGGAATTTAAAAATGGGCTTTTGGCAGCGTAAACGAATTTTTCTTAGCGGCCGTCCGCGGTAACGGTACTTGCATTTTTAGAACAAAAATGTTTTCCAGGTTTTATGCAACGAGTTGTTATTTTCAAAACTAATACAAAATATAGATGTTAAAAATGGGTTTTTGGCAGCCTAAACGAATTTTTCTTAGCGGCCGTCCGCGGAGACTGTAATTTCGTTTTTCCCAGAAAAAAGTTTTCATTCTTTTATGCAGCGAGTTGTTATTTTCAAAACCAATACAAAATATAGAATTTAAAAATGGGCTTTTGGCAGCGTAAACGAATTTTTCTTAGCGGCCGTCCGCGGTAACGGTACTTGCATTTTTAGAACAAAAAACGTTTTGCAGGTTTTATGCAACGAGTTGTTATTTTCAAAACCAATACAAAATATAGAAATTAAAAACGGGCTTTTGGCAGCGTAAACGAATTTTTCTTAGCGGCCGTCCGCTGGGCGGTACTTGCATTTTTAGATCAAAAAACGTTTTCCAGGTTTTATGTAACGAGTTGTTATTTTCAAAACTAATACAAATTATAGATATTAAAAATGGGCTTTTCGCAGCGTAAACGAATTTTTCTTAGCGGCCGTCCGCGGAGGCTGTAATTTCGTTTTTCGCAGAAAAAAAGTTTCCCTGGTTTTATGCAGCGAGTTGTTATTTTCAAAACCAATACAAAATATAGAATTTAAAATGGGCTTTTGGCAGCGTAAACGAATTTTCCTTAGTGGCCGTCCGCGGGGGCGGTACTTGCATTTTTAGAAGAGAGAACGTATTCTGGGTTTTATGCAACGAGTTATTATCTTCAAACCTAATACAAAATATAGATATTAAAAATGTTCTTTTGGCAGCGTTAACAAATTTTCCTTAGCGGCCGTCCACGGGGCGGTAATTGCATTTTAGCAGAAAAATGTTTTCCTTGTTTTATACAACGAGTTGTTATTTTCAGAACCAATACAAAATATAGATATTAAAATGGGCTTTTGGCAGCGTAAACAAATTTTCAATAGCGGCCATCCACGGGGCCGTAATTGCTTTTTGGCAGAAAAAGTTTTCCTGGTTTTATACAAAAGTTTTATTTTCAAAATCAGTACAAATATAGATATTACGAATGCGCTTTTGGCAGCGAAAACGCATTTTCCTTAGCGGCCGTCCGCGGAGGCGATAATTGCATTTTAGAAGAAAAACGTCTTCCTGGTTTTATGCAACGACTTGTTATTTTCAAAACCAATAGAAAATATAGATATTAGAAATAAGCTTTGGCAGCTTAAACGAATTTCCTTAGCAGCCGTCCGCGGGGGCGGTAATTGCATTTTTAGCAGAAAAAAGTTTTCTTGGTTTTATACGAGTTGTTATTTTCAAAACCAATACAAAATATAAATTAAAAATGGGCTTTTGGCAGCGTAAATGAATTTATCTTAGCGGCCGTCCGCGGGGCGGTACTTGCATTTTTAGAACAAAAACGTTTTCCAGGTTTTATGCAACGAGTTGTTATTTTCAAAACTAATACAAAATATAGATGTTAAAAATGGGCTTCTGGCAGCGTAAACAAATTTTTCTTAGCGGCCGTCCGCGGAGGCGCTAATTTCGTTTTTCCCAGAAAAAAAGTTTTCCTGGTTTTATGCAGCGAGTTGTTATTTTCCAAACCAATACAAAATATATAATTTGAAAATGGGCTTTTGGCAGCGTAAACGAATTTGTCCTAGCGGGCGTCCGCGGGGGCGGTAATTGCATTTTTCGCAGAAAAAAGTTTTCCTGGTTTTATACAACGAGTTGTCATACTCAAAACCAATACAAAATATAGATATTACAATTTCGCTTTTGGCAGCGCAAACGAATTTTCCTTAGCAGCCGTCCGCGAGGGCGGTAATTGCATTTTTCGCAGAAAAAAGTTTTCCTGTTTTTATGCAACTAGTTGTTATTCTAAAAACTACTACAAACTATAGATATTAAAAATGGGCTTTTGGCATCGTAAACGAATTTATCTTAGCGGCCGTCCGCGGAGGCTGTAATTTCGTTTTTCGCAGAAAAAAAGTTTCCCTGGTTTTATGCAGCGAGTTGTTATTTTCAAAACAAATATAAAATATAGATATTAAAAATGGGCTTTTGGCAGCGTAAACAAATATTCTTTAGCGGCCGTCCGCGAAGGCGGTAATTGCATTTTTCGCAGAAAAAAGTTTTCCTGTTTTTATGCAACGAGTTGTTATTCTAAAAACTAATACAAAATATAGGTATTAAAAATGTGCTTTTGGCAGCGTAAACAAATTTTCAATGGCGGCCATCCACGGGGGCGGTAAATGTTTTTTTAGCAGAAAAAAGTTTTCCTGGTTTTATACAAAAAGTTGTTATTTTCAAAATCAGTACAAAATATAGATATTACGAATGCGCTTTTGGCAGCGAAAACGAATTTTCCTTAGCGGCCGTCTGCGGAGGCGGTAATTGCATTTTTAGAAGAAAAAACGTCTTCCTGGTTTTATGCAACGAGTTGTTATTTTCAAAACCAATAGAAAATATAGATATTAGAAATAAGCTTTTGGCAGCGTAAACGAATTTTTCTTTGCGGCCGTCCGCGGGGGCGGTAATTGCATTTTTAGCAGAAAAAAGTTTTCTTGGTTTTATACAAGTTGTTATATTCAAAACCAATACATAGTATAGATATTAAAAATGGGCTTGAGGCAGCGTAAACGAATTACCCTTAGCGGCCGTCCGCAGGGGCTGTAATTGCGTTTTTCGCAGAAAAAAGTTTTCCTGGTTTTATGCAGCTAGTTGTTATTTTCAAAACCAATACAAAATATAGAAATTAAAAATGGGCTTTTGGCAGCGTAAACGAATTTTTCTTTGCGGCCGTCCGCGGAGGCTGTAATTTCGTTTTTCGCAGAAAAAAAGTTTTTCTGATTTTATGCAACGAGTTGTTATTTTCAAAACAAATACAAAATATAGATATTAAAAATGGGCTTTTGGCAGCGTAAACAAATATTCTTTAGCGGCCGTCCGCGAAGGCGGTAATTGCATTTTTCGCAGAAAAAAGTTTTCCTGTTTTTATGCAACGAGTTGTTATTCTAAAAACTAATACAAAATATAGGTATTAAAAATGGGCTTTTGGCAGCGTAAACGAATTTTTCTTAGCGGCTGTCCGCGGAGGCTGTAATTTTGTTTTTCGCTGAAAAAAATTTTCCCTGGTTTTATGCAGCGAGTTGTTATTTTCAAAACCAATACAAAATATAGATATTAAAAATGGGCTTTTGGCAGCGTAAACGAATTTTTCTTTGCGGCCGTCCGCGGAGGCTGTAATTTCGTTTTTCGCAGAAAAAAAGTTTTTCTGATTTTATGCAACGAGTTGTTATTTTCAAAACAAATACAAAATATAGATATTAAAAATGGGCTTTTGGCAGCGTAAACAAATATTCTTTAGCGGCCGTCCGCGAAGGCGGTAATTGCATTTTTCGCAGAAAAAAGTTTTCCTGTTTTTATGCAACGAGTTGTTATTCTAAAAACTAATACAAAATATAGGTATTAAAAATGGGCTTTTGGCAGCGTAAACGAATTTTTCTTAGCGGCTGTCCGCGGAGGCTGTAATTTTGTTTTTCGCTGAAAAAAATTTTCCCTGGTTTTATGCAGCGAGTTGTTATTTTCAAAACCAATACAAAATATGGAATTTAAAAATGGGCTTTTGGCAGCGTAAACGAATTTTTCTTAGCGGCCGTCCGCGGTAACGGTACTTGCATTTTTAGAACAAAAATGTTTTCCAGGTTTTATGCAACGAGTTGTTATTTTCAAAACTAATACAAAATATAGATGTTAAAAATGGGTTTTTGGCAGCCTAAACGAATTTTTCTTAGCGGCCGTCCGCGGAGACTGTAATTTCGTTTTTCCCAGAAAAAAGTTTTCCTGCTTTTATGCAGCGAGTTGTTATTTTCAAAACCAATACAAAATATAGAATTTAAAAATGGGCTTTTGGCAGCGTAAACGAATTTTTCTTAGCGGCCGTCCGCGGTAACGGTACTTGCATTTTTAGAACAAAAAACGTTTTGCAGGTTTTATGCAACGAGTTGTTATTTTCAAAACCAATACAAAATATAGAAATTAAAAACGGGCTTTTGGCAGCGTAAACGAATTTTTCTTAGCGGCCGTCCGCTGGGCGGTACTTGCATTTTTAGATCAAAAAACGTTTTCCAGGTTTTATGTAACGAGTTGTTATTTTCAAAACTAATACAAATTATAGATATTAAAAATGGGCTTTTCGCAGCGTAAACGAATTTTTCTTAGCGGCCGTCCGCGGAGGCTGTAATTTCGTTTTTCGCAGAAAAAAAGTTTCCCTGGTTTTATGCAGCGAGTTGTTATTTTCAAAACCAATACAAAATATAGAATTTAAAAATGGGCTTTTGGCAGCGTAAACGAATTTTCCTTAGTGGCCGTCCGCGGGGGCGGTACTTGCATTTTTAGAAGAGAGAACGTATTCTGGGTTTTATGCAACGAGTTATTATCTTCAAACCTAATACAAAATATAGATATTAAAAATGTTCTTTTGGCAGCGTTAACAAATTTTCCTTAGCGGCCGTCCACGGGGCGGTAATTGCATTTTTAGCAGAAAAATGTTTTCCTTGTTTTATACAACGAGTTGTTATTTTCAGAACCAATACAAAATATAGATATTAAAAATGGGCTTTTGGCAGCGTAAACAAATTTTCAATAGCGGCCATCCACGGGGGCCGTAATTGCTTTTTTGGCAGAAAAAAGTTTTCCTGGTTTTATACAAAAAGTTTTTATTTTCAAAATCAGTACAAATATAGATATTACGAATGCGCTTTTGGCAGCGAAAACGCATTTTCCTTAGCGGCCGT
Source organism: Platerodrilus igneus (assembly GCA_036346225.1). Lineage (NCBI taxonomy): Eukaryota > Metazoa > Arthropoda > Insecta > Coleoptera > Lycidae > Platerodrilus > Platerodrilus igneus. Next base: position 375,149 of record JARFIW010001501.1, on the reverse strand, counting down.
CCGCGGAGGCGATAATTGCATTTTTAGAAGAAAAAACGTCTTCCTGGTTTTATGCAACGACTTGTTATTTTCAAAACCAATAGAAAATATAGATATTAGAAATAAGCTTTTGGCAGCTTAAACGAATTTCCCTTAGCAGCCGTCCGCGGGGGCGGTAATTGCATTTTTAGCAGAAAAAAGTTTTCTTGGTTTTATACGAGTTGTTATTTTCAAAACCAATACAAAATATAAATTAAAAATGGGCTTTTGGCAGCGTAAATGAATTTATCTTAGCGGCCGTCCGCGGGGCGGTACTTGCATTTTTAGAACAAAAACGTTTTCCAGGTTTTATGCAACGAGTTGTTATTTTCAAAACTAATACAAAATATAGATGTTAAAAATGGGCTTCTGGCAGCGTAAACAAATTTTTCTTAGCGGCCGTCCGCGGAGGCGCTAATTTCGTTTTTCCCAGAAAAAAAGTTTTCCTGGTTTTATGCAGCGAGTTGTTATTTTCAAAACCAATACAAAATATATAATTTGAAAATGGGCTTTTGGCAGCGTAAACGAATTTGTCCTAGCGGGCGTCCGCGGGGGCGGTAATTGCATTTTTCGCAGAAAAAAGTTTTCCTGGTTTTATACAACGAGTTGTCATACTCAAAACCAATACAAAATATAGATATTACAATTTCGCTTTTGGCAGCGCAAACGAATTTTCCTTAGCAGCCGTCCGCGAGGGCGGTAATTGCATTTTTCGCAGAAAAAAGTTTTCCTGTTTTTATGCAACTAGTTGTTATTCTAAAAACTAATACAAACTATAGATATTAAAAATGGGCTTTTGGCATCGTAAACGAATTTATCTTAGCGGCCGTCCGCGGAGGCTGTAATTTCGTTTTTCGCAGAAAAAAAGTTTCCCTGGTTTTATGCAGCGAGTTGTTATTTTCAAAACAAATATAAAATATAGATATTAAAAATGGGCTTTTGGCAGCGTAAACAAATATTCTTTAGCGGCCGTCCGCGAAGGCGGTAATTGCATTTTTCGCAGAAAAAAGTTTTCCTGTTTTTATGCAACGAGTTGTTATTCTAAAAACTAATACAAAATATAGGTATTAAAAATGTGCTTTTGGCAGCGTAAACAAATTTTCAATGGCGGCCATCCACGGGGGCGGTAAATGTTTTTTTAGCAGAAAAAAGTTTTCCTGGTTTTATACAAAAAGTTGTTATTTTCAAAATCAGTACAAAATATAGATATTACGAATGCGCTTTTGGCAGCGAAAACGAATTTTCCTTAGCGGCCGTCTGCGGAGGCGGTAATTGCATTTTTAGAAGAAAAAACGTCTTCCTGGTTTTATGCAACGAGTTGTTATTTTCAAAACCAATAGAAAATATAGATATTAGAAATAAGCTTTTGGCAGCGTAAACGAATTTTTCTTTGCGGCCGTCCGCGGGGGCGGTAATTGCATTTTTAGCAGAAAAAAGTTTTCTTGGTTTTATACAAGTTGTTATATTCAAAACCAATACATAGTATAGATATTAAAAATGGGCTTGAGGCAGCGTAAACGAATTACCCTTAGCGGCCGTCCGCAGGGGCTGTAATTGCGTTTTTCGCAGAAAAAAGTTTTCCTGGTTTTATGCAGCTAGTTGTTATTTTCAAAACCAATACAAAATATAGAAATTAAAAATGGGCTTTTGGCAGCGTAAATGAATTTATCTTAGCGGCCGTCCGCGGGGCCGTACTTGCATTTTTAGAACAAAAACATTTTCCAGGTTTTATGCAACGAGTTGTTATTTTCAAAACTAATACAAAATATAGATGTTAATAATGGGCTTCTGGCAGCGTAAACGAATTTTTCTTAGCGGCCATCCGCGGAGGCTGTAATTTCGTTTTTCCCAGAAAAAAAGTTTTCCTGGTTTTATGCAGCGAGTTGTTATTTTCAAAACCAATACAAAATATATAATTTAAAAATGGGCTTATGGCAGCGTAAACGAATTTTTCCTAGCGGCCGTCCGCGGGGGCGGTAATTGCATTTTTAGCAGAAAAAAGTTTTCCTGGTTTTATACAACGAGTTGTCATTCTTAAAACCAATACAAAATATAGATATTACAACTTCGCTTTTGGCAGAGCAAACGAATTTACCTTAGCGTCCGTCCGCGGGGCAGTACTTGCATTTTTAGAACAAAAAACGTTTTTCTGGTTTTATACAACGAGCTGTTATTACACAACTAATACAAATTATAGATATTAAAAATGGCTTTTGGCAGCGTAAACGAATTTTTTAGCGGCCGTCCGCGGGCGGTACTTGCATTTTTAGAATAATAAACGTTTTTCTGGTATTATGCAACGAGTTATTATTTTCAAAACCAATACAAAATATAGATTTTAATAATGGGCTTTTGGCAGCGTAAACGAATATAGTTTAGCGGCCGTCCGCCGGGGCGGTAATTGCGTTTTTCTCAGAAAAAAAGTTTTCCTAGTGTTATGCAGGGAGTTGTTATTTTCAAAACCAATACAAAATATAGAAATTAAAAAAGGGCTTTTGTCAGCATAAACGAATTTTTCTTAACGGCCGTCCGCGGGCGGTACTTGCATTTTTAGAATAATAAACGTTTTCCTGGTATTATGCAACGGGTTATTATTTTCTAAACCAATACAAAATATAGATATTAATAATGCGATTTGGGCAGCGTAAACGAATATTGTTTAGCGGCCGTCGGCGGGGGCGGTAATTGCATTTTCGCGGAAAAAAATTTTTCTTGGTTATATGCAACGAATTGTTATTTTCAATACTAATACAAAATATAGATTTTAAAAATGGGCTTTTGGCAGCGCAAACAAATTTTCCTTAGCGGCCGTCCACGGGGCGGTATTTGCATTTTTAGCAGAAAATTGTTTTCCTGGTTTTATGCAACGAGTAGTTGTTTTCAAAACCAGTACAAAATATAGCTATTAAAAGTGCGCTTTTGGAAACGTAAACGAATTTTCCTTAGCGCCCGCCCGCGGGGGCGGTAATTGCCTTTTTTAAAAGATAAAAACGTCTTCCTGGTTTTATGCAACGAGTTGTTATTTTCAAAAATACAAAATATTGTTATTAAAAATGGGAGTTTGGAAGTGCAAACGAATATTCTTTAGCGGCCGTTTGCGGGGGCGGTATTTGCATTTTTAACGGAAAAAACGTTTTCCTGGTTCTATGCAACGAGCTGTTATATTTAAAACCAATACAAATTATAGATATCATAATCGGGCTTATGGCGGCGTAAACGAATTTTGCTAAGCGGCCGTGTGCGGGTGCGATACTTTAGCAGAGAAACGCTTCCTTGGTTTTATGGAAGGAATTGTTATTTTCAAAACCAATACAAAATATAAATATTAAAAATGGGCTTTTTGCAGCGTAAACGATGTTTCCTTAGCGGCTGTCCGCGGGGGCAGTAATTGTGTTTTTCGCAGAAAAAAAGTTTTCCTGGTTTTATGCAGCGAGTTATTTTCAAAACCAATACAAGAATATAGAAATTAGAAATGGGCTTTTGGCAGCGTAAACGAATTTTTCTTATCGGAAGTCCGCGGGGGCGGTAATTGCATCTTTAGCCGAAATAAAGTTTTCCTGGTTCTATACGAGTTGTTATTTTCAAAACCAATACAAAATTAGATATTACAAGTGCGCGTTTGGAAGCGTAAACGAATCTTTCTTAGCGGCCGTCTACGGAGGCGGTACTTGTATTTTTAGCAGAAAAAACGTTTTCCTAGTTTTATGCAACGAGTTGTTGTTTTCAAAACCAATACAGATTATAGATATTAAAAACGGACTTATGGCAGCGTCAGTGAATTTTCATTAACGGTGTGTGCGGGGGTGGTAGTTTAACAGAAGGAACGTTTTCTTGGTTTTATGCAAGGAGTTGTTATTTTCAAAACCAATACAAATTATAGAAATTAAAAATGGGTTTTTGGCTGCGTAAACGAATTTTCCACATCGGCCGTCCGCTGGGGCGGTAATTGCATTTTTAACGGAAAAAAGTCTTCCTGCTTTTATACAACGTGTTGTTATTTTTAAAATCAATACAAAATATAGATATTACAAGTTCGCTTTTGGCTGCGCAAACAAATTTTCCTTAGTGTCCGTCTGCGGGGCGGTACCTGCATTTTTAGAACAAAAAACGTTTTCCTGGTTTTATACAACGAGCTGTTATTTTCAAAACTAATACAAAATATAGATATTAAAAATGGACCTTTGGCAGCGTAAACAAATTTTCCTCAGTGGCCGTGCGCGGGGGCGGTAATTGCATTTTTAACAGAAAAAAGTTTTCCTGGTTTTATGCAGCAAGTTGTTTTATATATATATATATATATATATATATATATATATATATGGGCTTTCGGCTGCGATAACGAATGCTCTTTGTGGCCGTCCGCGGGGGCGGTAATTGCCTTTTTCGCAGAAAAAAGTTTTCCTGGTTTTATGCAACGAGTTGTTATTTTCAAAACTAAAACAAAATATAGATATTGAAAATGGACTTTTGTCAGCGCAAACAAATTTTCCTTAGCGGCCGTCCACGGGTGCGGTAATTGAATTTTTAGCAGTAAAAACGTTTTCCTGGTTTTATTCAACGAGTTGTTATTTTTCAAACCAATTCAAAATATAGCTACTAAAAGTGCGCTTTTGGAAGCGTAAACAAATTTTCCTTAGCCGTCCGGGGGGGCGGTACTTGCATTTTTAGAACAAAAAAGTCTCTATGGTTTTTTTCAAAAATACAAAATATAGTTATTAAAAATGGGATTTTGGCAGTGTAAACGAATTTTCTCTAGCGGCCGTTTGCGGGAGCGGTACTTGCATTTTTAGCAGAAAAAACGTTTTCCTGTTTTTATGCAACGTGTTTTGAAATTTTCAAAACCAATGCAGATTATAGATATTAAAAATGGGGTTGTGGTAGCGCGAGCGAATTTTCCTTTGCGGCCGTGTGCGGCGGCGGTAGTTTAACAGAAAACGCGTTTTCTTGGTTTTATGCAAGGAGTTGTTATTTTCAAAACCAATACAAAATATAGAAATTAAAAATGGGCTTTTGGCTGCGTAAACGAATTTTCCTTAGCGGCCGCGCGCGTACGCGGTAATTCCATTTTTAGCAGAGAAAAAGTTTTTCTGGTTTTATACAACGAGTTGTTATTTTCAAAATCAATACAAAATATAGATATTTTAACTACGCTTTTAGCAGCGTAAACAAATTTTCCTTAGCGGCCGTCCGCGGGGGCGGTAATTGCATTTTCGCGAAAAAAAAATTTTCCTGGTTATATACAACGAATTGTTATTTTCAAAACTAATACAGAATATAGATATTAAAAATGGGTTTTTGGCAGCGTCAACGAATTTTCCTTAGCGGTCGTCCACGGAGGCTGTAATTTCTTTTTTCGCAGAGAAAAAGTTTTCTTGGTTTTATGCAGCTTGTTGTAATTTTCAATCCAATACCAAATATAGAAATTATAAAGGGGCTTTGGGCAGCATAAACGAATTTTCCTTAGCGGTCGCCCGTGGGGGCGGTACTTGCATTTTTAGAAGAAAAATCGTTTTCCTGGTTTTATGCAACGAGTTGTTGTTTTCAAAACCAATACAAAATGTAGATATTAAAAATGGGATTTTGGCAGCGTAAACGATTATTCTTTAGCGGCCGTCCGCGGGGGTGGTAATTGCATTTTTCGCAGAAAATAGTTTTCCTGGTTTTATGCAACGAGTTATTATATTCAAATCTAATACAAAATATAGATATTAAAAATGTTCTTTTGGCAGCGTTAACAAATTTTCCTTAGCGTCCGTCCACGGGGCGGTAATTGCATTTTTAGCAGAAAAATGTTTTCCTTGTTTTATACAACGAGTTGTTATTTTCAGAACCAATACAAAATATAGAAATTAAAAAGGGGCTTTTGGCAGCATAAACGAATTTTCCTTAGCGGTCGTCCGTGGGGGCGGTACTTGCATTTTTAGAAGAAAAATCGTTTTCCTGGTTTTATGCAACGAGTTGTTGTTTTCAAAACCAATACAAAATGTAGATAATAAAAATGGGCTTTTGGCAGCGTAAACGAATTTTCCTTAGCGGCCATCCGCGGGGGCGGTAATTACATTTTCAGATGAAAAAACGTCTTCTTGGTTTTATGCAACGAGTTGTTATTTTCAAAAATACAAAATATAGTTATTAAAAATGGGATTTTTGCAGTGTAAACGAATTTTCTTTAGCGGCCGTTTGCGAGGGCGGTACTTGCATTTTTAGCAGAAAAAACATTTTCCTGGTTTTATGCAACGAGTTGTTATTTTCAAAACCAATACAAATTATAGATATTAAAAACAGGCTTATGGCAGCGTAAACGAATTTTTCTCAGCGGCCGTGTGCGGGGGCGGTAGTTTAGCAGAGAAAACGTTTTCTTGGTTTTATGCAACGAGTTGTTATTTTCAAAACTAATACAAAATATAGATATTAAAAATGCGCTTATGGCAGCGCAAACAAATTTTTCTTAGCGGCCATCCGCGGGGGCGGTAATTGCCTTTTTAACAGAAAAAAAGTTTTCCTGGTTTTATACAACGAGTTGTTATTTACAAAGCCAATACAAAATATAAATAATAAAAATGGGCTTTTGGCAACGTTAACGAATTTTTTTAGCGGCCGTCCGCGAGGGCTGTAATTGCGTTTTTCGCAGAAAAATAGTTTTCCTGGTTTTATGCAGCGAGTTGTTATTTTCAAAACCAATACAAAATATAGAAATTAAAAATGGGCTTTTGGCAACGTAAAGGAATTTTCCTTAGCGGCCGTTCGCGGGGACGGTACTTGCATTTTAGAAGAAAAAACGTCTTCCTGGTTTTATGCAACGAGTTGTTATTTTCAAAAATACAAAATATAGTTATTAAAAATGGGTTTTGGTAATGTAAACAAATTTTCCTTAGCGGCCGTCCGCGAGGGCGGTAATTGCATTTTTAGCAGAGAAAACGTTTTCCTGGTTTTATGCAAGGAGTTGTTATTTTCAAAACCAATACAAAATATAGTTATTAAATATGGGCTTTTGGAAGCGCAAACGAATTTTCCTTAGAGCCCTTCCGCGGGGACGGTAATTACATTTTTAGCAGAAGAAACGTTTTCCTGGTTTATGCAGCGTGTTGTTATTTTCAAAACGAATGCAAAACACAAATATTAAAAGTGCGCTTTTTACAGCGTAAACGAGTTTTCCTTAGCGGCCGTCCGATACAAAGCGACATTCGACGTACAGATGCCGGATTTTCAAATATATTTCAAAGCAGTAAGACTATTTCAATATTGTGATGAACTCTAGTTCAAGCCAGGCTCAAAAAAAATTGATAAACTCAATAAAAGCGCGGACTAGCGGTCAATCTGCCCTTCTTGCCTGGATTTTTTTCATTCTTTTCGTTATAAGCAAATGAACACAATTGACACAAACACCTGCACAATTAAACACAAAACAAGCACAATTGAATATATTAAAAAACTTAGAAAAACTAAAATAGCAGGGGGGCTGGAGGTTAACCTGTTCTCCTGGCAGCCACTATTGTTTAAAATCTTATTGTTTGTGTTTTTAATTTCAAAGGAGACATTTGCACTCACACACTATTGTTTCGCTTTGTATTTTTTAATAATATTTTAAACTGGTTTTCATATTTTATGTGCATAATTAAATTATACGCTTTTGAGATTGTGGTTCTTTGATGTATTTATATATTTAGGCAAGTTTGTTTTTGTTAAACTATATTACGATGTTTGACAAATATGTATAAATGTTTATTCTTCTCAACAAGAATAGTTTTAAGTACAAAAATTATCTCTGAAATGCTCAAGTTCATTATATAAAAATTACGATGTTGCACTCATGCTGCAAGAATCTCACCTTGCTACTGGTATTTAAAGAATGTACCATGGTAGGCACTTACACTACCCTTAACCCTCTTGAGGAGATAAGAATATAACTCGAAAAGCCAAGAATGTACCAGGATTTTCAGTTGTTGTTATACTCTTCGATATTGTGGATGATTGGTCTTTTATTTGCAAATCAGTTACTTCGATTTTGCAGGTCATTGTTTGTTGCTATTTACCATATTAAAACTTTGTGAAACTATACAGAAATTGTATCAATGTATTTATCATAAGTTTATGTTTATGCAAGCAGTTTTGTTGAACATGTTATTTCCTAATCTTTGCATCTTTGGCCAGAGTTTCGCTGTGGAGAAATTTTCCGTTTTTGCAGAAAAGCCCGGCAGCTTAAGAAGTGGAAATTTCCAAAATATTCAACACCGAAGTAGCAGAATCCTGGTACCGTTGGGTAAGTCTTTTATATTGTTGGAACCCAATAGTTTCATCATTTTGAATTCAGCAATGGTAAATGCTAAATTATTATACATACACACGTCGTTTCCTAGTATTTAGAGGGCAAGCAATAATAAATAGTTTAATAATGCATGAATCATTTATATCAATTTCAGGATCTCCTAACGTTAGTTTTACACTATAGTTGCATTACTAGTTTAAAAACTACGTTCTTTAAGCTGGTTTCATTTTCGTATTTTGCTAGAGCATCGAGATACCTTTTTACTTCTGTCATATTCAGTTCCTTATTTATTGCAATATTCTTATTAAGGCTTGGCTGAACAATTTAAGGTATTTGCTTCATAATGTTTTAAATTTGTTGGCGTGTCTTTGATAAAAGCTGTATTTTTGTTTTTTGATTAAACCGTAGTCTTTATTATTTAGGTTTTGGGTATGCAATAATTTTAATTTAGCTGCAGTCTAGTTATTGGAGTATCGTTTTTGTATTTTCCTATATCTTGAGATTTCACTTACCGGTTTATTTACTCCCAAACAAATAAACAAGATTAAGAAGTTTGTAGCACCTACTGAATAATTATGTGCTTTTTTTAGCTTATTGTTCTTCAGGCTGCTGTGTTCGTTAAGACGTTGGCTAATTTTAAATTCAATACTGCATATTGCATGTATAATAATGGATTTTTAGTAATATGTTTGTATAGTTTTAATCAGTTGAATTTTTTAGTTTTAGAATTGATATTATTATGCGGATAAGAAAGAAAGTGCAATTTTCTTTTGCATATAATATTAGTTTTCTTTGTTTGTGTTTTGTAAAGTATTTGTAATTAGTAAGGTATTTGAAGCAACTTGGTTTAAGAGCAAAATTTCCTCATACTTTTTTATCGAATATCGGTATAAAGTAAACAGATTAGTAAAGCAAGAATTTCGAAAAACTAGTATTTGATACAATAGTTCAAGAACTTATAGAATGCAAATTACAGCTCAACGACAATATTGCATGGAATTTAATAAAAAGAATGTGTAATATAATCAAAGTTAGGTTAGAAGCATTGTGATTAAAGTAACTGAAAATCAGGAATATTAACTACTGTGTCCAAGTAGAGTTATATAACCATAAGTATTTTTCCCAATGTTGTTACTTAATTACACGTATATTACATGCTACATTTTAAAAATATATTACAATATACAGGGTGCCAAAAAAAGTTATACATGAAAGTTATACTTTTTGTATGAAACGCCCTATTTTTTTATCGCATTTTTGAATTGTCCATGGAAAATAAACCAGACTTTCATAAGAGGCACCCTATATCCAAATACAGAAAGTTTCGATTTATTTTGCATTTTTTTAATTCTAAGGGTTTGGTAGGAATTAAATAAATCTAGAATCAATTTACTTAGACAAAATTCGTTTTTAGACCTTAATATTAGATAGAGTAACTTACCGAACCCAAATTTATTACAGGGTGTTCAGAAAATTCCGTTTCAGTTTTAACACACCCAAAGTATAATATCGTTGATATTTTAAATGTTAAATTTTATAAGTCCATTGTATAGTTAATTCAATTATCTTTTAACTTTTATAAAAGTTTCTTAAACTTAAATCTTCAATAACTTTCCATCAATAACAACATTCCTACACCAGGAAGACGTTTTTTCTGCCAAAAAATGCAACTAACGCCCCCGTGGACGACCGCTAGGGACAATTTATTTGCGCTGCCAAAAGCCCATTTTTTATATCTATATTTTGTATTGGTTTTGAAAATATCAATTCATTGCGTAAAACCAGGAAAAGGTTTTTCCCTTAAAATAAAATTTCTGCCCCAGCAGACGGCTGCTAAGGAAAATTCGTTTACGCTGCCAAAAGCGCACTTTTTGTACCTATATTTTGTATTGGTTTTGAAAATAACTCGTTAAATAAAACCAAGAAAACGTTTTTTTCGTTAAAAATGCAATTACCGCCCCCGTGGATGGTTGCTAAGAAAAATTCGTCTGCGCTTCCAAAAGCGTACTTTTAAAATCTATATTTTGTATTGGTTTTGAAAATAAAAACTCGTTGCATAAAACCAGGAAAACTTTTTTTTCGTTAAAAATGCAATTACCGCCCCCGTGGACGGCCGCTAAGAAAAATTCGCCTGCGCTGCCAAAAGCGCACTTTTAATATCTATATTTTGTATTGGTTTTAAAAATAACAACTCGTTGCACAAAACCAGGTAAACGTTTCTTCTTCTAAAAATGCAAGTACCGCCCCCGCGAACGGGCGCTAAGGAAAATTCGTCTGCGCTGCCAAAAGCGCACTTTTAAAATCTATATTTTGTATTGGTTTTGAAAATGAAAACTCGTTGCATAAAACCGGGAAAACGTTTTTTTCGTTAAAAATGCAATTACCGCTCCCGTGGACGGTTGCTAAGAAAAATCTAATTTTGTATTGGTTTTGAAAATAACAACCCGTTGCATAAAACCAGGATAACGTTTTTTCTGCTAAAAATGCAAGTACCGCCTCCCGCGGACGGGCACTAAGGAAAATTCGTTTGCGCTGCAAAAGCGCACTTTAAATATTTTAATTTTGTATTGGTTTTGAAAATAGCAACTCGTTGCATAAAACCAGGAAAACGTTTCTTCTCCTAAAAATGCAATTACCGCACCCCGTTGACGGCTGCTAAGGAAAATTCGTCAGCGCTGCTATAAACACACTTTTAATATCTAATTTTGTATTGGTTTTGAAAATAACAACTCGTTGCATAGAACCAGGATAACGTATTTTCTGCTAAAAATGCAAGCACCACCCCCCGCGCACGGGCGCTAAGGAAAATTTGTTTGCGCCGCCAAAAATGCACTTTTAATATCTATATTTTGTAATGGTTTTAAAAATAACAACTCGTTGCATAAAACGAGGAAAACGTTTTTTTCGTTAAAAATGCAATTACCGTCCCCGCGGACGGGCGCTAAAAAAATTTGTTTGCGCTAACAAAAGCGCACTTTTAATATCTATATTTTGTATTGGTTTTGAAAATAACAACTCGTTGCATAAAACCAGGAAAACGTTTTTTCTTTTCAAAATGCAAGTACCGTCCCCGCGGACGGGCGCTAAAAAAATTTGTTTGCGCTGCCAAAAGCGCACTTTTAATATCTATATTTGGTACTCTTTGGTACTCGTTGCATAAAACCGGGAAAACGTTTTTTTCGTTAAAAATTCAATTACCGCTCCCGTGGACGGTTGCTAAGAAAAATTCGTCTGCGCTGCCAAAAGCGCACTTTTAATATCTATATTTTGTATTGGTTTTAAAAATAACAACTCGTTGCACAAAACCAGGTAAACGTTTCTTCTTCTAAAAATGCAAGTACCGCCCCCGCGAACGGGCGCTAAGGAAAATTCGTCTGCGCTGCCAAAAGCGCACTTTTAAAATCTATATTTTGTATTGGTTTTGAAAATGAAAACTCGTTGCATAAAACCGGGAAAACGTTTTTTTCGTTAAAAATGCAATTACCGCTCCCGTGGACGGTTGCTAAGAAAAATTCGTCTGCGCTGCCAAAAGCGCACTTTAAATATTTTAATTTTGTATTGGTTTTAAAATAACAACTCGTTGCATAAAACCAGGAAAACGTTTCTTCTCCTAAAAATGAAATTACCGCCCCCGTGGACGGCTGCTAAAGAAAATTCGTCAGCGCTGCTATAAGCGCACTTTTCATATCTAATTTTGTATTGGTTTTGAAAATAACAACTCGTTGCATAAAACCAGGATAACGTATTTTCTGCTAAAAATGCAAGCACCACCCCCCGCGTACGGGCGCTAAGGAAAATTTGTTTGCGCCGCCAAAAACGCACTTTTAATATCTAATTTTGTATTGGTTTTGAAAATAACAACTCGATGTGTAAAACCAGGAAAACGTTTTTTTCGTTAAAAATGCAATTACCGCCCGCGTGGACGGCCGCTAAGGAAAATTCGTCTGCGCTGCCAAAAGCGCACTTTTAAAATCCAATTTTGTATTGGTTTTGAAAATAACAACCCGTTGCATAAAACCAGATAACGTTTTTTCTGCTAAAAATGCAAGTACCGCCCCACGCGGACGGGCACTAAGGAAAATTCGTTTGCGCTGCCAAAAGCGAACTTTTAATATTTATATTTTTTATTGGTTTTAAAAAAGCAACTCGTTGCATAAAACCAGGAAAACATTTCTTCTCCTAAAAATGCAATTACCGCCCCCGTGGACGACTGCTAAGGAAAATTCGTCAGCGCTGCTATAAACGCACGTTTAATATCTAATTTTGTATTGGTTTTGAAAATAACAGCCCGTTGCATAAAACCAGGATAACGTATTTTCTGCTAAAAATGCAAGCACCACCCCCCGCGCACGGGCGCTAAGGAAAATTTGTTTGCGCCGCCAAAAACGCACTTTTAATATCTATATTTTGTATTGATTTTGAAAATACAACTCGATGTGTAAAACCAGGAAAACGTTTTTTTCGTTAAAAAAGCAATTACCGCCCCCGTGGACGGCCGCTAAGAAAAATTTGTCTGCGCTGCCAAAAGCGCACTTTTAAAATCTATATTTTGTATTGGTTTTAAAAATAACAACTCGCTGCACAAAACCAGGTAAACGTTTCTTCTTCTAAAAATGCAAGTACCGCCCCCGCGAACGGGCGCTAAGGAAAATTCGTCTGCGCTGCCAAAAGCGCACTTTTAATATCTATATTTTGTATTGGTTTTAAAAATAACAACTCGCTGCACAAAACCAGGTAAACGTTTCTTCTTCTAAAAATGCAAGTACCGCCCCCGCGAACGGGCGCTAAGGAAAATTCGTCTGCGCTGCCAAAAGCGCACTTTTAAAATCTATATTTTGTATTGGTTTTGAAAATGAAAACTCGTTGCATAAAACCGGGAAAACGTTTTTTTCGTTAAAAATGCAATTACCGCTCCCGTGGACGGTTGCTAAGAAAAATTCGTCTGCGCTGCCAAAAGCGCACTTTTAATATCTTAATTTTGTATTGGTTTTAAAAATAACAACTCGTTGCATAAAACCAGGAAAACGTTTCTTCTCCTAAAAATGAAATTACCGCCCCCGTGGACGGCTGCTAAGGAAAATTCGTCAGCGCTGCTATAAGCGCACTTTTCATATCTAATTTTGTATTGGTTTTGAAAATAACAACTCGTTGCATAAAACCAGGATAACGTATTTTCTGCTAAAAATGCAAGCACCACCCCCCGCGTACGGGCGCTAAGGAAAATTTGTTTGCGCCGCCAAAAACGCACTTTTAATATCTAATTTTGTATTGGTTTTGAAAATAACAACTCGATGTGTAAAACCAGGAAAACGTTTTTTTCGTTAAAAATGCAATTACCGCCCGCGTGGACGGCCGCTAAGGAAAATTCGTCTGCGCTGCCAAAAGCGCACTTTTAAAATCCAATTTTGTATTGGTTTTGAAAATAACAACCCGTTGCATAAAACCAGATAACGTTTTTTCTGCTAAAAATGCAAGTACCGCCCCACGCGGACGGGCACTAAGGAAAATTCGTTTGCGCTGCCAAAAGCGCACTTTTAATATTTATATTTTGTATTGGTTTTAAAAAAGCAACTCGTTGCATAAAACCAGGAAAACGTTTCTTCTCCTAAAAATGCAATTACCGCCCCCGTGGACGACTGCTAAGGAAAATTCGTCAGCGCTGCTACAAACGCACTTTTAATATCTAATTTTGTATTGGTTTTGAAAATAACAACCCGTTGCATAAAACCAGGATAACGTTTTTTCTGCTAAAAATGCAAGTACCGCCCCCCGCGGACGGGCACTAAGGAAAATTCGTTTGCGCTGCCAAAAACGCACTTTTAATATTTATATTTTGTATTGGTTTTAAAAAAAAAACTCGTAGCATAAAACCAGGAAAACGTTTCTTCTCCTAAAAATGCAATTACCGCCCCCGTAGACGGCTGCTAAGGAAAATTCGTCATCGCTGCTATAAGCGCACTTTTAATATCTAATTTTGTATTAGTTTTGAAAATAACAACTCGTTGCATAAAACCAGGATAACGTATTTTCTGCTAAAAATGCAAGCACCACCCCCCGCGCACGGGCGCTAAGGAAAATTTGTTTGCGCCGCCAAAAACGCACTTTTAATATCTATATTTTGTATTGATTTTGAAAATACAACTCGATGTGTAAAACCAGGAAAACGTTTTTTTCGTTAAAAAAGCAATTACCGCCCCCGTGGAAGGCCGCTAAGAAAAATTTGTCTGCGCTGCCAAAAGCGCACTTTTAAAATATAATTTTGTATTGGTTTTGAAAATAACAACCCGTTGCATAAAACCAGGATAACGTTTTTTCTGCTAAAAATGCAAGTACCGCCCCCCGCGGACGGGCACTAAGGAAAATTCGTTTGCGCTGCCAAAAACGCACTTTTAATATTTATATTTTGTATTGGTTTTAAAAAAAAAACTCGTAGCATAAAACCAGGAAAACGTTTCTTCTCCTAAAAATGCAATTACCGCCCCCGTAGACGGCTGCTAAGGAAAATTCGTCAGCGCTGCTATAAGCGCACTTTTAATATCTAATTTTGTATTAGTTTTGAAAATAACAGCCCGTTGCATAAAACCAGGATAACGTATTTTCTGCTAAAAATGCAAGCACCACCCCCCGCGCACGGGCGCTAAGGAAAATTTGTTTGCGCCGCCAAAAACGCACTTTTAATATCTATATTTTGTAATGGTTTGGAAAATAACAACTCGTTGCATAAAACCAGGAAAACGTTTCTTCTTCAAAAAATGCAAGTACCGTCCCCGCGGACGGGCGCTAAAAAAATTTGTTTGCGCTGCCAAAAGCGCACTTTTAATATCTATATTTTGTATTGGTTTTGAAAATAACAACTCGTTGCATAAAACCAGGAAAACGTTTCTTCTGCTAAAATGCAATTACCGCCCCCGTGGACGGCTGCTAAGGAAAATTCGTCAGCGCTGCTATAAGCGCACTTTTAATATCTAATTTTGTATTGGTTTTGAAAATAACAACTCGATGTGTAATACCAGGAAAACGTTTTTTTCGTTAAAAAAGCAATTACCGCCCCGTGGACGGCCGCTAAGAAAAATTGGTCTGCGCTGCCCAATGCGCACTTTTAATATCTATATTTTGTATTGGTTTTGAAAATAACAAATCGTTGCCTAAAACCAGGAAAACGTTTTTTTCGTTAGAATTGGAATTACCGTCCCCGTGGACGGCCGCTAAGGAAAATTCGTTTACGCTGCCAGAATCGCACTTTTAATATCTATATTTTGTAGCGGTTTTGAAATTAGCAACTCATTGCATAAAACCAGGAAAACGTTTTTCCCGTTAAAAATGCAATTACCGCCCCCGTAAACGGCCGCTAAGGAAAATTCGTTTGCGCGGCCATAAGCGCACTATTAATATATATATATATATATATATATATATATATATATATATATATTACTCATATTTAGACCAGGGTAGAAAATTAAATAATCACATCAAATAATTTTAATCACCGTGTATAATGAATATTATTAGATAATACGCTTTATTAAAACCATGAAGCATAAATAAATTCGGTCGTTTCAGTAAAAATAAGAAATTTAAAATCATGTACAAGACGCTTTATATCAATAGAAACAGTATTAAAAAAGCTCAGCGTGTAATGTAATTATTCCTAAACAAATGGAAATTACGTGCAAAATTTATCTTAATTAACTCTATTTCATGTAACCGGTATTGAACAAAACGTACAGATAATATCTATAGAAACTGGTAAAAACCCACTAAAATGCAAATCCTAGAAGTGTTAGTTAGAAGTAGGATGTTTGAACACACCTGCGTATTTTAAAAGGCAATTTCAGTTTAATTTGTTTAGATAAACATGTCGATTCTAAGGATATTGGAAACGGTCAGATGCTTTAGCACGAAATACAAAACAGGGTTTATTTAAAAAGCTCATTCGGCGAAAATTTTGCAGATAATTAATGTTTACAAAGAATCTTGGAGAAACCGGGGCTTAATATTCACGAGAAGGTGCGATACGGGGTTATTTAACCCAGATAGTCCACATGGACTGGAAAATAATCGATAATAAAGAATATCAATTTGCACCAATACGAACAGGTTAGAAAAGGAAAGAAAACGCGTCAAGCAAAGACACATATAGTAAAAGGCGTGATTTAAGCAACGTCACGAGGGTCAATTGGTTGAAAATAGGATGCAAATATCAGAGGTAGAAACAACAATTTCTGTACAAAATTAATTAGTTTTTCTCGGACATGTTTGCGTGCCGTGTGAAATTTCTGAGATTTAAATGGGGCGAGTGAAAATTCGTAAAACCGACGCGCGAGCGACGGACTGGGAACATAGAATGAGAAATTCTTAAGAATTGTCTGTTTTGAGGACAAAAGCGACGTGCCGGCTATTCGCTATATATACAGGTGGTAATATGAATTTCGGCCTCTTAGACTTTTGACTATTCGATGCGTTAAAAGCTCTTACATCCGCGACTTGATTCAAGATGTTAAACAGTGCATTTTAGTTTGATAAAATAATTTAAAGTTTGCTCGTATATTTTAGTGATTCAAAATAGTTTGTTATTTACGTGCTAACATGAATGTACTTCAGTGCACTTAGATACAAGGTAATAAAATTTAGTATCACTGTACCAATTAGCAAAATTTACAACGACAAATGTATACACAAAAGTAGGCAGTTTTGGCGTATATTGGTGAAAGACGCATGAATTTCTTTGCTATTTTTCGGGGTGTTAATAATTAAATGGTTCAAATACGTGTCTGGATCCACGAAACAAGGGTCAGATATACACAGATGAGTTCCGGAAAAGCCCAGAAACAACTTTAAATAAATGGTGATGGAGAAAATTTCAAAAGCGTTGAGAATTAGAAGCCGTAAATATAATCCTGTTGGAATGGTGTGATTAACTAAAGGGACGATGTACATTGAAGCTACGAGGACAGTAACCTTCAGGTAAATTATACTATTTTGTTTGACATTTTGTGTGTGTTGAATAACTTTATAATTGATTTACTTTAAATGGACATTAGTGAAATTGTACTAACCATAAAATTTTAATTTTAAGATGAAATTTGCTTGTTTAAGTAGAAAGGGTATTTAGTATTGATGTTCTGAATTATGATGAAACTTTGGGTATGTCTTTGAGCTCAATTAGACGAACCTGGTTAATTAACGTAAAGGGGTGGTAGATGCTCCTTTATACTCAGACTCGGTCTGCTTATATTGTTATATTAATTAGTAGGCATCCAACAAGGACTTTAATTCTGGATGCACGTTAAAGTGATAATAAAATTAATCTTGAAATTCTTTTAAAACTGAATTTTATGCTGAAATTTAATTTGAAAATTTAATGTATTCTGAATATTGATGTAAATAGAGTTAACGTTGATGTTTGTGGTAGGAATGTGTTGTTTAATTTTATGAATGAGGAGGTTTATAAAATTAGGTGAGCAGCTGAAGCGAAACCAGGATCACAGCAGTTTATGACGCCCAATCGGTGGGACTAGAATTTTTTTGTTGAAAGGACCCAGTTCCCGCATTCAAAGGAGTATATCACAGCAATATATATATATATATATATATATATATATATTGTATTGTATTTTGTATTTTGAAAATAACAACTCGATGCGTAAAACCAGGAAAAACGTTTTTTTCGTTAAAAAAGCAATTACCGCCCCCGTGGACGGCCGCTAAGAAAAATTCGTCTGCGCTGCCAAAAGCGCACTTTAATATCTACATTTTGTATTGGTTTTTAAATAAAACGTGCAAAAACCAAAAAGTTCCGGCCTTAAAAAATTCCGCGTGCTTGCCACTTTAAATCAATTTGTTGGTTTGAAATAAACCCAAAAAATTTTTTTAAAAAATTTAAACCAACCCCCGCCGGCTAAGGAAATTGGCGGCCAAAAATTTTTTCCTTTATTTTAAATAACAATTTTGGATTTAAAAAGAAAACTTTTTTAAAAAATTTCGCCTAAGCTACTGCTGCTAAAAAATTCTAGGCTTTAAATCTTATAGTCTTTTGTAAAAGGACCCGGGCATAAAAACGTTTGCCAAACGAATTTATTTTTTTAAAACAATGTAACCCGGACGTTTTTGTTGCTGCCAA
This sequence comes from Platerodrilus igneus, assembly GCA_036346225.1. Classification (NCBI taxonomy): domain Eukaryota; kingdom Metazoa; phylum Arthropoda; class Insecta; order Coleoptera; family Lycidae; genus Platerodrilus; species Platerodrilus igneus. The sequence goes on along the minus strand of JARFIW010001501.1, from coordinate 356,742 downwards.
ACGACTTTTAAAATTCGTATTTTGAAATACCTTTGTCGTTGATAAAACCAAAAATTTTGTCTTTCGAAAAGCTTAAATTTTGCTAGGAAATGTTCTGAACCAAACTTTAAACTAATTCTCTCGTAGGTTTAAAAAACAATCGTTGCAAAAGCTAACTTTTTGTTAAATGCAATGTCGCCAACGCCTTAATAAATTGTGCCTGAAAAAAATCGCATTAAGGAACTTTTTTATTTAAATGAAAATACCCCGTTGAAAACCAAAAATTGTTGCTAAAAGAAATCGTTCGAGGTTTTAAAAAATTGTTTTTTATGTTTAAAATAAAATTGTTGTTAAAAAAAACGTTCTAATAACTGCTCGTGACCCGAAATCGCTGCTGAAAACGCACTTTTAAAAATTTTGTATTGGTTTTAAAATAACAACTCGTTTCATAAAAAGAAATTTTTTAAAATAAAATCCGCCGCCCAAGGAAACGTTGCCTGCAAAAGGATTAACGTTGCGCTGAAAACTGCCTAAAAGAATTTTTATTTTGAAAATTTTTGAAAACTGAAAAACCGGAGTTGCTAAAAATAACCCCGTGAGGCTTTAAGAAAATCGTTGCTAAAGCGGTTTTAATTCTTTTTATTAGTTTTAAAATAAAACTCTTGCTAAAACCAGGAAAATTTTTGCTACTAAAAATACTTGAGGCTAAGGAAAATTCGCGCTGCAAACGACTTTATATATATTTTTATTTTTAAAATATGTTGCTAAAACCAGGAAAAGTTTTTAAAAAATTCGCTTGACAACAGAAACTTCTGCCTCAAGAACTTTAAACAATTTCTTGGTTTAAAAATTTGTACGTTAAAACGTTTAATATAATTTTCTTTAAAATGCAAAAACCGAACGCTTAAAAATAATTCCTGTGTGCAAAAATTCGTTGCCTGAAAAGCAATTTTTATAAATAATAGGTTTTAAAAACAATTTACCTGGAAAAGTTTTAAAAACAATTCCGTGGAAAATAATTCGTGCCAAACGGATAATTAATTTATGATTATGACTGGTTAAAAAACTTCTTCCTAAAACAATAACTCTCCTGAGTGTAAAATACCTCGTCAAAAAAAATTTCTTTTGAAGAATTTTTAAACTAAAATTTTAAAAGGTAACTTTTATTAAAAATCCTTGAAAAAATTTTTCCCAAAGCACTTTTAAACTAATTTTGGGTAAAAAATTCTGCTCAAACAGGACTTTTATTTAAATTTAATGGTTTAAAAACGAAAATTTTAACGGAAAATTTCTTCAAAATGCAATACCGTCCCGGGGGAAGGAAAATTCGTCTGCGTGCAAAGCGCACTTTTAATCTTTTTGTTTTGAAAAAAAACTCGGAAAACCAGAAAAATTTTTATTGAAAACCCCTGTACGCCAATGTAAGGAAAATAACCCAACGATTTTAATATCTATTTTTGATGAAAACAATTACAATAATAAAAAATGTCTTAAAAATCAAGCACTCCGCGCATAAGAAATTGTTTAAAACAACTCAAACCTTAATTTTTTTTTAAAATAAAATCTCAAAACCGGTAAAATTTTTCTCTAAAATCAATACCCCGAGGGGCTAGGAAATTTCTGCGCTGCCAAAACGCACTTTTAAATTATATTTGTATTGGTTTTAAGAAAACCTAAAAATTCCAAAAATTTTTTAAAATCAATCGTACGGTTGAAAACGTGCTAAAATGTTACCTAAAATTTTTTTAAATAATTTTGTTGTAAAAAAATCGTTGCACAAAACTAAATTCTTCTCTAAAAATCAAACCCCGTTGGCAAGAAAATTTGTTTGCGCTGCCAAAACGCACTTTAAATCTAATTTTGTATTGGTTTTAAAATAAACACTCGTTGCAAAACCAGGAAACGTTTTTTCGTAAAACGCATAAACCTGTTGTTAAAATATCGTTGCCTACCAAAAAGTTTCTATTCAAATGTTTTAAATAAAACTGTTGCAAAAACGGAATTTTCTCTAAAATGATTCTCCTGAGTTGCTGAAAATTAAATGCTTGCCAAAAGCGCACTTATCTATATTTTTGGTTTTAAAATAACAACCGTTGCATAAAACCAGGAAAACGTTTCTTCTCTAAAAATCAATTCCCCCCGGGTACGGTTGCTAAAAAATTTCGCCGCTCACTAAATTAATATTTTTTAATTTTTAAATAACCCGGGTTATAAAAAAGAACTTTCCAAAAGAAAATCCCTCCGCGACGGGCGCTAAAAAATTTGTTTGCCCAAAAAACTTTTAAAATCTTATTGTTTGGTTTTAAAAAAACTCGTCAAAACCGGAAAACTTTTTTAAAACAAACCTCCGGTGAAAAAAATTCGTCCTTTAAAACCATTAATTAATTTTGTATTGGTTTTGAAATAACAACCGTTGCATAAAACCAGGAAAATTTTTTGCTGAAAAAGCAATTCCCTACTTTACGGTGGAATTGTTCAAAGACTTTTAATCAAATTTGTATCTAATGGAAAAAACTCTTTAAAAGGAAAACGTTCGATTTTAAAATAACCCCCAGTGAAAAATTATTTCCCCAAAAGCGCACTTTTAATCATAAATTGTTTTGAAAAAAAGCCGTTACAAAAGGAAACTTTTTTGAACAAACGCACCCCGAGGGTAAGGAAAATTTTCCGTGCCAAAAACTTAAAATTTTTTTCAAATTGAATACCTACAGGAAAAGTTTTCTCAAAGACATAAACCAATTTCTTTTGAAAATAATACCGTCCAAACGGTTAAAATTTATTTGCAAACGCACTTTTAAAATTGTAGGCTTTAAAAAAACTTTTAAAAACAACTTTTTAAATAAAAAGGGAGGACTGAAATGCACCAAACTATTTAATTTGTATTTGAAACGCCTAAAACAAAATGATTGTTAAATAATGACCGCCTTAAAATCTGACTGCCGCTAAAAACATTTTGTGCAAAACACTTCTAAATATAATTTTTTTTTAAAACACTATCGAAAACCAAAAATCATTTTCTGTTAAAAAACACTCATGCAAAATGAAATTTTCTTAATACGCCGGAAACGGAAATTTTCTGCAAAATCGCATTTAATTGGTTTTGAAAATTAATGCTGCTAAAACCAATTTGAAAATATATCGTTCAAAACGGCAAATTATCTTTCATCAAAGCCACGAATTTTAGTGGCCCAAAGCACTTCTACTATCATTTTGATTAAATTGTTTGACTCGAAACCTATAAATACCGGAAATCTTTGTTAAAAAATTACCGTCAACGCTGTAAAATTCCGCGACGCTAACTGCCACTTAATAACTATATTTTTATTGGTTTTGAAAAACCTATCGTTAAAACGAAGTTTGTTTTAAAACTGCATTACATACATGGAGCTGCTAAAGGTCGCAAAAATCGTCTAAACCATTTATATAGTCTAATTATGTTTGAAATTAAAACTGAATGTTGTAAAACCAGGAAAACTTTATTCTTAATATATGCCAGTTACGCGCCATGAATGGTTCTAAAATAATTGTATTGTTAAAATAGCAACTTTGAAATAATTACATGAATCGAAAATGTTTTTAAAATAAAGCCGTTAGCATAGAAAACGGCTCTAACAAAACTTGTTCTGACTGCAAGTTCGATAACTGAAAATACGTTTCTAAAAAATTCATTATCGTCCTGGACAGTTAAATATTTTGTAAAACGTTAAAGCCTTTGTAACAAAAATATCTATTAAAACCGAAACGCTTCGTAGAATTACGCAGTAGATCTGGCGCAAAATTACATTTTATGTGAACCTTGATAATTGTTGTGAAATATTTCTAAAATCAGAATCGTTCTGAACTATAAATTTTCTCAAAATAGAATCGCTAGATATGGTTAAAACTATTCGAAAACTTTGTACGTTTGATAAATAACGCTTGCGATGGCTAAGAAAAATTTTTCTAAAATCCAACGCCACGTTTAAAAATTAACTTTGATCAAGGCACATAAAATCTTTTGATTGGTTAAAAACATCTGTTAAAAACGGAATCGTCTTGTCTAAAATGCAATACTCCGTGTAGGCGCTAAGAAACAATTTCGTCTGGTTGAAAAGCGCTTTAAAATTATATCTTTTTAATGTTTTGAAAATAAAACGTTTTTAGCAGAAAAGTTGAAACCGATACGCCTTAGAATGTCGCGGACAAAAGGCAAAATAACTTTTTATTGAAATAAAATTGTTGTTAAAACTGAAAACGTTTTTCTTAAACATGAAATTCGTTCCTGACGCATCAAGAAATCGTTGCGCTAATGAAGCGCTTTAAAACATTTCTATATTATTTATATAATTTAAAACAGAAACTTTTTTGTTAGAAATATCGTAAAAATCGCGCAAACGTACGGCCAAACGTTAGTGCAAAATTGTAATACGCTTGTGCGAAAAAAATTACGTTTTAAAAAAAACTTCTTCTAAAACATAAATCGCACTGCTAAAAATCCGGCGTAAAACTTCTATGTTTTAAAATAATATTGCTTGACATGAAAACTTGCTAATCAAACAATCGTTCAGCTAAAAAATTGTCCGTGAATGAAACACGTAGTTGCAAAACATTTTGATTAAATACGATTTTAAACATAATTTTGTAAAATGTTCCGGAAAACGCGCTATCTGCTAAAATAATTCGTTTGCTTCAAAGATAATACTCTATAATCCGGAATAGGCTTTTGAAATAACAATTTTCGCCGCTAAAAACGCACTTGATGCTATTAGAATGTTTTAAGTTCAAGATGTAAACCTGAGGTAAAAATGTTTGCAAGTTTAAACAATTTCAATAAACCTGGATGCGATTCTCAAGGAAAAGTCGTTTCCAAAACTTTATATTTGTATTTGAATTGTAATAACAACTATGTTGGCTAAAACAGGAAAATGTTTCCTAAAAGCAATTTAAACAATCGTGCGAAAAATGTGCCAAACCATTTATCTAAATTTTCCGATTTTTCGTAAAATCTGATAAACAGTAAATTCCAGAATCCTTAACAAAAGTGTCTTCTATCAACAACGTGCGCATACCAAATTGTGCCTGCAAAAGCCTAATCACATTCTAATTTTAGTTTTAAAATAAAACTCGAATATGTAAAACCGGAAAATTCTTTCAAACATAGCTACTCTGTGATAATTGCAGAAAACTGACTATAATTTTTGAATCATTTAAATAACAATCAGCGTTAACCAAACTTTCGAATAGCTCACTTCGAATGGACCATCAAGCTGCCATTACATAATTTCCATTTATGTACTTGAATCACATAAACACTCCATACAAATTATCGTACTAATCTATTGATCAGCACAGACTGCATCCTTACAATCTATACAATAATATACATGGCTAAATACTCTAGCAACCTGAAACACGAACGTACAAACTATCTAGGTGCAAAGACTACTACAACTGATATCTAAGACTCAGTAACAACGTCATAACTACAACAAATACTCTATCCTAATCAACGAATAATCGACATTAAACCACATGCTCCTTACAAACCATAACTGATCACTAAATCACCATCCAATACTACAATCATAATAACCAGTAATACATAGGCACAATTCAATATCTAACAGCTAAACAGAATACTAAATCAATCTAAAACCCTAAAAAAGTTCCAAATCATCCACCAACCCAGCAATTACAATCAGGTCATTAATCACACTATAAAACTGAATCGACTATAACATAAGAAATACAACAAAAAATTCATAAACACAATTTAAAATCCCAGCGTATAGACCAGTGCGGTTAGATACACCGAGAAAAGCAGACCATAGTTAACAGATCATAGGACTGCAAAACGCATATGCCAGACTATTTCATTGTTTTAAAATAAAACTCGTTGCATAAAACCAGGAAAACGTTTCTTCTTAAAATGCAATTACCGCCCCGTGGACGGCCGCTAAGAAAATTCGTTTGCGCTGCCAAAAGCGCACTTTTAATATCTATATTTTGTATTGGTTTTGAAAATAACAACTCGTTGCATAAAACCAGGAAAACGTTTTTCTCTAAAAATGCAATTACCGCCCCGCGGACGGCGCTAAGAAAAATTCGTTTGCGCTGCCAAAAGCGCACTTTTAATATCTATATTTTGTACTGGTTTTGAAAATAACCATTTGTTGCATAAAACCAGGAAAACTTTTTTTCTGCGAAAAATGCAATTACCGCCCCCGTGGACGGCTGCTAAGGAAAATTCGTTTGCGCTGCCAAAAGCGCACTTTTAATATCTATATTTTGTACTGGTTTTGAAAATAACCATTTGTTGCATAAAACCAGGAAAACTTTTTTTCTGCGAAAAATGCAATTACCGCCCCGCGGACGGCCGCTAAGGAAAATTCGTTTGCGCTGCCAAAAGCGCACTTTAATATCTAATTTTGTATTGGTTTTGAAAATAACAACTCGTTGCATAAAACCAGGAAAACGTTTCTTCTCTAAAAATGCAATTACCGCCCCGCGGACGGCGCTAAGGAAAATTCGTCTGCGCTGCAAAAGCGCACTTTTAATATCTAATTTTGTATTGGTTTTGAAAATAACAACTCGTTGCATAAAACCAGGATAACGTTTTTCTGCTAAAATGCAAGTACCGCCCCGGACGGGCGCTAAGAAAATTCGTTTGCGCTGCCAAAAGCGCACTTTTAATATCTATATTTTGTATTGGTTTTAAAAATAACAACTCGTTGCATAAAACCAGGAAAACGTTTTTCGTTAAAATGCAATTACCGCCCCGTGGACGGCTGCTAAGAAAATTCGTCTGCGCTGCCAAAAGCGCACTTTTAATATCTATATTTTGTATTGGTTTTAAAATAACAACTCGTTGCACAAAACCAGGTAAACGTTTCTTCTTCTAAAAATGCAAGTACCGCCCCCGCGAACGGGCGCTAAGGAAAATTTGTCTGCGCTGCCAAAAGCGCACTTTTAATATCTATATTTTGTATTGGTTTTAAAAATAACAACTCGTTGCACAAAACCAGGAAAACGTTTTTCTCTAAAATGCAATTACCGCCCCGTGGACGGCTGCTAAGAAAATTCGTCTGCGCTGCCAAAAGCGCACTTTTAATATCTATATTTTGTATTGGTTTTAAAAAAGCAACTCGTTGCATAAAACCAGGAAAACGTTTTTCTCCTAAAATGCAATTACCGCCCCCGTGGACGGCCGCTAAGGAAAATTCGTCTGCGCTGCCAAAAGCGCACTTTTAATATCTATATTTTGTATTGGTTTTAAAAATAACAACTCGTTGCATAAAACCAGGAAAACGTTTTTCTCTAAAATGCAAGTACCGCTCCGCGGACGGACGCTAAGGAAAATTCGTTTGCGCTGCCAAAAGCCCATTTTTAATATCTATATTTTGTATTGGTTTCGAAAATAACAACTCGTTGCATAAAACCAGGAAAACGTTTTTTCGTTAAAAATGCAATTACCGCCCCCGTGGACGGCCGCTAAGGAAAATTTGTTTGCGCTGCCAAAAGCGCACTTTTAATATCTATTTTGTATTGGTTTTGAAAATAACAACTCGTTGCATAAAACCAGGATAACGTTTTTTCTGCTAAAAATGCAAGTACCGCCTCCGCGGACGGGCACTAAGGAAAATTCGTTTGCGCTGCCAAAAGCGCACTTTAAATATCTATATTTTGTATTGGTTTTAAAATTAACAATTCGTTGCATAAAACCAGGAAAACGTTTTTTTCGTTAAAAATGCAATTACCGGCTCCGTGGACGGCCGCTAAGGAAAATTCGTTTGCGCTGCCAAAAGCGCACTTTTAATATCTATATTTTGTATCGGTTTTGAAAATAACAATTCGTTGCATAGAACCAGGAAAACGTTTTTCTCTAAAAATGCAATTACCGCCCCGGGACGGGCGCTAAGGAAAATTGTTTGCGCTGCCAAAAGCGCACTTTTAATATCTATATTTTGTATCGGTTTTGAAAATAACAACTCGTTGCATAAAACCAGGATAACGTTTTTTCTTCTGAAAATGCAATTACCGCCTCCGCGGACGGCCTCTAAGGAAAATTTGTTTGCGCTGCCAAAAGCGAACTTTTAATATCTATATTTTGTATTGGTTTTGAAAATAAAAACAAGTTGCATAAAACCAGGTAAACTTTTTTCGCTAAAATTGCTATTACCGCTCCCGTGGACGGCCGCTAAGGAAAATTCATTTGCGCTGCCAAAAGCGCACTTTTAATATCTATATTTTGTATTGGTTTTGAAAATAACAATCGTTGCATAAAACCAGGAAAACGTTTTTTCGTTAAAATGCAATTACCGCCCCGTGGACGGCCGCTAAGGAAAATTCATTTGCGCTGCCAAAAGCGCACTTTTAATATCTATATTTTGTATTGGTTTTGAAAATAACCACTCGTTGTATAAAACCAGGAAAACGTTTTTTTCGTTAAAATGCAATTACCGCCCCGTAAACGGCCGCTAAGGAAAATTCGTTTGCGCTGCCAAAAGCGCACTTAAATATCTATATTTTGTATTGGTTTTGAAAATAACCACTCGTTGTATAAAACCAGGAAAACGTTTTTTTCGTTAAAAATGCAATTACCGCCTTCGTGGACGGCCGCTAAGGAAAATTCGTTTGCGCTGCCAAAAGCCCATTTTTAATATCTATATTTGTTTTGGTTTTGAAAATAACAACTCGTTGCATAAAACCAGGAAAACGTTTTTCTTAAAATGCAATTACCGCCCCCGCGGACGGGCGCTAGATAAAATTCGTTTGCGCGGCCAAAAGCGCACTTTAATAACTATATTTTGTATTGGTTTTGAAAAACAACTCGTTGCATAAAACCAGGAAAACGTTTTTTGCTAAAATGCAAGTACCGCCCCCGCGGACGGGCGCTAAGAAAATTCGTTTGCGCGGACAAAAGCGCACTTATAATATCTATATTTTGTATTGGTATTGGAAATAAAAACTCGTTGCATAAAACCAGGAAAACGTTTTCTTCGTTAAAAATGCAATTACCGGCCCCGTGGACGGCCGCTAAGAAAAATTCGTCTGCGCTGCCAAAAGCGCACTTTTAATATCTATATTTTGTATTGGTTTTGAAAATAACAACCCGTTGCACAAAACCAGGATAAAGTTTTTTCTGCTAAAAATGCAAGTACCGCTCCGCGCGGACGGGCACTAAGAAAAATTCGTTTGCGCTGCCAAAAGCGCACTTTTAATATCTATATTTTGTATTGGTTTTAAAAAAGCAACTCGTTGCATAAAACCAGGAAAACGTATCTTCTCCTAAAAATGCAATTACCACCCCCGTGGACGGCTGCTAAGGAAAATTCGTCAGCGCTGCAAAAAGCGCACTTTTAATATCTAATTTTTTATTGGTTTTGAAAATAACAACTCGTTGCATAAAACCAGGATAACGTATTTTCTGCTAAAAATGCATTACCACCCCGCGGACGGGCGCTAAGGAAAATTGTTTGCGCTGCCAAAACGCACTTTTAATATCTATATTTTGCAATTGGTTTTAAAATAACAACTCGTTGCATAAAACCAGGAAAACGTTTTTCTTCAAAATGCAAGTACCGTCCCCGCGGACGGGCGCTAAGAAAATTGTTTGCGCTGCCAAAAGCGCACTTTTAATATCTATATTTTGTATTGGTTTTGAAAATAACAACTCGTTGCATAAAACCAGGAAAACGTTTTTCGTTAAAAATGCAATTACCGCCCCGTGGACGGCCGCTAAGAAAATTCGTCTGCGCTGCCAAAAGCGCACTTTTAATATCTATATTTTGTATTGGTTTTGAAAATAACAACTAGTTGCATAAAACCAGGAAAACGTTTTTCTCTAAAATGCAAGTACCGCCCCGCGGACGGGCGCTAAGGAAAATTCGTTTGCGCTGCCAAAAGCGCACTTTTAATATCTATATTTTGTATTGGTTTTGAAAATAACAACTCGTTGCATAAAACCAGGAAAACGTTTCTTCTCTAAAATGCAAGTACCGCCCCGCGGACGGGCGCTAAGGAAAATTCGTTTGCGCGCCAAAAGCGCACTTTTAATATCTATATTTTGTATTGGTTTTGAAAATAACAACTCGTTGCTAAAACCAGGAAAACGTTTTCTTCGTTAAAATGTAATTACCGCCCCGTGGACGGCCGCTAAGAAAAATTCGTCTGCGCTGCCAAAAGCGCACTTTTAATATCTATATTTTGTATTGGTTTTGAAAATAAAACTCGTTGCATAAAACCAGGAAAACGTTTTTTCGTTAAAATGCAATTACCGCCTCCGTGGACGGCCGCTAAGAAAAATTCGTCTGCGCTGCCAAAGCGCACTTTTAATATCTATATTTTGTATTGGTTTTGAAAATAACAACTCGTTGCATAAAACCAGGAAAACGTTTTTCGTTAAAAATGCAATTACCGCCCCGTGGACGGTTGCTAAGAAAATTCGTCTGCGCTGCCAAAAGCGCACTTTAATATCTATATTTTGTATTGGTTTTGAAAATAACAACTCGTTGCATAAAACCAGGAAAACGTTTTTTCGTTAAAATGCAATACCGCCCCGTGGACGGCCGCTAAGAAAAATTCGTTTGCGCTGCCAAAAGCGCACTTTAATATCTATATTTTGTATTGGTTTTGAAAATAACAACTCGTTGCATAAAACCAGGAAAACGTTTTTTCTAAAATGCAATACCGCCCCGTGGACGGCCGCTAAGGAAAATTCGTTTGCGCTGCCAAAAGCGCACTTTTAATATCTATATTTTGTATTGGTTTTGAAAATAACAACTCGTTGCATAAAACCAGAAAACGTTTTTTCTTAAAATGCAATTACCGCCCCGTAAACGGCCGCTAAGGAAAATTCGTTTGCGCTGCCAAAAGCGCACTTTTAATATCTATATTTTGTATTGGTTTTGAAAATAACAACTCGTTGCATAAAACCAGGAAAACGTTTTTCTCGTTAAAATGCAAATTACCGCCCCGTAAACGGCCGCTAAGGAAAATTCGTTTGCGCTGCCAAAAGCGCACTTTTAATATCTAATTTTGTATTGGTTTTGAAAATAACAACTCGTTGCATAAAACCAGGAAAACGTTTTTCTCTAAAAATGCAAGTACCGCCCCGCGGACGGGCGCTAAGGAAAATTCGTTTGCGCTGCAAAAGCGCACTTTTAATATCTATATTTTGTATTGGTTTTGAAAATAACAACTCGTTGCATAAAACCAGGAAACGTTTTTTCTCTAAAAATGCAATTACCGCCCCGCGGACGGGCGCTAAGGAAAATTCGTTTGCGCTGCCAAAAGCGCACTTTTAATATCTATATTTTGTATTGGTTTTAAAATAACAACTCGTTGCATAAAACCAGGAAAACGTTTTTCTCCTAAAATGCAATTACCGCCCCCGTGGACGGCGCTAAGGAAAATTCGTTTGCGCTACCAAAAGCCCATTTTTAATATCTATATTTTGTATTGGTTTTGAAAATAACAACTCGTTGCATAAAACCAGAAAAACGTTTATTCTTCTAAAAATGCAATTACCGCTACCGCGGACGGACGCTAAGGAAAATTCGTTTGCGCTGCCAATACCGTACTTTTATATCTATAGTTTGTATCGGTTTCCAAAATAACAACTCGTTGCATAAAACCAAGAAAACCTTTTTTTGTTAAAAATGCAATTACCGCCCCGTGACGACCGCTAAGGAAAATTCGTCTGCGCTGCCAAAAGCGTACTTTTAATATCTACATTTTGTATCGGTTTTGAAAATAACAACTCGTTGCATAAAACCAGGAAAACGTTTTTTCTTAAAATGCAATTACCGCCCCGTGGACGGGCGCTAAGAAAATTCGTCTGCGCTGCCAAAAGCGCACTTTTAATATCTATATTTTGTATTGGTTTTAAAAATAACAACTCGTTGCATAAAACCAGGAAAACGTTTTTCTCCTAAAATGCAATTACCGCCCCGTGGACGGGCGCTAAGGAAAATTCGTTGCGCTGCCAAAAGCGCACTTTTAAATCTATATTTTGTATTGGTTTTGAAAATAACAACTCGTTGCATAAAACCAGGAAAACGTTTTTCTTCTAAAATGCAATTACCGCCCCGCGGAACGGGCGCTAAGGAAAATTCGTCTGCGCTGCCAAAAGCGCACTTTTAAATCTATATTTTGTATTGGTTTTGAAAATAACAACTCGTTGCATAAAACCAGGTAAACGTTTCTTCTTCTAAAAATGCAAGTACCGCCCCCGCGAACGGGCGCTAAGGAAAATTGTCTGCGCTGCCAAAAGCGCACTTTTAATATCTATATTTTGTATTGGTTTTGAAAATAACAACTCGTTGCATAAAACCAGGAAAACGTTTCTTCTTCTAAAATGCAATACCGCCCCGCGGACGGACGCTAAGGAAAATTCGTTTGCGCTGCCAAAAGCGTACTTTTAATATCTATATTTTGTATCGGTTTTGAAAATAACAACTCGTTGCATAAAACCAGGAAAACGTTTTTTCGTTAAAAATGCAATTACCGCCCCGTGGACGGCCGCTAAGGAAAATTCGTCTGCGCTGCCAAAAGCGCACTTTTAATATCTATATTTTGTATTGGTTTTGAAAATATAAACTCGTTGCATAAAACCAGGTAAACGTTTCTTCTTCTAAAAATGCAAGTACCGCCCCCGCGAACGGGCGCTAAGGAAAATTTGTCTGCGCTGCCAAAAGCGCACTTTTAAAATCTATATTTTGTATTGGTTTTGAAAATAACAACTCGTTGCATAAAACCAGGAAAACGTTTTTCTGTAAAAATGCAATTACCGCCCCGTGGACGGTGCTAAGAAAATTCGTTGCGCTGCCAAAAGCGCACTTTAAATATTTATTTTGTATTGGTTTTGAAAATAACAACTCGTTGCATAAAACCAGGAAAACGTTTTTCTCTAAAATGCAATTACCGCCTCCCGTGACGGGCCTAAGGAAAATTCGTTTGCGCTGCCAAAAGCGCACTTTTAATATCTAATTTTGTATTGGTTTTGAAAATAACAACTCGTTGCATAAAACCAGGAAAACGTTTTTCTCTAAAATGCAATTACCGCCCCCGTGACGGGCGCTAAGGAAAATTCGTTTGCGCTGCCAAAACGCACTTTTAATATCTATATTTTGTATTGGTTTTGAAAATAACAACTCGTTGCATAAAACCAGGAAAACGTTTTTCGTTAAAATGCAATTACCGCCCCGCGGACGGGCGCTAAGAAAATTCGTTTGCGCTGCCAAAAGCGCACTTTTAATATCTATATTTTGTATTGGTTTTGAAAATAACAACTCGTTGCATAAAACCAGGAAAACGTTTTTCTGTTAAAATGCAATTACCGTCCCCGCGGACGGGCGCTAAAAAATTTGTTTGCGCTGCCAAAAGCGCACTTTTAATATCTATATTTTGTATTGGTTTTGAAAATAACAACTCGTTGCATAAAACCAGGAAAACGTTTTTCTTTAAAATGCAATTACCGTCCCCGCGGACGGGCGCTAAGAAAATTTGTTTGCGCTGCCAAAAGCGCACTTTTAATATCTATATTTTGTATTGGTTTTGAAAATAACAACTCGTTGCATAAAACCAGGAAAACGTTTTTCTTTAAAAATGCAATTACCGCCCCGCGGACGGGCGCTAAGAAAATTCGTCTGCGCTGCCAAAAGCGCACTTTTAATATCTATATTTTGTATTGGTTTTGAAAATAACAACTCGTTGCATAAAACCAGGAAAACGTTTTTCGTTAAAATGCAATTACCGCCCCGCGGACGGGCGCTAAGAAAATTCGTCTGCGCTGCAAAAGCGCACTTTTAATATCTATATTTTGTATTGGTTTTGAAAATAAAAACAAGTTGCATAAAACCAGGTAAACTTTTTTCGCTAAAATTGCTATTACCGCCCCCGTGGACGGCCGCTAAGGAAAATTCGTTTACGCTGCCAAAAGCCCATTTTTAATATCTATATTTGTATTGGTTTTGAAAATAACAACTCGTTGCATAAAACCAGGAAAACGTTTTTTCTGCTAAAATTGCAATTACCGCCCCCGTGGACGGTCGTTAAGAAAATTCGTTTACGCTGCCAAAAGCCCATTTTTAATATCTATATTTTGTATTGGTTTCGAAAATAACAACTCGTTGCATAAAACCAGGATAACGTTTTTCTGCTAAAAATGCAAGTACCGCCCCCCGCGGACGGGCACTAAGGAAAATTCGTTTGCGCTGCCAAAAGCGCACTTTTAATATCTAATTTTGTATTGGTTTCGAAAATAACAACTTGTTGCATAAAACCAGGAAAACGTTTTCTTCGTTAAAAATGTAATTACCGCCCCCGTGCACGGCCGCTAAGGAAAATTCATTTGCGCTGCCAAAAGCGCACTTTTATATCTATATTTTGTATTGGTTTTGAAAATAACAACTCGTTGCATAAAACCAGGATAACGTTTTTTCTTCTAAAACTGCAATTACCGCCCCCGTGGACGGTCGCTAAGGAAAATTCGTTTACGCTACCAAAAGCCCATTTTTAATATCTATATTTTGTATTGGTTTTGAAAATAACAACTCGTTGCATAAAACCAGGAAAACGTTTTTCTCCTAAAATGCAATTACCGCCCCGTGGACGCGCTAAGGAAAATTCGTTTGCGCTGCCAAAACGCACTTTTAATATCTATATTTTGTATTGGTTTTGAAAATAACAACTCGTTGCATAAAACCAGGAAAACGTTTTTCTGCTAAAAATGCAATTACCGCCCCGGGACGGGCGCTAAGGAAAATTGTTTGCGCTGCCAAAAGCGCACTTTTAATATCTATATTTTGTATTGGTTTTGAAAATAACAACTCGTTGCATAAAACCAGGAAAACGTTTTTCTTCAAAATGCAAGTACCGTCCCCGCGGACGGGCGCTAAGAAAATTGTTTGCGCTGCCAAAAGCGCACTTTTAATATCTATATTTTGTATTGGTTTTGAAAATAACAACTCGTTGCATAAAACCAGGAAAACGTTTTTTCGTTAAAATGCAATTACCGTCCCCGTGGACGGGCGCTAAGAAAATTGTTTGCGCTGCCAAAAGCGCACTTTTAATATCTATATTTTGTATTGGTTTTGAAAATAACAACTCGTTGCATAAAACCAGGAAAACGTTTTTTCTTAAAAATGCAATTACCGCCCGTGGACGGGCGCTAAGGAAAAATTCGTCTGCGCTGCCAAAAGCGCACTTTTAATATCTATATTTTGTATTGGTTTTGAAAATAACAACTCGTTGCATAAAACCAGGAAAACGTTTTTCTTTAAAAATGCAATTACCGCCCCGGACGGGCGCTAAGGAAAATTCGTCTGCGCTGCCAAAAGCGCACTTTTAATATCTATATTTTGTATTGGTTTTGAAAATAACAACTCGTTGCATAAAACCAGG
Organism: Platerodrilus igneus; assembly: GCA_036346225.1. Classification (NCBI taxonomy): domain Eukaryota; kingdom Metazoa; phylum Arthropoda; class Insecta; order Coleoptera; family Lycidae; genus Platerodrilus; species Platerodrilus igneus. Next base: position 341,379 of record JARFIW010001501.1, on the reverse strand, counting down.
AAAACGTTTTTTCTCTAAAATGCAATTACCGCTCCCGTGGACGGTTGCTAAGAAAAATTCGTCTGCGCTGCCAAAAGCGCACTTTTAATATCTATATTTGGTATTGGTTTTAAAAATAACAACACGTTGCATAAAACCAGGAAAACGTTTTTCTCTAAAATGAAATTACCGCCCCGTGGACGGCTGCTAAGGAAAATTCGTCTGCGCTGCCAAAAGCGCACTTTTAATATCTAATTTTGTATTGGTTTTGAAAATAACAACTCGTTGCATAAAACCAGGAAACGTTTTTCTGCTAAAATGCAATGTACCGCCCCGCGTGACGGGCGCTAAGGAAAATTCGTTTGCGCTGCCAAAAGCGCACTTTTAATATCTATATTTTGTATTGGTTTTGAAAATAACAACTCGTTGCATAAAACCAGGAAAACGTTTTTTCGTTAAAAATGCAATTACCGCCCCCGTGGACGGCCGCTAAGGAAAATTCGTTTGCGCTGCCAAAAGCGCACTTTAAATATCTATATTTTGTATTGGTTTTGAAAATAACAACTCGTTGCATAAAACCAGGAAAACGTTTTTCTCTAAAAATGCAATTACCGCCCCGGGACGGGCGCTAAGGAAAATTCGTTTGCGCTGCCAAAAGCGCACTTTTAATATCTATATTTTGTATTGGTTTTAAAATAACAACTCGTTGCATAAAACCAGGAAAACGTTTCTTCTCTAAAAATGCAATTACCGCCCCCGGACGGGCGCTAAGGAAAATTCGTCTGCGCTGCCAAAACGCACTTTTAATATCTATATTTTGTATTGGTTTTAAAATAACAACTCGTTGCATAAAACCAGGAAAACGTTTCTTCTCTAAAATGCAATTACCGCCCCGTGGACGGGCGCTAAGGAAAATTCGTCTGCGCTGCCAAAAGCGCACTTTTAAAATCTATATTTTGTATTGGTTTTGAAAATAACAACTCGTTGCATAAAACCAGGAAAACGTTTTTCTCTAAAATGCAATTACCGCCCCGTGGACGGTTGCTAAGAAAATTCGTCTGCGCTGCCAAAGCGCACTTTTAATATCTATATTTGTATTGGTTTTGAAAATAACAACTCGTTGCATAAAACCAGGAAAACGTTTCTTCTCTAAAAATGCAAATTACCGCCCCGTGGACGGCGCTAAGGAAAATTCGTCAGCGCTGCTATAAAGCGCACTTTTAATATCTATATTTTGTATTGGTTTTGAAAATAACAACTCGTTGCATAAAACCAGGATAACGTTTCTTCTCTAAAAATGCAAGTACCGCCCCGCGGACGGGCGCTAAGGAAAATTGTTTGCGCTGCCAAAAGCGCACTTTTAATATCTATATTTTGTATTGGTTTTGAAAATAACAACTCGTTGCATAAAACCAGGAAAACGTTTCTTCTTCAAAAATGCAATTACCGCCCCGTGGACGGGCGCTAAGGAAAATTGTTTGCGCTGCCAAAAGCGCACTTTTAATATCTATATTTTGTATTGGTTTTGAAAATAACAACTCGTTGCATAAAACCAGGAAAACGTTTCTTCTCTAAAATGCAATTACCGCCCCGTGGACGGGCGCTAAGGAAAATTCGTCAGCGCTGCCAAAAGCGCACTTTTAATATCTATATTTTGTATTGGTTTTGAAAATAACAACTCGTTGCATAAAACCAGGATAACGTATTTTCTCTAAAAATGCAAGACCGCCCCGCGCACGGGCGCTAAGGAAAATTCGTTTGCGCCGCCAAAACGCACTTTTAATATCTATATTTTGTATTGGTTTTAAAATAACAACTCGTTGCATAAAACCAGGAAACGTTTCTTCTTCTAAAATGCAAGTACCGCCCCGCGACGGGCGCTAAGGAAAATTCGTCTGCGCTGCCAAAAGCGCACTTTTAATATCTATATTTTGTATTGGTTTTGAAAATAACAACTCGTTGCATAAAACCAGGAAAACGTTTTTTCTCTAAAAATGCAATTACCGCCCCGTGGACGGCTGCTAAGAAAATTCGTCTGCGCTGCCAAAAGCGCACTTTTAATATCTATATTTTGTATTGGTTTTGAAAATAACAACTCGTTGCATAAAACCAGGAAAACGTTTTTCTCTAAAATGCAAATTACCGCCCCCGTGGACGGGCTGCTAAGGAAAATTCGTTTGCGCTGCCAAAAGCGCACTTTTAATATCTATATTTTGTATTGGTTTTGAAAATAACAACTCGTTGCATAAAACCAGGAAACGTTTCTTCTCTAAAAATGCAAGTACCGCCCCGCGACGGGCGCTAAGGAAAATTTGTTTGCGCTGCCAAAAGCGCACTTTTAATATCTATATTTTGTATTGGTTTTGAAAATAACAACTCGTTGCATAAAACCAGGAAAACGTTTCTTCTCTAAAAATGCAATTACCGCCCCGCGGACGGGCGCTAAGAAAATTTCGTTTGCGCTGCCAAAAGCGCACTTTTAATATCTATATTTTGTATTGGTTTTGAAAATAACAACTCGTTGCATAAAACCAGGAAAACGTTTCTTCTCTAAAAATGCAATTACCGCCCCGTGGACGGGCTGCTAAGGAAAATTCGTTTGCGCTGCCAAAAGCGCACTTTTAATATCTAATTTTGTATTGGTTTTGAAAATAACAACTCGTTGCATAAAACCAGGATAACGTTTTTCTGCTAAAAATGCAAGCACCGCCCCGGACGGGCGCTAAGGAAAATTTGTTTGCGCTGCCAAAACGCACTTTTAATATCTATATTTTGTATTGGTTTTGAAAATAACAACTCGTTGCATAAAACCAGGAAAACGTTTTTCTGTAAAAATGCAATTACCGCCCCGTGGACGGGCGCTAAGGAAAATTTGTTTGCGCTGCCAAAAGCGCACTTTTAAATCTATATTTTGTATTGGTTTTGAAAATAACAACTTGTTGCATAAAACCAGGAAAACGTTTTTCTGTAAAAATGCAATTACCGCCCCCGTGGACGGCCGCTAAGGAAAATTCGTTTGCGCTGCCAAAAGCGCACTTTTAATATCTATATTTTGTATTGGTTTTGAAAATAACACTCGTTGCATAAAACCAGGAAAACGTTTTTCTGCTAAAAATGCAATTACCGCCCCGGACGGGCGCTAAGGAAAATTCGTTTGCGCTGCCAAAAGCGCACTTTTAATATCTATATTTTGTATTGGTTTTGAAAATAACAACTCGTTGCATAAAACCAGGAAAACGTTTTTCTCTAAAAATGCAAGTACCGCCCCCGCGGACGGTCGCTAAGAAAAATTTGTTTACGCTGCCAAAAGCGCACTTTTAATATCTATATTTTGTATTGGTTTGAAAATAACAACTCGTTGCATAAAACCAGGAAAACGTTTCTTCTGCTAAAAATGCAAGTACCGCCCCGCGGACGGGCGCTAAGGAAAATTGTTTGCGCTGCCAAAAGCGCACTTTTAATATCTATATTTTGTATTGGTTTTGAAAATAACAACTCGTTGCATAAAACCAGGAAAACGTTTTTCTGCTAAAAAGCAATTACCGCCCCGTGGACGGCCGCTAAGGAAAATTCGTCAGCGCTGCTATAAGCGCACTTTTAATATCTAATTTTGTATTGGTTTTGAAAATAACAACTCGTTGCATAAAACCAGGAAAACGTTTTTCGTTAAAATGCAATTACCGCCCCGTGGACGGCCGCTAAGAAAATTGTCTGCGCTGCCCAAGCGCACTTTTAATATCTATATTTTGTATTGGTTTTGAAAATAACAACTCGTTGCATAAAACCAGGAAAACGTTTTTCTTTCAAAATGCAATTACCGCCCCGTGGACGGGCGCTAAAAAAATTGTTTGCGCTGCCAAAAGCGCACTTTTAATATCTATATTTTGTATTGGTTTTGAAAATAACAACTCGTTGTAAAACCAGGAAAATGTTTTTCGTTAAAATGCAATTACCGCCCCGTGGACGGCCGCTAAGAAAATTCGTTCGCGCCAAACTTTTAATATTATATTTTGTATTGGTTTTGAAAATAACAAACGTTTGTTAAATGAATACCCGACGCCAAGAAAATCGTTTCGCTGCCAGAATCGCACTTTTAATATCTATATTTTGTAGCGGTTTTGAAATTAACAACTCATTGCATAAAACCAGGAAAACGTTTTTCCCGTTAAAATGCAATTACCGCCCCCGTAAACGGCCGCTAAGGAAAATTCGTTTGCGCGGCCATAAGCGCACTATTAATATATATATATATATATATATATATATATATATATTGTTTTGTATTTTGTATTTTGAAAATAACAACTCGATGCGTAAAACCAGGAAAACGTTTTTTTCGTTAAAAAAGCAATTACCGCCCCCGTGGACGGCCGCTAAGAAAAATTTGTCTGCGCTGCCAAAAGCGCACTTTTAATATTTATATTTTGAATTGGTTTTGAAAATAACAACTCGTTGCATAAAACCAGGAAAACGTTTCTTCTTCAAAAAATGCAAGTAATGGCCTCCGCGGACGGGCGCTAAGGAAAATTCGTTTGCGCGGTCAAAAGCGCACTATTAATATCTATATTATGTTTTGGTTTGGAAATAACAACCCGTTGCATAAAACCAGGATAACGTTTTTTTAGCTAAAAATGCAAGTACCGCCTCCCGCGTACGGGCGCTAAAGAAAATTCGTTTGCGCGGACAAAAAGCGCACTTATAATATCTATATTTTGTATTGGTATTGGAAATAACAACTCGTTGCATAAAACCAGGAAAACGTTTTTTCGTTAAAAATGTAATTACCGCCCCCGTGGACGGCCGCTAAGAAAAATTTGTCTGCGCTTCTAAAAGCGTATTTTTAAAATCTATATTTTGTATTGGTTTTGAAAATAAAAACTCGTTGCATAAAACCAGGAAAACGTTTTCTTCGTTAAAAATGCAATTACCGCCCCGTGGACGGCCGCTAAGAAAAAATCGTCTGCGCTGCCAAAAGCGCACTTTTAATATCTATATTTTGTATTGGTTTTAAAAATAACAACTCGTTGCACAAAACCAGGTAAACGTTTCTTCTTCTAAAAATGCAAGTACCGCCCCCGCGGACGGGCGCTAAGGAAAATTCGTCTGCGCTGCAAAAAGCGCACTTTTAAAATCTAATTTTGTATTGGTTTTGAAAATAACAACCCGTTGCATAAAACCAGGATAACGTTTTTTCTGCTAAAAATGCAAGTACCGCTCCCCGCGGACGGGCACTAAGAAAAATTCGTTTGCGCTGCCAAAAGCGCACTTTTAATATCTATATTTTGTATTGGTTTTAAAAAAGCAACTCGTTGCATAAAACCAGGAAAACGTTTCTTCTCCTAAAAATGCAATTACCGCCCCCGTGGACGGCTGCTAAGGAAAATTCGTCAGCGCTGCTATAAGCGCACTTTTAATATCTAATTTTGTATTGGTTTTGAAAATAACAACTCGTTGCATAAAACCAGGATAACGTATTTTCTGCTAAAAATGCATGCACCACCCCGCGCACGGGCGCTAAGGAAAATTTGTTTGCGCCGCCAAAAACGCACTTTTAATATCTATATTTTGCAATGGTTTTAAAAATAACAACTCGTTGCATAAAACCAGGAAAACGTTTCTTCTTCAAAAAATGCAAGTACCGTCCCCGCGGACGGGCGCTAAAAAAAATTGTTTGCGCTGCCAAAAGCGCACTTTTAATATCTATATTTTGTATTGGTTTTGAAAATAACAACTCGATGTGTAAAACCAGGAAAATGTTTTTTTCGTTAAAAATGCAATTACCAACCCCGTGGATGGCCGCTAAGAAAAATTCGTCTACGCTGCCAAAAGCGCACTTTTAATATCTATATTTTGTATTGGTTTTGAAAATAACAACTCGATGTGTAAAACCAGGAAAATGTTTTTTTCGTTAAAAATGCAATTACCAACCCCGTGGATGGCCGCTAAGAAAAATTCGTCTACGCTGCCAAAAGCGCACTTTTAATATTTATATTTTGTATTGGTTTTGAAAATAACAATTCGTTGCATAAAACCAGGAAAACGTTTCTTCTTCAAAAAGCAAGTACCGCCCCCGCGGACGCGCGCTAAGGAAAATTCGTGTGCGCGGCCAAAAGCGCACTATTAATATCTATATTTTGTAGCGGTTTTGAAAATAACAACTCGATGCGTAAAACAATTTTACAAACAATCTTCGGACACACCAATGGGCTCACCTCTGTCCCCTATTGTGGCCAATATATTCATGGAGTCTTTGGAATCCATGGCCCTAGAATCCACAGACCTTAAACCAAAAACTTGGCTCCGTTATGTAGACGACACTTTTGTAATCTGGCCCCATGGACATCAAACGCTTAATAATTTTCTAGATCACATAAACAATCAACATAAAGACATTAAGTTCACTATAGAAATTGAAAAGAACAGAACTCTGCCATTCCTTGACGTTCTGGTAGAGCGCAAACCTAACGGACGACTAGGTCATTCCGTATATCGAAAACCCACACACAGACAGATACCTACATGCGTCGTCACATCATCACCCTCACAAAAATTATCGGTAATCAACTCTCTAGTCCACCGTGCAATGAAGATTTCACAACCGGAAAACTTATCTAATGAACTGGCCCATCTTAAAACTAGTCTTATAAAAAACGGCTATCGCAACTTAGATATCTGCAGAGTAATAAACCGACATGTGCATCCTACACGAACCCCTAAACCACGCTGTAATCTCGATACACGGTCTTTAGCAATCCTGCCATATATACACAGAGTAACAGACCGAATTGGCAAAATTCTACGTAAATACAACATCAAAACAATCTATAAACCCACTAATAAAATTTCACAAATATTACCAACCCCAAAAGATTCCGAAAATAGTCTTAAAGCCCCAGGCGTATATAGTATACCCTGCAGTTGCGGTCTAGTATACATAGGAGAAACAGGACGGTCAGTACAGACTAGACTAAACGAACATAGGCGATGCTTAAGAACAAGCCAGTACAATCGCTCAGCGGTAGCCGAACACCAACATGAAACAGGCCATACCATCAACTTCGACAAGACGAAACTGATTGCCAGAATTCCATTTTTCTACAATAGAAAATTTAGAGAATCCATAGAAATCAATAAAAATTCTAATAATCTAAACAAAGACGATGGCTACTACCTTTCCCTTATTTGGAAAACAAGCCTATGTTCACAACAGCGGAACCATGACGTTCACTGATCCACTACGACACTCCTCTCTATGCATGATGACTCATGCATCAAGTTCTCGCCCTATATAAACTACCACTTTCGCTAATTTCACCAGTTACTTCGCCACAAGACACCTTTTGGCTATGAATGGGCTAGTGAGTCTGCTAGTTCAGGAGTAACTCTTCTCTTTACACTGTGACTTGTCTATTTAATATTATCATTCTTAACTTTTAGTATCTTTATTGTCCTGATGAAGCCCCTTACAAAAGTGGGCGAAACGTCGACCTTAATTTATAAAATGACACGGCCCCAACCCGGAACCATAAATAATTATAATGACTCCGGCCGTGGAAGCCTCCGACAATATCACAAAAACCTTTACGGGGAGGATATTGTAAACAAAACAAAAACTTTCAGTAACCTTAGACACTCACTAGCAAAATTACTCTGTACACTCACCTTTTTGGTACGGTGCCGTGATTCGGACATAGTTCCAAATTTTCTTAAAATAAAATACCACATTAAAACATATTCTAGCCGAAAAATTCTTCACAGAGCAGAACTCTCACTTCTTCGCGAACGAATTTCCAACACTCGAAAAGAAATAGACAACATTTCTAAACAACTCCTGCAGCTTCATCTAACATTATCCGCCACGCTTAACTACAATGACTGGACTCTGTTTGACCGAATTACGTACTTGCAAGCCCAAAAAACCACCGAACTCACCACAAAAACTCACTTACATGAATTCCTGCAACTTTCCAAGAACTTTTCAAACCACGAAAAAACATCTTACCCGAAAACTCTGTCTTCAAATACCGTCATAAACCGATCAGAACATATCCTATCCGAAAACGAACTAAATATCCTGTCCAAAGGACTAAACTTCTCAATTGCACCCAGAAAAATTCCTGCAGAGGAAATCATTAGCTCTGTAGAATCAGCGGTCCGATCTCTACCCCAAGACGATGCCAACTTAATTCGCTTTGAAACGTTTAAATGTCTCCGAAAGGCCAAAACTCCTAACAAAAATGCGACAAAGCAAGAAATGACGGCCTTAAAACACCTACGAACAAACGAGAAAATTGTTATACTCCCTGCAGACAAAGGTAATGCGACTGTAATTCTAAACCGCACAGAATACAAAGAAAAGATTCAACAATTATTACAAGACGGTTCCTACACTCCTATAACAAAAGACCCCACTTTAAAACTTGAACGGGAAATTTCAGCACTCATCAAATCCTCCAATATTTCCAAAACTATCCAAAAATGCTTAATACCTCGCGAATCTAAACCACCTCGCCTGTACGGCCTTCCTAAAGTCCATAAACCTGATGTCCCTCTCCGTCCGATAGTTAGCACAATTGACTCACCAACATACCATCTGGCAAAATACCTAGCAAATTTCTTAAAACCTTATTCCGGCAACACCCCTACTAATGTTTTAAACTCCACTCATTTCATAGAACTGATTGCAAATATTGAGCTAGGCCCTAATGATATACTAGTCAGTTTTGATGTAACATCCCTATTTACAAACGTACCTATAATAGACACTGTCTCCATTATTAAACAACTCCTACCTCAAGAAAACGAATTTGAGCACCTGGCCATGCTCATAGAAAAATGTTTAACCTCCACCTATTTTGTTTTCGACGGACAATTTTACAAACAAACTTCGGGCACACCAATGGGCTCACCTCTGTCCCCTATTGTGGCCAATATATTCATGGAGTCTTTGGAATCCATGGCCCTAGAATCCACAGACCTTAAACCAAAAACTTGGCTCCGTTATGTAGACGACACTTTTGTAATCTGGCCCCATGGACATCAAACGCTTAATAATTTTCTAGATCACATAAACAATCAACATAAAGACATTAAGTTCACTATAGAAATTGAAAAGAACAGAACTCTGCCATTCCTTGACGTTCTGGTAGAGCGCAAACCTAACGGACGACTAGGTCATTCCGTATATCGAAAACCCACACACACAGACAGATACCTACATGCGTCGTCACATCATCACCCCTCACAAAAATTATCGGTAATCAACTCTCTAGTCCACCGTGCAATGAAGATTTCACAACCGGAAAACTTATCTAATGAACTGGCCCATCTTAAAACTAGTCTTATAAAAAACGGCTATCGCAACTTAGATATCTGCAGAGTAATAAACCGACATGTGCATCCTACACGAACCCCTAAACCACGCTGTAATCTCGATACACGGTCTTTAGCAATCCTGCCATATATACACAGAGTAACAGACCGAATTGGCAAAATTCTACGTAAATACAACATCAAAACAATCTATAAACCCACTAATAAAATTTCACAAATATTACCAACCCCAAAAATTTGTTTGCGCTGCCAAAAGCGCACTTTTAATATCTATATTTTGTATTGGTTTTGAAAATAACAACTCGTTGCATAAAACCAGGAAAACGTTTCTTCTCCTAAAAATGCAATTACCGCCCCCGTGGACGGCTGCTAAGGAAAATTCGTCAGCGCTGCTATAAGCGCACTTTTAATATCTAATTTTGTATTGGTTTTTGAAAATAACAACTCGATGTGTAATACCAGGAAAACGTTTTTTTCGTTAAAAATGCAATTACCGCCCCCGTGGACGGCCGCTAATCAAAATTCGTCTGCGCTTCTAAAAGCGTACTTTTAAAATCTATATTTTGTATTGGTTTTGAAAATAAAAACTCGTTGCATAAAACCAGGAAAACGTTTTCTTCGTTAAAAATGCAATTACCGCCCCCGTGGACGGCCGCTAAGAAAAATTCGTCTGCGCTGCCAAAAGCGCACTTTTAATATCTATATTTTGTATTGGTTTTAAAAATAACAACTCGATGTGTAAAACCAGGAAAGCGTTTATTCGTTAAAAATGTAATTACCGCCCCCGTGGACGGCCGCTTAGAAAAATTCGTCTGCGCTTCTAAAAGCGTACTTTTAAAATCTATATTTTGTATTGGTTTTGAAAATAAAAACTCGTTGCATAAAACCAGGAAAACGTTTTCTTCGTTAAAAATGCAATTACCGCCCCCGTGGACGGCCGCTAAGAAAAATTCGTCTGCGCTGCCAAAAGCGCACTTTTAATATCTACATTTTGTATTGGTTTTGAAAATAACAACTCGTTGCATAAAACCAGGAAAACGTTTCTTCTTCAAAAAATGCAAGGAACGGCCCCCGCGGACGGGCGCTGATTAAAATTCGTTTGCGCGGCCAAAAGCGCACTATTAATATCTATATTATGTTCTGGTTTGGAAATAACAACCCGTTGCATAAAACCAGGATAACGTTTTTTTAGCTAAAAATGCAAGTACCGCCCCCCGCGTACGGGCGCTAAAGAAAATTCGTTTGCGCGGACAAAAAGCGCACTTATAATATCTATATTTTGTATTGGTATTGGAAATAACAACTCGTTGCATAAAACCAGGAAAACGTTTTTTCGTTAAAAATGTAATTACCGCCCCCGTGGACGGCCGCTAAGAAAACTTCGTCTGCGCTTCTAAAAGCGTACTTTTAAAATCTATATTTTGTATTGGTTTTGAAAATAAAAGCTCGTTGCATAAAACCAGGAAAACGTTTTCTTCGTTAAAAATGCAATTACCGCCCCCGTGGACGGCCGCTAAGAAAAATTCGTCTGCGCTGCCAAAAGCGCACTTTTAATATCTATATTTTGTATTGGTTTTAAAAATAACAACTCGATGTGTAAAACCAGGAAAACGTTTTTTCGTTAAAAATGTAATTACCGCCCCCGTGGACGGCCGCTAAGAAAAATTCGTCTGCGCTTCTAAAGGCGTACTTTTAAAATCTATATTTTGTATTGGTTTTGAAAATAAAAACTCGTTGCATAAAACCAGGAAAACGTTTTCTTCGTTAAAAATGCAATTACCGCCCCCGTGGACGGCCGCTAAGAAAAATTTGTCTGCGCTGCCAAAAGCGCACTTTTAAAATCTAATTTTGTATTGGTTTTGAAAATAACAACTCGTTGCATAAAACCAGGATAACGTATTTTCTGCTAAAAATGTAAGCACCACCCCCCGCGCACGGGCGCTAAGGAAAATTTGTTTGCACCGCCAAAAACGCACTTTTAATATCTATATTTTGTATTGGTTTTGAAAATAACAACTCGTTGCATAAAACCAGGAAAACGTTTCTTCTTCAAAAAATGCAAGTACCGTCCCCGCGGACGGGCGCTAAAAAAAATTGTTTGCGCTGCCAAAAGCGCACTTTTAATATCTATATTTTGTATTGGTTTTGAAAATAACAACTCGATGTGTAAAACCAGGAAAATGTTTTTTTCGTTAAAAATGCAATTACCCCCGTGGACGGCCGTTAAGAAAAATTCCTCTGCGCTGCCAAATGCGCACTTTTAATATCTATATTTTGTATTGGTTTTGAAAATAACAAATCGTTGCATAAAACCAGGAAAACGTTTTTTTCGTTAGAATTGCAATTACCGCCCCCGTGGACGGCCGCTAAGGAAAATTCGTTTGCGCTGCCAGAAGCGCACTTTTAATATCTATATTTTGTAGCGGTTTTGAAATTAACAACTCATTGCATAAAACCAGGAAAACGTTTTTCTCGTTAAAAATGCAATTACCGCCCCCGTAAACGGCCGCTAAGGAAAATTCGTTTGCGCGGCCAAAAGCGCACTATGAATATATATATATATATATTTTGTATTGGTTTTGAAAATAACAACTCGATGCGTAAAACCAGGAAAACGTTTTTTTCGTTAAAAAAGCAATTACCGCCCCCGTGGACGGCCGCTAAGAAAAATTCGTCTGCGCTGCCAAATGCGCACTTTTAATATCTATATTTTGTATTGGTTTTGAAAATAACAAATCGTTGCATAAAACCAGGAAAACGTTTTTTTCGTTAGAATTGCAATTACCGCCCCCGTGGACGGCCGCTAAGGAAAATTCGTCCGCGCTGCCAAAAGCGCACTTTTAATATCTACATTTTGTATTGGTTTTGAAAATAACAACTCGTTGCATAAAACCAGGAAAACGTTTCTTCTTCAAAAAATGCAAGGAACGGCCCCCGCGGACGGGCGCTGATTAAAATTCGTTTGCGCGGCCAAAAGCGCACTATTAATAACTATATTATGTTCTGATTTGGAAAGAACAACCCGTTGCATAAAACCAGGATAACGTTTTTTTAGCTAAAAATGCAAGTACCGCCCCCCGCGTACGGGCGCTAAAGAAAATTCGTTTGCGCGGACAAAAGCGCACTTATAATATCTATATTTTGTATTGGTATTGGAAATAACAACTCGTTGCATAAAACCAGGAAAACCTTTTTTCGTTAAAAATGTAATTACCGCCCCCGTAGACGGCCGCTAAGAAAAATTCGTCTGCGCTTCTAAAAGCGTACTTTTAAAATCTATATTTTGTATTGGTTTTGAAAATAAAAACTCGTTGCATAAAACCAGGAAAACGTTTTCTTCGTTAAAAATGCAATTACCGCCCCCGTGGACGGCCACTAAGAAAAATTCGTCTGCGCTGCCAAAAGCGCACTTTTAATATCTATATTTTGTATTGGTTTTGAAAATAACAACTCGTTGCACAAAACCAGGTAAACGTTTCTTCTTCTAAAAATGCAAGTACCGCCCCCGCGGACGGGCGCTAAGGAAAATTCGTCTGCGCTGCAAAAAGCGCACTTTTAAAATCTAATTTTGTATTGGTTTTGAAAATAACAACCCGTTGCACAAAACCAGGATAACGTTTTTTCTGCTAAAAATGCAAGTACCGCTCCGCGCGGACGGGCACTAAGAAAAATTCGTTTGCGCTGCCAAAAGCGCACTTTTAATATCTATATTTTGTATTGGTTTTAAAAAAGCAACTCGTTGCATAAAACCAGTAAAACGTTTCTTCTCCTAAAAATGCAATTACCGCCCCCGTGGACGGCTGCTAAGGAAAATTCGTCAGCGCTGCAAAAAGCGCACTTTTAATATCTAATTTTGTATTGGTTTTGAAAATAACATCTCGTTGCATAAAACCAGGATAACGTATTTTCTGCTAAAAATGCATGCACCACCCCCCGCGCACGGGCGCTAAGAAAAATTCGTCTGCGCTGCCAAAAGCGCACTTTTAATATCTTTATTTTGTATTGCTTTCGAAAAAAGTAACTTGTTGCCGAAATTCAAGAAAACGTTTTTTCTTCTCAAAATGCAAGTACCGCCCCCGCGGACGACCGCTATGGAATATTCGTTTGCGCTGCCAAAAGCGTACTCTTAATAGCTATATTTTGTATTGGATTGGAAAATAACCACTCGTTGCATAAAACCAGAAAAACGTTTTTTTCATTAGAAATGCAATTACCGCCCCCGTAAATGGCCGCTAAGGAAAATTCGTTTGCGCTGCCAAAAGCACACTTTTAGTATCTATATTTTGTAGCGGTTTTGAAAATAACAACTCGTTGCATAAAACCAGGAAAACGTTTTTCTCGTTAAAAATGAAATTACCGTCCCCGTAAACGGCCGTTAAGGAAAATTCGTTTGCGCTGCCAAAAGCGCACTTTTAATATCTCTATTTTGTATTGGTTTTGAAAATAACAACTCGTTGCACATAACCAGGTAAACGTTTCTTCTTCTAAAAATGCAAGTACCGCCCCCGCGGACGGGCGCTAAGGAAAATTCGTCTGCGCTGCAAAAAGCGCACTTTTAAAATCTAATTTTGTATTGGTTTTGAAAATAACAACCCGTTGCATAAAACCAGGATAACGTTTTTTCTGCTAAAAATGCAAGTACCGCTCCGCGCGGACGGGCACTAAGAAAAATTCGTTTGCGCTGCCAAAAGCGCACTTTTAATATCTATATTTTGTATTGGTTTTAAAAAAGCAACTCGTTGCATAAAACCAGGAAAACGTTTCTTCTCCTAAAAATGCAATTACCGCCCCCGTGGACGGCTGCTAAGGAAAATTCGTCAGCGCTGCAAAAAGCGCACTTTTAATATCTAATTTTGTATTGGTTTTGAAAATAACAACTCGTTGCATAAAACCAGGATAACGTATTTTCTGCTAAAAATGCATGCACCACCCCCCGCGCACGGGCGCTAAGGAAAATTTGTTTGCGCCGCCAAAAACGCACTTTTAATATCTATATTTTGCAATGGTTTTAAAAATAACAACTCGTTGCATAAAACCAGGAAAACGTTTCTTCTTCAAAAAATGCAAGTACCGTCCCCGCGGACGGGCGCTAAAAAAAATTGTTTGCGCTGCCAAAAGCGCACTTTTAATATCTATATTTTGTATTGGTTTTGAAAATAACAACTCGATGTGTAAAACCAGGAAAACGTTTTTTCGTTAAAAATGCAATTACCGCCCCCGTGGACGGCCGCTAAGAAAAATTCGTCTACGCTGCCAAAAGCGCACTTTTAATATCTATATTTTGTATTGGTTTTAAAAATAACAACTAGTTGCACAAAACCAGGAAAACGTTTCTTCTCCTAAAAATGCAAGTACCGCCCCCGCGGACGGGCGCTAAGGAAAATTCGTTTGCGCTGCCAAAAGCGCACTTTTTATATCCATATTTTGTATTGGTTTTGAAAATAACAATTCGTTGCATAAAACCAGGAAAACGTTTCTTCTTCAGAAAGCAAGTACCGCCCCCGCGGACGCGCGCTAAGGAAAATTCGTGTGCGCGGCCAAAAGCGCACTATTAATATCTATATTTTGTAGCGGTTTTGAAAATAACAACTCGATGCGTACAACCAGGAAAACGTTTTCTTCGTTAAAAATGTAATTACCGCCCCCGTGGAAGGCCGCTAAGAAAAATTCGTCTGCGCTTCCAAAAGCGTACTTTTAAAATCTATATTTTGTATTGGTTTTGAAAATATAAACTCGTTGCATAAAACCAGGAAAACGTTTTTTTCGTTAAAAATGCAATTACCGCCTCCGTGGACGGCCGCTAAGAAAAATTCGTCTGCGCTGCCAAAAGCGCACTTCTAATATCTATATTTTGTATTGGTTTTGAAAATAAAAACTCGTTGCATAAAACCAGGAAAACGTTTTTTTCGTTAAAAATGCAATTACCGCTCCCGTGGACGGTTGCTAAGAAAAAATCGTCTGCGCTGCCAAAAGCGCACTTCTAATATCTATATTTTGTATTGGTTTTGAAAATAACAACTCGATGTGTAAAACCAGGAAAACGTTTTTCGTTAAAAATGCAATTACCACTCCCGTGGACGGCCGCTAAGAAAAATTCGTCTGCGCTGCCAAAAGCGCACTTTTAATATCTTTATTTTGTATTGCTTTCGAAAAAAGTAACTTGTTGCCGAAATTCAAGAAAACGTTTTTTCTTCTCAAAATGCAAGTACCGCCCCCGCGGACGACCGCTATGTAATATTCGTTTGCGCTGCCAAAAGCGTACTCTTAATAGCTATATTTTGTATTGGATTGGAAAATAACCACTCCTTGCATAAAACCAGAAAAACGTTTTTTTCATTAGAAATGCAATTACCGCCCCCGTAAATGGCCGCTAAGGAAAATTCGTTTGCGCTGCCAAAAGCACACTTTTAGTATCTATATTTTGTAGCGGTTTTGAAAATAACAACTCGTTGCATAAAACCAGAAAAACGTTTTTCTCGTTAAAAATGAAATTACCGTCCCCGTAAACGGCCGTTAAGGAAAATTCGTTTGCGCTGCCAAAAGCGCACTTTTAATATCTCTATTTTGTATTGGTTTTGATAAAGCAACTCGTTGCAGAAAACCAAGAAAACGTTTTTCCTTTTAAAAATGCAAGTACGCCCCCGCTGAGTACCGCTAAGGAATATTCGTTTGCGCCACCAAAAGCGCACTTTTAATATCTATATTTTGTATTGGTTTTGAAAATAACAACTCGATGTGTAAAACCAGGAAAACGTTTTTTTCGTTAAAAATGCAATTACCGCTCCCGTGGACGGTTGCTAAGAAAAAATTCGTTTGTGCTGCCAGAAGCGCATTTTTAATATCTATATTTTGTAGCGTTTTTGAAAATAACAACTCGTTGCATAAAACCAGGAAAACGTTTTTTCTTCTAAAAATGCAATTACGGCCGCCGCGTACAGCCGGTAAGGAAAATTTGTTTGCGCTGCCAAAAACGCATTTTAGATATCTATATTCCCTGCTGGTTTTGAAAATAAGTTGCTGCGTAAATTTACTACAACATTATGTAGCAAGTGGGTACGCCACTGTACGTTCGGCCGTTTCCGGAAGATTGGCAGCTGACTGTTGGCAGCTAACCTCACTCCAGTGGGCTATTGCACAGTTCATTTATTAATATTTCAGCAAAAGTATCAGTTTGTAATACTATATCAATACGAGCAGTGAAATATATAGTCTAGAGGATCAGTTAAATCTTTATATTTATGGTGACCGTATTCATAATTGTTCAAAGGAGCATCCTGCAATTCACGACATTTTAATCGTAAGTTAAAAACGAATTATAAATTGTAACTAGTTTTTGTGTGGATATTGTACTGTCTACTAATATTACATAACAAATTACCAGTTACTGCAGCAGAATTTAAATGAACACCTGCTGCTCAAGTTTCAATGTTAAACTTTTGGAAAAAGTAGCATTTATCTAGCATGTTCTCTAATCAAATTTTGCATGTCCATTGTTCACCCCTAGTCTGGCGTAGTTTCAAAATATGCAGATTGTACAAAGAGTTAATGTCCGATTGTTTTTACAAGCTCAGCCCCTCTTTAGATAAATTTGGCAAAATTACAACTAATCAAATGCCTTACTTTTTCCGCATAAACGCCATTTAAGTTTAAATATTTGTCATAGCTTTCCATAAGTTTTTGAATGTCTTCTTTATATTCACTTGTGGCTAAATCTCACATTTGGCGAGATTAATATTTTATCGCATTTTCAGATATGTACTTGTAAAACCTCATGTTAAACAATAAATGTCTATACCGTTTCAGCTGCTAGCGACAGACTGAAATGGGAGATAAGTACAAATATGTTGTTTAACTTCTGTATTACTCAGTGTTGCAAATCTGCAGTGTCCCTACTGACGCCACTACTAGAGACAAGAATTACTCGTACTATTATCCCTCTTTAGTATGTCCTTAGCAGCAATACGCTATTGTCGTTTATTGTTTAGTTATGTGCGATTCGAACACAATTATGTGCAACCAAATTTTTGATTTCTTATTATTGTAATATCACCGTAGGCCGAACATCGATAAAACAGTGCAACGGATTATATTTTCCTAAATATAACAAGAATTATTTTATCTAGTATGTCACACGAATAATCTAATCTGTAAAGGGGGGAACTGTACGGCGTGGTTTTTTACACGTTGTTGGGGTTGGCTAGCTCGGTGTCCCAAAAGTAATAACTAATAACGTATTTTCCACCAATTTGAAAACCAATGCAAACAATTTATTATTAGTACAAGTATTCAAAATATAACAGAACCTCTTTGGTATATTTTACAAGATATTATAGTTAGCAACAAACATGGCGCGGGTTAGCGTTTCGCGGTCTTCTGCCCTTCTGCTGCTGAGGTTCGCTTGCCGTTTTCGTGGCGGCGCTGCTCTTTCGGGCGACTTCGTTCTTTCAACCACTACTTTGTGTGGAGGGAGTTGACTTTGGAACTGTCGACGAGCACGCGCTTCTGGTCGCGTTACAAATCTCATTTCTTTTCTACCTTTTTCACATTAGGAGCAAAGGGTAGGTTCGCTAAAGCTTAAATTAATATATTACAATCCCTACTACAAATTTAAATACTTCAGAGATCTAGCATTTAGCTCACTAACTTCTGCTTTAGTATCTTTGTTACCTATTTTTCTTATCAATTGTCATCGGAGACTGCATTTTCTGGTAACACAACTCTGGCCTTTTCACATTTTTTTGGTGTTTAAGTTGGTGAGTTCAAATTCAGAAAGTTCCTTAGATGTAAATTTGCATCCGGTACAACATCTACATCCAAGTCTTTGACAACATTGTTTGATACAGTCACTGGGGAGTTTCTGTACATGTTAATACTAGCATTATGGATGTAAAATAAGGTGTGCATTCTTGTAAATCTTTTTTGGAACCTGAAGATTAATGCATGCCAAAGTAGATGCATCATCTATGTGGTTATTTACTACTTTATACAAATGAACAATGCCAGACTTCCTACGAGCCTCTAACGACAATAGATTAAATTCAAACAATAATTTGTTGTAAAGGTTAACCTCTTCGAGGATAGATTGAATACTGTTTAAAATAAAGGGACTAAAAATTTGGTATGCACTTTCGGTTCTTATGGAAGTATTGGTATACAATGGTGACCAGATCATTCCTATATTCCAGAATGCCTCTAACTAGACAAAATATAATGTTCTTATGCAATTAATGTCTGTAAATGATATACTATTTTGAACCAAAAATCCTAGTGAACTTAATGATTTTTTAACTATTTTACCGATATTAGTTGAAAAACTTAATCTAGAGTAGAATGTTATACCTAAGTCGGTGATGGATGAACAGAATTTATGTATTATTCAGTTTGTAATTAAACTTTATTGGTTCAACCTCGTTTGTATGTCATCATTTCACATTTGTCTTCGTTAAGAGGTAATTGATTTATATCGGACCATTTTATTAAATTATTTGTCATCTTGGAGAGACTTACAGTCGTCAATTGAGTTTATTTTTGCAAAAATCTTTAGATCGTCGGGTAATAAAAGTAATTAGAAAAAAATTTGGGTAACATCATTTATAAAAAACAGGAGTGGGTCAGGTATGGAACCTTGAGGTATTCCCACTGTAAACCAATGATTGACCAGATAGATGCCCGCAAAAGTCAACATATTTAGTGCGGTGTTCTAATAAGATTTAAAAAACAGTACTGGATGGTAGTTGAAATTGAAATAGTCTAATTTGCACAACAAGATGGTATGATTTATGCTGTCAAAAGCTTTCGCAAAAATAAAATAAATTACATAACATTGGGAGTGACGTTTAAACATTCGGATATAAATTGAGTAATCTGACATTGATTTTGTGACTGTTGATCTTTTAGGTAGAAAGCCATGCTAAAATATTGATATTTGGTATATGACGTGACATAAGAAAATCTTGGATAATGAATTCAAAATTTTTGCTAACATTTGTTATGATTGACACTGGACGGTAGTTACTTACAATTGATTTATTCCCTTTTTTAAATATGGACCGAACTCTGGAAACTTTTCAGTTATCGGGAAATATAGATTTACTCGGGCATAAATTAAAGATGTGTGCCCAGTCATTAAAGCAATAGCAGCAATCTTTATGCAAAAGTGCTTGTATGTTGTCTGGACCACAACTAAATGAATTGGGTAGCTTTTTACAAGCGTTCAATATATTGTCGTTTTTTATTTCAGATTTACTCACTATATTACTTGATAGTTCAGAATATTTATCATTACAAGTGGTAACTTTATTATGTGAAAAAACGCTTTAAAAATAATCTGAAAAAGCTTGTGCAATATGTTTTGGATTCGAGATTTGAATGTTTCGACATAAAGAAATTTGGTGTATGTTGTTTACGCTTCAAGTTAATAAAATCACAAAATAACTTTGGGCCCTTTCTAAGTAAAGTAATTTTAAATGCATGTATAATATCACGTTTTACTTTAGCTCTAACGTTCTTATAATAGTAGATATAATACTGTGAGAGTATGTTTATATTTTTGCTTTTGCATACTAATCTTTGAATAGAGGTTTAAAGTTTTAAACCTTTTTAGATATCTTTCGTGTACCAGATATGATATGCACGTTTGGCAACCTTTGAGGACGGAACACAGATTTTAAAAATTTTTAATTGTTTATCAGTGAATAAATTACAAGCTATATTTGGGTCGGTGCTAGTTAGAACATCTTCCCATGCAGTAGCGCCGATAAGCTTATGCATGTGTAAAAAGTTAGATTTTTAAAATTCAGTCTGGTAGTAACGGCACTTTTTAAACTATTGCGAGAATTATACTGGCTACTAGCTATATATATATATATATATATATATATATATATATATATATTTATATGATAACGCTGCTGCCGATGTAATAAACGTTCAGTTTCCTGCTGTCCGTCACCACTCTGTGTCTCTCTCTAATATTATAATTTTAATTATGCCACGGCTAGCTCAGTTTAGCTCACACATAGTGGACAACGTTACGATAATCAAATAAATTAACCCAGTTTCCCTAAAACCTTTCCTGTTTAGAATGATAAAACGAAGTCGATCAATATTTGTATAATGCGAAGAAAATAAAATCTGCACTTCACAGTTTTACTACATGAAAAATAAACCTTTGAATCAATTTATAATATTTAAATTATTAATCCCCAAAATTGTATCTCCCATTCTTTAATTTAAAGCCACCAAAAATGATACTGTTACTGGAAAATCTCAAGTCCTTACCCCCTTTTTACGTAAATTTCTACGTATGAAATATTTTTGTTGACTCCTTACAAAATATAGAAAATATAATCAATGTTCAAATAATAAAACAAGTGAAATAATGCCTTATTTTAGGTAACCCTAACCTGTATTTTTCCCGGTGTGTCCTTCTATGTTTCCCTTTTAATCTGCTGCTACGTGTTGTGGATCAACACTCCTTGATTATCTTCAATCGAGTAGCTTTTTTTATAACAATGCTGTGCCTTGTGCTTCCTTCCGTGAATTTTCATTAATTTGTTTCCAAAATGTACTGCGTGCCTTATTTAGATTTGTTTGTCGTTACTTAGAGTTATAGTAACTTGGAGCTTGCTTAAACGTAACTTAAAATTTTCTGTCTTGACTAAGAGGTAACTTGGAGTTTTCTTTGTCTTGACTTAGAGGTAACTTAGAATTTACTTAGAGGTAACTTAGAGCCCTATATTATAAATATTTAAGCTAAATTAATTAAGAAAATTTCTACTCACGTTTTCCGGCAAACGGCGACACCTTTTTCATATATTTTTTTTACTATAATTTATTTTAAAACATTGTATAACACCACTTTTCACAAATTTTAATTATTTAATTTAAATATTAATTCGACGCGTAAATTTTTGAGTAACAGTGACGCAGCTTCTACGTGGTTCTAATTGAGACCGACTCTTATCAAACTCTGGGCGTTATATAGTCTATCCCTATCTAAAATTCATGGGTTTATCTGAAGTGTCGTTCAAAGATCGCAGCCAACCACAGGTTGTTTTAGGTATTTCTGTAGGTTTTACAAGTTTATTTCTGATGGAACGATTCAGTGATTACGTATTCTCCTAATATTTCTATTATATGTCAATCTTTAACCGCTTGTTTTGGTATTATTATTGGAAATTTTAATTTGCCTTGGCCTTTAATTTAGCTTATGGCTCCTGTTTGTGTAGATTTCGCTTTTTGGGAATCGAGCGAATTTCATGAATATAGTCACATAGCATAAATAACGTACATCAACATATTTTTGTTTATATCTTGTGTTTAAAACTCATTGCTTTTGAAATATGCGTTTTTTTATCAGAGCGCTTTACTATCTTCTTTCATTATTGCATGCTTAATTTTAATAGATATTGCGTGACGATTTACCAGCTTTTACCTTACTCCATGCGTATTTATTTATCAACGCTTCTTGATTTAAAACTATTTTAATTGGGTGTATAATTATTTGTCTGCTGAATATGTTTATATTATTAAAGGACGTGCTTACTGGCATTGATTAGAGTTAATTGTGGTCCTTATACAAGGTGTTAAATGTTCGTTCTTCGCATAATATGGGAATTACATGTTTTTCATGCTAATTTAATGCAGTTTTCTAGTTCCTAGTACTATTTTCTTATATTGCGCGAGTTAAGGTTCGGTCCTTTGCAGCGATGTTTTTAAAAAACGTTTGCAAACTTTTTAACAATTTATTTATTTGAGTAGCTTGAATAACGAAGTATAGAGTTTAAAGACTGACTGCCGGGCCTTGAGCTCCCAGGCTTTTTATAATAATCCTACCCCCTCACATGGCTGTGAAAACTTGCAGATCTCATCTCTGCTTTACTCTTAATTCTACACTTTGTTACATTGTTTCAATCTTGTTTCTAGGTAATTGCGATATACAACCGTCTGTGATCTGCCACCTGCAGTATCACTGTCGTCTCGGATACAAAGTTGCATATCCGTTCTCATGAACTGTTAATAACCTGTTTGGTTTATCCTTGTATTACATTGTTGCAATTGACTAATGATTTATTTAACAATTTCCAATAATTCTTATTAGATTTTATTATTTAATATATACATTTAAATTGGGGGATACATAACTCCTCCCACCGTAAATGAAAAATTAAGGTTTTGCTTAATTTTTAAATACATAAAATTCATTATTCAATTTCATTATTTAAAATTCATTGTTTCTAAGGGTACACTTATGGTTTCTTTATTTCCCTTTGTTTCCTTAAATCTAAAACTGTTTCCTTTATTCTTATATCTAAGATACATTTTCTAAAATACATATATAATTAAAAAAATTATTAAAATGATTAACACAATTGTCCAAACGCTTATATTGTCATAGTGTAACTTTGGCACTTTGAGTTCACTTAAATGATCTTTGTAACTTTCCATTAATTTCATGGCGTGGTTGAGGTCATCTAAGTCTAGATGCTCTAGCTTCATGGGTTTTTTGACTATTTCTTCGTCTTCTTGTTGTTCTATCTTGAACTGTAGTTCCGGTAGGTTTGCAAGTTTCTTTGTTGCTATGGGGTCTTGATAAACTCTGATTACTTCGTCTTTCAATTTTACATAACAGTCCTCTTTTAGGGTAATTAGTTTGCTTCCGGTTAGTGCTAGGTTATTTTCATCTTGATTGCAGTAGATGGTTGCTATTACTTCTGTTGGGAAAATGGCTATCCACTTGTTTCTGTAACTTTTTAAATTTTTATGTTGGTTATTTGCACGAGTTTGGCTTCACAGTTTTCGTAATGATTTGAAAATTTTAATAGTTGTACTTCGCAAGGGCTGAATGGTTGTTGTCTTCAACGATTGGCATAAGTATTGGTTTGGTGTTACTTCGGTACATTTTTCGTTTGTATAACCATATCTCAGTTCATTTAAGGATAGGAATTTGGTTTTTGGTATGATAACTTGGTATGTGCTAGTAATTTTCATTGGAAAAGCAAATAAATGATAATAACTATAACCGTTACTTTCTACTATTGGCATCTCTATTAAAAATATTATTTCGTTGTTCTTCATGTAGCCTTTAACTATAGCTATTTTTTCGAATATTAGAATTTTGATTCTGTTACGTCAAAAAATAATTTGCTGTTAGTTATAAATGATCTAATTCTTAATAATTCTTTTAATAAATCGGTTAATTCAATGATACTAGAGTGTAAGGTTGTAATTTGAATATTTACCTACCGCGTGAGGGTATCCAATTAACAATAAATAATAAATGGGAAGGTCCTCTAACACTATAGTACCCTCACGTTTCGGGACATTGCCTCGCAAGCTGCTGCAGTCGGTGAGAAGGGGAGGTTCATTAAACAACAACACACTAAGACAAAATTCCAATTGCTTTATTAAAAGGGCACTTAACTAACTTAACCTAATTACATATGCATACAAAATTATACAGTAATAAACATTATTTACAATAGGGCGCCACCATGGGAATTAAACGGCCCATGGACCGATCGCGGTAATAGCTCTCGTCGCACTTTGTTCGTGGCGATGAATCAAGATTGCAGGACAGGAAATACGTCACTTCACATGGGGCGAATGTTATAAAGTCTCCGGCTAGCACAAACACAACTTAACTAAACAATTCTAAGGTCCTTATTTTATGAATATTAACAACAGTTCTGGGTGCAAACACCCCAATACATAATATTAATTAACGCTACCGCAGTCTACTTAACTTGCATACTGAAACGACCTTCCTTTAATCACGGGGTCATCAATGACAGGAAAAACATGACCTTCACACGGGTCAAATAGTACAGTAACGGAATTCGTGGCTTAGTTATTACCAGCCTCGGACAACGTCGAAACACAAAATAAGAAACCCTTCAAAAGATGCGGTCTTTAACAATAACCTAGCGGGATTAAATTACTGGAACGGGGCTTTAACCCGAAGTTGTATGCTATGAAAGTCGACAGATATTGTATTTAAACAAATAAATGACTTATGATGCATAACACAGCCTTGAGTTCATAGTAATACCATATATAATAATTACTTACTCAGAGAAATAAACTAACTTTGAATATAATGGCACGCACTTTTATTCAAAGAAATAAAACACTTACTCAATCTTGCCAGACTGCGAGCTTTAGACTACCACGCGTCTGGAAATAAACAACCCCGATTACCCTCGGCTGGCGTCCTTATATACATTTAAGTTAATTGAAAAATAACCCCTTTCTTGGCTCTCATACTCGGCTTAGGATACGCCGGTCGTACATCTTTAAGATTAATTAAACTGCCAATGCCCTAAGATAGCCACACACGTAGATCCCGGAACCAATTTCAGTTGAGTACTCTGCTAATTGAAAAATTGCCTCCGACCACCCTGACATAAATAGGATCCTAAAACATGATTGACATCTAATCATAGATAGCAACTAATCTGACATGTGTAGTGCCTTTGAAGTAAAGTGCCTTTAGAAAAATTGATTAACTCTTGGATTAGACCTTCCTGGAAACTTCGCTAGGACGCTACTTGGGTAGTCTGGCAACCGTTACAATTACAGACATATTTATGTTACCAGACCTTCATTCTAATAATTAGAATGCTAAAATTAAACTAGAAAATAACTATTTTTAGAAATCATAGAACTAATTAGAGCGTATTAAAACAGTATGTTACAAGGTATTTAATTTTGCAAATGTTACTGCGTTTTCTAACGTTGCTAAAATTTATTGAATTAAAGTAAGGGTTGATATTATTTGGGTGAATATTGTATTAAATCTAATTAAATCTTGCATGCCTAACATGGTAGTTTGCATGTTGATTTCAAGGGTTTGGCTATACTGTCCTGGTTTCTTACTAACTTTCTCAATGTTTCTTTGAATTTTATAATTGTGGATTGGGTTAGTGATATTTGGTTGCTAATTATGGTTTTTTTGTCGTTTTGGTTCTCAATTAATTGTTGTATTGCATTGTCATAACGTTCTGCGTCTTGATTATTTAAATTGCCTGTGATAACTTTTATTATGGTACCTAATCCGTTGAGTAGTCTTTTTTTCGTCTCGTAGTTTGTTCGGTGGGTATTAATCTATTAAATTTGTCTTCTGTGTTTCTTAAAATGCTTTCTATTATACTGTTGTAATTCTTATTTCTATTGCGTATTCCTTTCAGAATTTTGTTGTGTCCATTGATTGTTTTAGTCAGTAATAATTTTCTGTGATTGCTTGAAATTCTTGTTTCAATTCTGTTAGGTCGAATTTTTGAGCGAATGTCCAATAGTCTATGGTGTTTTGCATACTGCCTAATTTAATTGGTAGTATACCGGGGTTGTTTTTTAAATCTTCTATTATTATTTGGTTGTCCGTTCTACCTGGGCGGAGGTTGACGGTAAGGGTGATGATTGTCCATCTGAAATTACAGATAGATTTAGTAAGTACAAGAAAATGGAAACTGGTTTTCCAACAAATGAAAGGAATGTGCTTAATTTCCCCTAGCAAGGTTTTTAAAACGTTGTTGTCAGATCTAATTTCAAATGAGCTTCCTATTAAATATTGATACAGTTTATTGACTGTCCAGTAAATACAAAGTGCATCTTTGTGTACCACAGAATAATTATTTTCTGTTTTATTAAGCACTCAAGAAATAAAACAAATGTGTTAATGACTTTTCCGCAAATGTATGCCTCAAACATGCAGCCAATCATAAAGTGCTCACATAACATGTTAACGTTAAAGCTAAGTCTGGGTTATAGTGCGCCAGAATTTTGTCATAAGTTAATTGATTCTTAATTAACTGAAATGGTACTGCACAGTTATTGTTCTAAATGAAGGGTGTACCCCTTTTTCGCAGAATGAATATAAGGATTTTAAAATATTAGGTAAATTAGGAATAAATGATAGAACCAATCGTTAAATTTGTTCTCCGTAATATTTTTGGATATTTTCATATTCATTATTGACTGAACTTTTCGCTCTTTTTTTTAGTCCGGTTAGTGCTGATTATGTGCTCTAAATAATGAATACTGTTTTAAAAGAATTACTTTTCTTTTTATTTAATTGGAATCCACTCTTGCAATCTAGTTAGCTCTAGCCTTAAATTATTTAAATGTTCTTCTGTATATTTCCCCATTATGACGACATCGTCCAGAAAATTTATGCAAACTGGAATTCCTATCAAAACTTTTTCAACTATAGCTTGAAAATGAAGGCAAGCAATCTACTTTTTGTAAATACTGTATTCAGCACTCCATGCTAGCAGTGGGCTAGTGAGTGCATATAACTATAGTTGGTTGTATAGATTTAAAAAAATCTTACTGTAAAGTGTTCATCTGCAAAAATGCAAATATTTTCAAAAGGCGGTTCACAACTTTCGCATATTTAATGATGGTGATGTTGTAAGTAGCGCCTAAATAGATATCTGTACCGTTCGGTTATAAAATTGGTGTACTAAAGGTGCACCCTATTCAGAGTGGACAACCTTAATATTACTTGGTTTTATACTAATTTTTAAGTGCGCTTTTGACTGCTTGTTTAAAATCGTAGGGTACGGTTTTGGTTTTATAAAAATACGATTTGATTTCTCCGGCATTTTTAACTTAATTTTACCCTCTTTATATAACCCCAGTTCGGTTTTAAATGTTTTTAAAATCGGAAAAGGTACCCACTACTCTATTATTTAAAGATGCTGAACATATAGTTTGTTTTATGAAACATGGTGTCGTATAGACCAGCACTTGTTATATTGCCATACATTACATATAATACTACTTTCTTAGGATTTTTGTCCAAAGCCTTCGGCACATTGTTCACTGATAATTAGGAATGACAACAGCGCTAAGTGATGCCAACCCAAAGCATTTATTTTCTCTTAAATATTACATGTACATAGTTTTGGATTACAAATGACAACAAAAATTACTGTTGTGACGTCACGTAGTGATGTCACTGTTTCGTGAAATGGACTATACATTTATCAACTGTGGCAGATCAAGTTTAAGAAGGTGTATTATATCTCTCTCTAATAAAATTCAGCTACCATTTTCCACCACTACTAACCTGAGTTGATGTTGGTGTCTTTTCTCATTGTCAGTTCTACTGCGATTTCTCCCTTAGGATAGATTAAGTTACTATCATAGATTCTAAGTTTAATGTGAATGGCGGTAAATTACTAACTGACAAATGCCGATTGACATATGATAAAGGAATGCAAGAAAAAACTGCTCCAGTGTCGAATTCTATTTTAAATGGCTTGAGTTAATCTTGCATCGATAAAAATAGGTTGAGTGTTTGAAAAGTGAACTAGATTTAAAACATCTCTACCTCCCGATCAAAAATCTGTCTGCTCAATAATTTTTATTTTGGTATGCCTCTGCACATTGCCTTTATTTTAGAAATTTTGAAAAAATAATTATTAAATTTACATTTACTAAAACTATGATTTGGTTTGTTATATGCATAACATAATACTTTCTTACATGGTTTATCTTGGGGTTACTCATAAAATTTCAATATAGTTTTCTTTTGGCTGGTAGTATACGCCTCTAACTTGTAAACCTCTACTGTGTTGTTGGTTTTTCTTAACAGCACCTCCTTTACTAGAGCTATTTTATATAATTTTATATAATTTTGCTGTTTCTTCACATAATCGTATAATATACCTCCTTGCTAGAGGTGCAACAACTTTAACACATTCTTCCAACATCTTACCAAAGTTGCACTCCAAAGTAGTTCTTTTTACTATCACATACGTCCTTTATAGATTCCGTAGTCTGCCTAAGATTTTCAAACACTATATACTTACAATACATACTTATTCTTGACGAGATTAATAGGAAATCGTTAAAGATTTTGTCTTGAGGTTTAATTGAATTGCAAATATATTTAACAGCTTTGTATACCCTATTCATCAATTAAGCTTACAAGAATCCCAATTACCCCTTTTCGTTCAACAGACCCTATAAGATTGGCTTCAAAGAATTGCTCCAATCGTTCATTAAAAATTGTCTAATTACATTCTTGTTTAAATCTTTGTAACTGACATATTCCTCATTGACACCTACAAATTGTTTTGTCGCCTGTCAATTGGTCATTGTTATACTGAGCAGTAGTTGTAACTATAAATAATGAAAATGTGGCTTTTAAACTTTTTTATTTGTATTATTTTAGCTTCAAATTTGAAAACTAATAACACCTGTTTACTCTCGGCACCAATCTTGTAATGTGCTGGGCGGCCAAACATCAATAAAACACATGCCCGATGTTTCAACGGATTATATTTTCCTGTGTACAACTACGACTATTTTATCTGGTACAAGTCATGCGAATAATCTAACCTCATTTCTTTTCTACCTTTTTCACAGTAGGAGAAAAGGGTAGGCTTCCTAAATCTTAAACTAATATATTATAAATATCGAAATCTACATACAAATTGCAGAGGACTTTTTTTTGGAAATTTCAAGTAATATTTTTCACGAAATACTGAGTCGAAACAGGCTACTGCAAAATGTGTACGTGATGCAAGCGAGTATCAAGAGTCCTTACAAAAACTAATGAAATGCTATGCTAAATGTTTAAATTTAAATGGTGTTTACGTGTAAAAAAATTATTTTTCAAAAATGATGAAATGTGCAAGCAAAAATTTTTTTCACTTTCTGAATGTTCCTCGTAGAATACTTTGTTATATTACTTAGAAAGAACCTAAAGGAGCTTGGTATTTTCGTTAGAAATGTTGAACATTGAATTGATTGTGGTTGCAGTAAATAAAACGGGATGTGTTCATTTGAATGGTTTCGGAAAAAAAAATAATTGGTTGCTTGATCATTTTATAATCGAAGATTGTTTGTGGATTTGTTCCTGGTTACAGAATTAAATATACGCTTCCTAACTTGAAATGCAGCCATTTTTGTTTTGTGAGTGCACACATTGATTCTTACATTTGTAGGTATTTGCGGTAACTTATATTATACAGAACGTGTGCACACCAGGTTTCTGAAACACGAAGCATTTTGTTTTAAAGAAAAATTAAGTCCAAATATTTTGTCCAGTGCAGATTTGATTAAATTTTTATGCAAAATAATCCAAATTCGCTTAATCGCTTCACATCGAAATTGACATATTTTTAGTTTTAGAAGACAATACTCCAATAAGGATATAATCTGAGGGGCTTAACTATTGCTGATGTTTAGCTACCTAAATAAACTGTATTTAAAGAAAACAAATCTACATATTTGCTTCTTCACTAGTTGCAAATTTTCAAAAATTTAAAATTTTTATAGCTAAACTTTCTATTGTGAATATTAACACGGTTTCGCAACACAAAAGACATATACCCCGTTAGCCGCAGGAGTAACCGTATTTTTCCACGACTAGACTCTGGTCGGAGCGGGGGAGTGGAAATTTGCATCAAGATACAAATAACCTAAGGTCGACACGGTGAACAAGAGCCTTGGAGAGCGTCACCTAAATCGAAACTATACGCCTCTCGCGAAATCAATCTAGGAAATTTCTCACGCACTCTGTAGATGCTTAACGGACATAAAAGTCGACAACAAGGAAATACAAGTAACATATAGTCGTTTACTGGCACAAATTATCGTTTCTAATATTCATAGGGTTCAACATAAACATCAATTTTACATCATAACTAGGCTTAAATTCAAGCACTTGGGTTAATGAAATCAACGTACTTTCCAAAACTTACACTTATAAGAAATTAAATAGCTGCAGTATATTTTCATTATGTTCACTTTGTATAAATTTAAAATCAGTCGAACGCTGCTCGCGGTGGTACCAACACTTGTGCGTACGATTATGCAGATGAAAACATATCAAACGAATGAGTACAATTATTCGTTGGTTAAATTAATTCCGACGCACAACTATTACAAAAATGATATTAAAATAAATTACAATATCAGTTATAATGTGAGATGGCTCTATAAAATTATCTGCAGGTGGCAATGTTAGCATGGGTACCAGATTAGCGGTTTGTACAACCAAAATATAATATGGAAGATCTTGCCAAAAAAGGTTCTTTTGCATGCCACATACCAACTTCTTTACAATTACTATCTCTAAGTCGATAACTCCACGGGGATATGCACTCTGAGATTGTTAAAGGCCCTACAAATTTGAGGGTTAATTTACTGGAGAAATATTTACTTGCATCCGACAACACATAGTTTCGGTGCCAAACTTTTTGACCCACAGTGGAACTATCGGAACATCGCCTTAGATCATACACCTTTTTACTGCGATCCAACGCCTTGTTTAACCGTGTTCTAATATCTATCAAAACCTTCTTAAACATACTATGACGTGTGCCGGGCTCAGATAGTTTGTACTTGTCACTATCTTCCATCGGCACTTAAGGTAAATGGTGAATGTTGCCATCAAGAATGATTTCACGGCCATAGTTAACGAAATATGAGGTCAAGTTTGTAGTTTCATGGCGTGAGGTGCGGATTGCATAAGCCGCATTTTGCAAGAGCGAAGCCCAACTACGCTGGTTATTTTTAATGAAAGCTATCAGAATAGTCTTCAGGGATCGATGCTGGCGTTCAGCCGCATTGGGTTGAGGGTGATAGAAGGGGGTGTACTTAGCTTGCACGTTATAGTTTCTTAGAAGGTTTTTGAAATGGCGACCCTGAAATTGCTTGCCATTATCACAGATCGTGCATTTATATTTCCAATGCTCCACCAGAAGGTACTACATTGGCCAGGAGGCGAGTTTTTTGTTGCCTGGAAATTTAAAATTTTGCCGAACCCTTGCCGTTCCAGGCAAGGTAGGGATCTTTAACGTGCGTGACAACACTCACACACGGGACCTCCATTTAACCTCTCATCCGAACGAGGGCGTAATTTTTGTGAAAAATGCTCACCTACCATTTTTCAAGCAGTCGGCCGTGTCGGGATTCGAACCCAGGACCTTGAGATCCGTAGTCTTACGCTTACTACATTGATCCACGGCGACGCCTCATTATCACAGATCACGGTTTTCGGAACACCAAATAATAAGAACACGTGATCTTCCAATAGTTCAGGTACCTTAGAGGACATCGCTTCTCTCATAGGGAGAAATATGCTGAACTTACGCAGGTAATCCTTAACGCTTAAAACATACTTACAACCTGAAGTAGACGTAAGAAAGAAGTCAACTATATCTACAAATATGAGTTCCCGCGGACGGGCTATATCCGGGCGTCCTAACATTAGACCAGCGGGGGGTTTTTGTTCCACCTTGCACGCAACGCACGTGCGGAATTTCCGTACATATTTACTAACATCGCTTTTGGCTTTTGGCCAAAAGTAATTATTTATAAGGAGGTGATAGGTTTTAAACACGCCCAACTAACTCTGGATACGGATTTCTACAATTTTTAAATAGGTTGGCACCATCATACCGCCAATTTGGAAAATTTAAAGGACTTTCTGACACCAATTTACACATTTTTATGTACCGCCTATCTTGGATATCGGTAAAGTGAGGTTTGGGGGAAGTCGTATTAGCCTCAATTTGGTTAATAATAGGGACCGCACGGGACAAAGCATCGGGGACAACGTTGTCCTTTCCTATGCGATGTACTATATTAAAGTCGTATTATTGCAGTTGAACGCTCCTACGTGCTAAACGACCTGCAGGTTCTTTTAAATTTTCGAGCCATAATAAGGCAAAATGATCGGTCACGACTGTAAATTTACTACCTTCAACATAAGATCGAAATTTTCCAGTGGCCCATACAACAGCGAGGCACTCCTTTCCAGTAGTGCTAAATTTGCGTTCGTTAGGGGCAAGCGACCTACTGATATAACTAATTAAATTTTCTACAACATTTTTCGCCCAAGCCATAATCGCTAGCATCAGTCTGTATAATAAAAGGCTCATCAAAATCAGGGCAATTCATGATTGGGGGCTGAAACTAATAATCCCTTAATTGTCGAAAAAGAAGTCGCACTATCAGGACTTGGTGACTTTTTCGAAGAAGTTTATAAATAGGTGCAATAGCAGACGAAAAATTAGGAATAAAACGGTTATACCATCCGCAAAGTCCTAAAAATCGTCATACTTCGGTAACATTTTTGGGAGGAGGGAATTCCAAAATAGCTGAAACTTTCCCAGGGTCAACTTGGAGACTTTTACTATTGATCACATATCCAAGATATTTTATCTCGGGACGGCAAAAATTGCACTTATCGCGAGTTACAGTCAGCCCTGCTGACTTAAGCCGTCGGAAAACCTTCTCAAGAACTTCCAGGTGTTTGTCAAATTGAGAGGTAACGATACAGATATCATTCAAATATACATCCACGTATTGTTCCAAGTCTAATCCAAGCACATCATCGATCAAACGTTGCCACGTAGCCGGACTATTATGTAATTCGAACGGCATTCTGTTGAACTAAAACAACCCACGGTTCGGTACGCTGAATGCAGTGATAGGGCTTTAAAATTTGACTACTCGAACATGCCAGTATGCACTCTTTGCGTCTAACGAAGTTAGATATCTGGCATTACGCAATTTATCAAGAGTATCGGAAACTAAAGGAAGGGGGGTGCGCGTCCCTTTCTGTCACTTTGCTTACCTTAAGGTAGTCTACACAGAACCTATACGAACCATCCTTCTTCTTAACCATAACAATGGGTGAGACCCATGCACTAGAAGAGGGATTAATGATCCCATCTCTCAGTATCGAATCTAGTTCGGTATTCACTATTTTCTGCAGGAAAGGGGCAAGAAGGTAAAATCTTTGTTTAATTGGCTCCGCGTTAGTTTTAATGACGTGTTATCCCTACTAGTGCACCCTAGGGTATTGCGCATATTGTCAAAAATTTTATCGATGTGGAGTTAAGTCGTGTTAGCTGATCTAGCGTCAAATGTGCTTCCGCTTCCAAGGCAGAAATGTTGGGGTTGTCGAAAGTAAAGTGCCATTGACCACTGCGTAAATCAGGGACCGGACCCATTTTGACCCAAAAATCGGCCCCTAGAATAAGAGGCTGGGATATCGAATGTACAACAAGTACTTCCATTACAACGATTCTGTCCTGTAACCTTATAGGCAGATGATAGTCCCCCAATATTTCACATTGATTCCCATTAGCCACACTACAAGTGGTAAGTTTACTAGGGAATAATTTTAGGTTAAGGCCTTTTACAGCTAAATAACCCTGATTGCCCAGAATAGTATGGGACGCACACTATCAAGCAGACTCAAAAGAGATATACCAAGGACATCCACTTTGAGGTACGGGCGTTTGTCGCCAATTACGTTGCCTAACACAAAATCTAATTTTATTTTAAGGGCAGGGTCAAGTATCCAATTCTTTTTTCCGTTATCAGAAATATTGAGGTGGATCAGGTTTCCAGAAAACGACGAGCACGTAGACCGACCTATCGACGTCTCGTATAACCGTTTCTCGAACACTTAGGACAATTTCTAAGTGTAAAATTGGGATTACCACAGCGAAAACAATGAAACTTCTTCATTTGAGAGCAAAACCGAGATTTGTGTCCTTCTTGATTACAGTTCCAACACTTAATCGAATGAGTATTTGACTGGACTGGGTTTCCAGCGGCGCATATACAATGAGGTGGCTGACGTATTTGTGAAAATGCATTTTCTTGACTTAATAGATCAAGGCTGACCGAAGTAACACTATTGATATTAACAGGTTCTGAATTATTGCCAATACAAGACAAATATCCCGCTTTAAAAACTTTATGATACGCTAGATCGGGTTCAAAGAGCAACTGATTCTTACTATAGGGTGGTGGTTGAAATTGTCTGGCTCTGGTTTGAGTCTCTTCAATCATTTGGCAAAGTTTGGTTAATTCAGAGACAGTATTAGTTGGATGCAATGCGAGTTGGGCTTGAAAAACGGGCAATAAGTTGCGCTTAATAATTTGCACACGGGTTGCTTCTATGGGAAGACGTCTTAAACGCTTGAACAAATTCTCCATTACCGAGATGAATATGACCTCCTTTTCGTTAGCACCTTGAGTACGCGAACGTATTTCTTCTTGCAGGGTAAGTTCGTAATCATACGGCAGAAATGCCGATCGTAATTGGTCTTCTAGTTCCTTCCAAGAATTTATAGAGTGCTTAACCGCTCTAAACCACGTGAGTGCCTGACCTTGAAATAACTCGATGACCGAAGTAAAAAAACATTTTTTTGAAACACCACGAGATTCGCACAATTCGCCCACGCGTTGCAAAAATTCTTTGACGCTTGAAATGCCGTCATAACTAATATTTCATTTATAAATTGCCCGAGAGGGTGGGTGACTTTTAGACTGGAATACAAAATTGAGAGCAGAATTTCCCGAAACATTATTCTCTACGTGAGAAATAAATTGGCTAGAGCCAAACTCACGCTCTGATTTTACTACGCTGCACATTGGCGGCGGGTCAAGATTGTGACTACGAAAGGGTAGTAATACATTTGGTTCATCTAACACGTTTGACTCTACCGGAATGTCTAAATCAATTAATGAAATTTCATTTCTATTTTGCAAGCTATTTTCAATCGTATGTGATAAGAACTCCGATTTCTTTCCCATGGCGCTAAATAAAGATTTAATCTTGTCGCTCAATTCGCTCTTAGTAATGGCTTGTTGTTCATCTGTGTCTAAGATGCGTTGAAGCCTACCGGAAACATGTAAAAGTCTGGAGAGAATACGCTTATTTTCATTGACACTATTCATGTTATCATAGTTATCTATGTCACGCTCAAGATCGTTACTTTTGTTATACAAATAATGAGTTCTTTCCCTACTAAAAATCCTAGTGAAGAATTAGAGACATATTCGTAAGTTGTATCAGATTTTAATAAATCCTTAAGTACTTTCCGCTGTTTCAGTCGTAGCTTTTCGCAACTTTAAGCCTCTTATAGCTAATTGGTAACTAAGTTCATCCCTTAACAAACGATAATAATCCATCGTAATATAAAATTATTACAAAACAAAAAAAATCGATTTGTCAAAATTATTTTTTTTCCTAACAACTAATCTTTACAACAAAAGGCTTAGCACGCTTAATTTCGCGCGTATATCCTGAAGTGCAATTAAGAAACACAAGCAACACGTTGGCATGTCACAATAACACGGTTCCCTAACACAAAAAACATATACCCCGTTAGCCGTAAGAGTAACCGTATTTTACAACGACTAGACTCTGGTCGGTGAGGGGGAGTGGTAATTTGCATCAAGATACAAATAACCTAAGGTCGATACGGGGAACAAGAGTCTTGGAGAGCGCCACCTAAATCGGAACTGTAGGCCTCCCGCGAAATCAATCTAGGAAATTTTTCACGCACTCTGTAGATGCTTAATGGACATAAAACTCGACAACCAGGAAATACAAGTAACATATAATTGTTTACGGACACAAGTTATAGTTTCTAATATTCATAGGGTTGAACATAAACATCAATCTTACATCATAACTAGGCTTAAATTCAAGCACTTGGGTTAATGAAATCAACGTACTTTCCAATGTGTAACTTACACTTATAAGAAATTAAATAGCTGCAGTATATTTTCATTATGTTCTCTTTGTATAAATTTAAAATCAGTCGAACGCTGCTCGCGGTGGTACCAACGCTTGTGGGTACGATTATGCAGGTGAAAACGTACATCAAACGAATGTGTACAATAATTCGTTGGTTAAATTAATTCCGACGCACAACTATTACAAAAATGATATTAAAATAAATTACAATATCGGTTATAATGTGAGATGGCGCTAGAATATTATCTGCAGGTGGCAATGCTAGCATGGGTACCAGATTAACGGCACGTACAATCAAAATATAATATGGAAAGATCTTACCAGAACAGGTCCTGAGCGCAGATATCGTATCTTGCAGGTACGCCTGAGTTTGTTTCAATAAAATACCTACATAATGTACCAGACTGAAATAACAAGCACCTTGAATTTAATACTAACAGTATTTTCAACAGAACTGCAAAACTACAAACTGCAAAACTACAAACCGCAAACTACAAACTACAAAACTGTAAAACTGCAACCCTTAAATGTTATAATTAGATGTGAACACACCTACTATTTACCTTACCGTTTTGCGGTTCCTTTACAAAAAGGGCTTAAATCATAACACTAAACTCGATGTAATAAACGAGTTTTCAAATGTGTGTCCTACAAAGATAACAACTGTATGAAGTATACGTGCATAAAAATTATAAATAACCTTACCTTGAATTTCTATAAAATTCTCAAAAGAGCAGAGCAAATATAAAATTTTCACCTATAATTCGCTCTAAAATAACGAATCATCAATTTCCCAATTAAAACAATAAGGGCGGAACTACAAAATAGTTCACAATAAGATGCACGTTACCAAGCATCGAGGATCAAATTCAAGAAAAGAATAAATAATTACGACTGGTATTGAAGTGATAAGAATTAGTTTTATGCACGCTATCAACATACAAGAATTAAAACTTGAATTTATGAACGAAACTTGATAAATTACAGTAAGGAAATAAACCATAGTCGTCGTATTTGGGAACGAAGTATATCTAAAAATTGGGAAACGCATTACGCAAAACTGAACCGTAACAATATACTATTGTGCTAATTTCATGTTTGAGATTTATGTACAAATAAAGTTACAGGATCGTAAGATCACACTAAAATTCGTTTATTGTACTTTTCAGTTAGAATTTTGGTTCTCTATATCTATTGTAAGATAACCTCTAAAAGACAATGGGTCTAATAAGCTTATTCCACAAAATGTCTACATGCTGATTTGTTTACAAACATTGTGATGAACAAATTTCGACAAGCCTGTTTGTAAAGACTGGTCCACAACTGATTTATATCTAGTATCTACCAGCAAGGTTCAAAGCAATACTCAACCAATGCGTAATGCTTTCTTTCCATTTTGGTTGACATACTATATGTATGACTTTGGTCATGTAACTTGTTCCACAAATCAAAATACTTGTAGCTTTTATTAACCTATACGTGCCGTGAGGCTAGGCCAACTAAATCGTTTTTGATGTTGCCATCATTAATCAAATCGTATTTTGAATTTAAATTTCATAATATTGCAACACTTCCGGTTTGTAATTTTCTAGAACTGACATGCATTTCCTTATGTCTAATTTAAAATTTCATATATTTAAAAGATGTTAGATATGTTACTCTAGATTAGCATTTATTTTTGTCATGTTTAAAAAAGTCGCCTAATTTAGAATTGTATAATTTTATCAATTTTTTTCTGGTTTGTGATGAGCGTAATTTAAAATAAATTATTTAAAGTTTTATTTATTTTAGGATGTTAATTGGTGTTACAATCTGATCAAATGCTGTCGTAATACACAGCTCTTTGAAAACAATCAGGTGACCAAAAGAAAATTAGTACACATATTATTGAAGTATACCTCCAATATGAGTTTTTGTTGTATGGTAATGCCAGTCAAACAAACACGAAACCCTTTAAGTTTAGAGAATTCTTTACAGCATATTTAATAAAATGCCAGGAAAACAGTCTGTGAAAAGGAATTCCTCTTTTCATTATTTGGAGAGCATTTTCTCTACTGAAAAGAAATAACAGCCTACTATGCCTAGTCGTATTTGTACGCAAGAGAAAAAACGAAAAGACACCCGCTATCATTGTGCTATGTTCAATAAAAAAAAACAGGCTGGTGAATGGGACGTTTTAAAAATCATATATAATTTCAGGAAAAAGTTATTTTCCTATTTCTTTGTAAAAAATTTTTGCATGCACTATCTTGACTTTATTTGACCTTTCGCAGATATCCGCACCGCCAAATTCCATGCATTTAATACGCAAAAAGTCATTGGTGGCAAAAAGAAGAAATTGCCAAGTATGAGATATCTCGTAGTTGACATCAGAGTCTAGAATACTAAGTACGAGTTATCTCGTATTTGGCAGTATACGTGTTAAAATCAAAGTTTTCGTACTTCCTAATAATTGTTTTCTCAAAAATTTTAAGTCAATCATGTCCTTGTACTACATCATTGAAACGAGGAAAAAATTTCTTTCTACGTGAACTATCACTAATTGTAGTTTCATTTAGAAAAAAACATAACCTCACTTATTTACTAAATGACCAAAACCGTTAAAAAACATATAAGATCAACTTATTCTCCTTTTAAAATAGTGTAAAAGACATTTACAAAACTTTTTACTCCATATATATCTCAATAAATGAACCACAAAGCAAAACAAAAATTAAAAGGTTCGTTATTTTGGTACAAAACCTTTGTTACATCTTGTGTGTTAATTAATTTTTCATGAGTTCGGTGGCCAGAGGCGGAGGATTTTTGGAGTGGAGATTTCAGGGTAATTCATACATGAGCAGAGGAAGGAAATTTGGGTGTGGGAATAGTTATGCGAAAAAAAATAGAATACTGTGTAGAAAATTACTTACTAGAGAATAAAAGAGTACCAATGGTTAGATTAGAATCTAAACCGGTATACACAGTAATAATACAAGTATACATGCCCACCTCTGGCTACAGTGACGAAGAGGTGGAAGCGATCTACAAAGATATCGAAGACATATTAAGATACGCAAAATGACATGAAAATTTAATAATTATGGGGAATTTTAATGCGGTGGTAGGTGAGGGTAGGGAAGGAGCGGTAGTGGGTTTATTTGGTTTAGGCACGAGAAAGGACAGGGGAAATAGGCTGGTAGAATTTTGCGACAAGAACAATTTAATCATCACAAACACATTATTTCAACATCATGCTAGAAGACGGTATACGTGGAAGATGCCAGGAGATATAGGAAGATATCAAATAAATTACATTCTTGTTAGAGAACGGTTTAGGAATAAAGTAAGAGACTGTAGAAGCTACCCAGAAGCAGATACAGACACTGACCACAACAAAATAATCATGAAAGCCGCACTTTAGATTTAAAAATTTGAAAAAAAATGGAAAAAGGAACTTTGACTTTGAGAAACTAAAAGATAAAGATATTTAAGAAAGATTCGAAAAAAGGTCAAACGAATTGCTGAAAACTATCGGAAAAATATCTGATACTAAGGAAGTAGAAACAGAATAAAATAACATTAAATCCAGGCTAAACATGGCAGCTTGAGGTATTCTGGGGTATACACAAAAAAAGAAACCATGCATAACAAAAAATATCCTGAATTTAATCGAAAAAAGATGAAAATACAAAAATAAATCAGACGATACAGGAAAACAGAGATACAAAGCCATAAAATGGGAAATTATTCACAAATGCAGGAAAGCTAAAGAACAGTGGATTGATAAGACGTGCAAAGATATACAAACTAAGATGAAAGTAGGAAAGACAGATGAAGCATACAAACTAATTAGAATTAATTTTCGGGATATAAAACCGTATATCACAATATAAAGGACCTGGGAGAAAACGTCATTATAGAAAATGTAGAGAAAGTGGCTAGATGGCAAGAATATATAGCGAATTTATATGCAGGAGAGGAACTGACTGTATTAGAACAGGAATCTGACATTGAAAATGATGACTTGGGATATCCAATACTCAGAAATGGGTTTGAATTATCATTAAAGGGTATGAAAAATGGTAAGGCGCCGAGTACAGATAATGTGCAAGCAGAAACTCTAAAAGCCGCTGGACAAGCAGTAACAGAACGTCTCTTCACCTGGTAAGCTATATGGACGAGACAGGCAGGTTACCCAAAGATTTCAAACGTAACATCATAGTAACTATAGCAGAAAAGAAAGGCGCGGATAGATGTGACAATTTTCGAACAATAAGTTTGACAGCACACGCGTCAAAAATATCAATTAGAATTGTACAAAGGCGAATGGAAAAACGAGCTGAAAAGTTATTAGGAGAAGATCAATTTGTGGTTAGGTGAAACAGGGGAACACGGGAGGCTATCTTAGCTCTGAGAGTGATAATGGAGAAAACAACAGTAAAAGGAGAAAACGTGTATATAGGGTTTGTAGATATGAAAAAAGCATTCGACAATGTAAAATGGAAAAAAACTGTTCGAAATACTCAAAAAGATTGGAATGAGTTATAGGGATAAGCGAATAGTATATAGCTTATACAAAGAGCAAACAGCAGTAATAGAATTAGAGCAGGAATGTAGAGAAGTAAACATTAGGAAAGGGGTGAGACAGGGTTGTGCCCTATCCCCATTAATTTTTATCTTGTACATTTAAGAGGCAATGAATGCTGTCAAATGCAGGAAGACTTTTGGAAGTACTATGCAGGGACAAAAAATTAATATGCTTAAATTTACAGATGATATAGCAGTATTAGCATCTAGCAAAGAAGAGTTAGAAGCTGCTCTTAATGAAATAGAAACGATTCTAACAGAGAGATATGGTTTGAAAATTAACAAAAACAAAACTAAGGTACTAATAAGCAAAGGAGGGGAAAATAAATCAAAAACAAGAATACAAATAGGTAGCAAGCACTTACAAGAGGTTACGGATTTCTGCTACCTAGGAAGCCAAATAACGCAAGATGAGAAAAGTTCAAAAGAAATAAAACAAAGATTAGCACAAGGTCGTGCGGCATTTAACAAGAAATAGCAACTACTGTGTTCAAAGACAACAAACATAGAAACAAGGAAAGTATTGCTTAAAACATATGTGTAGAGCACAGCACTGTACGGCTGTGAAGCCTGGACAGTAGGAGAAACGGACAAGAAAAAGGTAGAAACCTTTGAAATGTGGTGGTACAGACGTACGATAAAGATGTCATGGACAGACAAAGTTAACAACGAAGATGTGCTGAAAATGGTAGAGGAAAAAAGAAATATGTGCAAAACGGTAAAAAATAGGAGAGATAGGATGATACGCCACATAATACGGCATGAGGGAATAGTGCGGAATATATTATAAGGAGAGATAGGAAAAAAGAGAAGCAGAGGTAGACCTAGGTTAGACTACTGCACGCAGATAGTGAAAGATGTATGCTGTATGAATTTCAGGGAAATGTGTAGGATAGCTCAGAATAGAAATCAATGAAAGTACGCATCCAACCAGTCCCAAGATGGATTAACTAATGACGAAAAAAGTAACTGTAATTAAACATCATGATTATTATAAGCATCTACAAGTATTGGTTAGGCAATATTCTCGACTAATGTTAATTGTGTGTAAGGATTTACTGGAAAATTATTAATTCAGCAAATCTCTATGTGCTTGGCAGCCACAGACTGCTTTACCCCTTTCATTGAATCTCGGTGAAATAGGACATAAAATTATAAAACAATAGAAGGGGATCCGAATTATATATAGGCTGTGTGAGAATTTCAGGGAACTGTGTACCCTAGTTTAGAATATAAATAAGTGCAGGTACAAGTCCAACCAGTTTTGAGACAGAAAACCTAATGACAAAAAATAAGCGCAGATAAATCTGATGATTATTATAAACAACTACAGGTGTTGGTTGTGAAATACCTGCAACTAATGGTGACTGTTGGAAAAGACATATTGGAAAAAATATTAAATCGGCAAATGTTCAAGTGCTGGGGGAACTTGGCAGCCACAGGCTGCTTACTTCCCCTTCACAACCACTGAATGTCGGAGAAGTAGGATAGATAATCGCAAAACAATATAAGGGGACCGAACTGCATCTAACAAAAAAGAACAGCGCCTATGATGAAAGACAACAAACATAGAAACAAGAAGAAAGTTGTTGAAAGCATATGTGTGGAGCACAGCACAGTATGCCTATGAAATACGGGCAGTAGGAAAAGCAGATAACGGTAGCAGCCTTTTGGAATGCTATGCTTCAGATGTATGAGGATCATAGCATGGACAGACAAAGTTAATAACAAATAGGTTATAGAAATAGCAGGGGAACAAGGATATCTGTGGAAAAATTAGGAAAAATTGAAGGGCCAAATACGTTCTAAAGCATTTTTGGGGAATAGTATGCGACATATTCTAAGAAGAGATAGGAAAAAGGAGGTAGATGTAGACCTAGATCAGATAGTAACAGATACAGACTGCAATTTTCAGGGAAATGTGTAGGTTAGTTCAGAATAGGAAACAATGAGGGTACGCGTCTAACCAGTTCCAGGATTGAAGACCTAATGATGATGATGAATGTTTGACATTTATTGTACGTGACAATATATTAATATTTTCTGTGTTAAGTATGCACTACCATATAACCTCCAGAATCCCACATTTCCTCACACATCTGGACCAAAAAGTTTTCTTCGACTAACCATTTTTCATCTTTTGAGATAAACCTATCTTGTTTGGTATTAATTAATATTAGAATTTTCTCAGCTACCCGAATCTTTAGGAATTGTTAAAATATCATCACCCCCAAGGGAGCTACCCCCATTTTAAGATTTCTTACCTATAGCGACTTTTGAGCGACCGCATAAATTTTTTAGTCATGCGATACATTAAATTAGCTTAGAATTTTACGCACAACCCGAATCTGCAAACAGATTTAATATAGTACCACGCCCTGCAAAGTTATACCCCTTTAAAGCTCCCAAACCTCTAAATTTTACTCTTTGCTTTATAAGCAAAACTAACAAATAGTTTTCTTCGTCTAACCAATGCATCTTTTGAGATAAACCTATCTTGTTTGGTATTAATTAATATTAGAATTTTCTCAGCTACCCTCATTTTAAGAATTTTTTTTATCAATTTTGATTTCTAATCACCTCTCCTTTTTAACATCTAGAATCCTTTAACCAACACAAAGAAATAAGCATACAAAAGTTTAATAATTTATTTTATCCTATTTACAGTTTAATAAACTAATTACAATTTTTACAAAGTATAACATTATTTCCTGTGTGTAGTCGAATCCAAGCAGGTAAACCTGTAACAAAAAAGAGATTAATGGGTTGTTTAAATAGCCCTGTAACAAAAAAGAGATTAAAGTAAAAGAGAGGAAACGTGTTTTCAGTCAATAAGACATATTGTTGTTAATCCAACAATATGTTTTACCGTCCGGCGAGACCACGTGGAGGTAAACACATATCGCCGGGAATGAAGAAAATTTTAAGGATGGGGGAGGGTAGATATGCTTATAACTAACTTACATACTATATATATATATATATATATATATATATATATATATATACACTAAAATAAATACAAATATGAGCAACTATCTAATATCCTTATGCCCCCATGCATATGTGGAAGTACTACCAGGGATGACGTACCTTTTATCGTCATCTGCCGATAAACTAATTTTATTAATTAATTGGGTGTACAAATCTTGTTTTTTACTACGAATACATACCATGCTATGCATAAGGGCACCAGAATTATTATGCACAATGTCCTTAAAACTATCTAAACTAATCCCCGCCACCACACCACGCGATACCCCCTTGATTTTTTTAATTACATCTTTCTCACTAAGAATACAATACGACTTGGCCCTAGTTCCAACAAATTGTAACACCAAGTCGCCGTTGAACTCGTCTTTAAACTTGCCGGGGATCTTTTTGTTCACAAGAGGCATATTGTATTTGTTGTCTCGAGGGTAGTCACTAGTATCGAAATTGTTAATGTTTGCACTAATATCACTATACAAGTCTTTTGTTTCTATACTATTCACTAAAGAGTCAGTGTCTGTGTAAAGTAGTGAGAGTTTGGCTCCATACAAATGTTTCATGGTGTTATAATGAAAATCATACATGAGAGTCTTTGAAACATCTAAAACTGAAAAACCTGCATATATAGGCTTGTTGTACGTGACTTTTACCCTATCCATCTGTATAATAACCAAATCCTCTCCTAGCACTAAACTACTGTTAAAGTTCGGGCGGGCGATAAGTCCACTCGCGCACAATTTTTGTCCATCGTGTCCCCACCGTGGCACGATCTTCACATCCACCCTCTTGTCGACATTCTCCATCGTTTTTCCAAAGACGGCATTGTTCATTAATTTAAAAAAGTCTTTTTCAAACGCATTTCTGGCAGATGTCCTAAGGTTGGTGTTCAAATCGATGTAGGGTTTTAACCAAGGCGATTGGTCAAATTCCAATACTCGATGGATGCCGGTGAGTCTAAGACCATTACGTAGCGCCTGCTGCAGGTTTCTGTAATGTATAATGTAACGACTCTTGTTGAGCAACGTGGCGAGCAGCTTCGGATTCTTGGAGGATGGTGTTGGGGGTACCATGGTCTGTGGACAAAACGGTAAATCGTTGTGCTGTTCGTGTAGGTTTTCTGGATACTCCAGATCTACTTCCAGGATGTACCCCTTGTCCCCTGTTACAGATATGTCATCGATGTGGGCTTTCAGGAGGTTAAGCTCT
Source organism: Platerodrilus igneus (assembly GCA_036346225.1). NCBI lineage: Eukaryota > Metazoa > Arthropoda > Insecta > Coleoptera > Lycidae > Platerodrilus > Platerodrilus igneus. Next base: position 296,777 of record JARFIW010001501.1, on the reverse strand, counting down.
TTCTCTTTCAACCACCGGAATCCGCTTATCGGTAACGGTTGTGACATGGCCCATCCATACAAATTATTGGCATCGTAGTAAGCCAAGTATTTGGAGGGTTTACTGGGAATGTAATTCTCCATATACTTATTATTGGCTTCGGCATACCGAGCGCTGCATTGGGTTAACCCACCGCGAATGCCGTTTTTCACAAAGTGATGCATTTCTACATCTGTAAATAGATCCAGTTTAACCCCAGTATATTTCAGCATGGCGTCCCAGCTTAGACTAGGTGCTGTCATATATTGGCAGGGATCCAAGTCGTAGGTTTTCAAGCACACACCCCGGAAATTTTCGAACACGTCGGCTAATAATAAAACATCGGTCTTCAAGTAGAGATCACTATATTCGCCGAGTGTGCATATGTGGAAGGCGTTCCATACATTCTGAGCGTGATCGTATTCAGACAACGAAATCACAGTATTCGTGAGATCATTATAGAAATCCTCTCGGGGTGGTAGACTTGACCTATTTAACGCTGACGCGTCTGTCACATACCTGTACGGGAACACACCCTTTCTGCGTAGAAAATAAAACTGTATGTCGTCGGGGAAACACTTCCTCAGCTCAACAAACTGCTCGCATTCCAAATTTTTCACCAACTTATCCAGGGGCGATGCCATGAAACGCAGGGAATCGATGAATCGCAGCTGTACTGTGGAATTGTTGGATTCATCATCATCTTCTTCAACGTCTGGTTCTTCGCCATATAACCTCACATACTTTGTGAACGATACGAACCGCTCCTTATTATTTGGGATCACTGTAACGCGCTCCTTATCGCATCCCAATTCCTTCACAATAAAATGGGAATCATACCCACTTAAATTGTGGAATACGACCGGTATGAAATTTGGCATCCGGTATTGGATGTTGCATTGGCGATGTGCTGCGAAGCGGAATTTCCCTGTAAGATGGCAGTGATCCCTTACTCGATCATCTCCCAATGGTTTCTTGCAGATACCGCAATCGTCAACCATGTGGAATAATAATTCGTCTAAAGGCTCCAACGCTGTCATCGGTAGATTAGTTTCAAGGATTTCACCTAATCTGCGGGCTTCCTCCATTAACTTCTCCATAAACACTTTAGCAGCTTCAGGCCCCCTGTACAATTCAAACTTATCCAAATCCTCGTCGTAGGAGCATTTAATGTAATAGGCGAAGCTGTATGGTTCGTGTTGGTGGGTGCTGTTAGTAAAGGAACGGGAGGGATCCTGTGCTGCCGAAGAAATGGGCTTCAACACGCTTTCAAAGTCCGCGTACACGACAAACGGCACCCTCATTTGCTTGTGCACGTTCGTAAACTCGAGGATGTTGTTGAAGTGGTTGGGCATTTTTGTCGCAACGTGGTTGCAGTCGTTTGTTGAGTGTTGGTGTAATTTGTCTTCGGATGGGAAGAACACCAAGCATCCATCGCAAACCCATTTGTACCCGTCATGCTTAGACAGCTGCTTACCCACTAGCTTCCCCAAATCCTTGATCAAACAGTAATGTGTGTTATTCTCATTCTGGATGTACAAAAGGTTGACGTGCCGATCCCTCTTTCTTTTGGTGAAGTGAAGCGGTCCCACAATCGACTTGCCCTCTACACCAAACACGTTAATGCTTATAGCATTCTGCTCCTCGAACTTGGCTATGTCCTTTATGGGCATCGGGAACTGCACTCCTGTTACGTCGAGTACAGTCGAGTAGTGCTGATAGCTCGATACACGATAAGTGTGCTCGTTAACGGGGTGAAGAGCTGCTACCACGCTCTAGGCAAAGCATGCGTCATCGTTATTCTGCACGTTAACAACGGCATGTTTCTCCCTTACCCATTTGGGAAGCTCGATGTAGGACCCCCCACAAAGAGGTTTATACTTGTTTATATTCACCTCCAAGTATAATGCATTTTTCAGAGTCCATCCTAAAATTTAAAAATTAGAAAAAATTAATAATTTTCAAAACTTACCAGAATCTCGTTCTTGGAACTCATCTGACTTAGCTGACATCCTTTCCACAAAGGAGTTGTATACCTCCCCCAGATCGCTGGATGAGGTGACCACAACATTTCGGGTGTTGAAGGATTTCACGTCCTCAACACCCTCTGCCGCAGCCATCTTGGTGTATCCACCAAACACCTCCAGGTTCACCTTTAGGGAGGTGTGGATTGCCCGCTGTTTCCCGACTAAGCTTACAAATCGTTCCCGTTGATTTTGCAAGAATTCCAACAGACCTAAAAAATACAAACTAAGCAAACACAAAATACTTATAAAAAAATACATACTTGTAGAGTCGACATTATTAATTCTGTATGTAGCGATTCGACTTTTAAATGCGGTCGCTACAACCTCTACACCCCCATCCAGGACACGGTTAGCATTAGCTTTGTGCACGTTGGATCGCTGGTGGGCTACCAAGTTGGTGACGTCCACATCGCACTCAACGCATCTCCGCAATCTCTTGGGGGTAGGCTCCTCAACCGTGGACGCAGCCGGTCGTTTGACCCCGGATGGGCCTGCAACTGGCATCACCACACCATGCTTGGCATCCTTGTGACGTTTTAGGCTGTCCTTCCGCGAGAAGGATGCCGGGCACACATCGCAAACAAAAAGGCCGGTGGATTTCGATGCTACGTCATGTTGTTGGAGCAGATGCCTCTTCAAATTATCACCCCTTGAGAAGACAACCCCGCAGACGTTGCAGACAAAGGAAGACTTTTTCTATAAAGAAATTAAAAACTGGTTAAAGACTTTTAACAGTTGTAACTAGCCGAAGACTAAACAGATACTGAATTATATTGCATTGCACGGTGCTTTTATACCCGGTTGGTATAATTAGCTAGTTTACTTTTAAATTAGGAGAAACCCAGCGTCGTTTAACCTTGAGTAACATTTCGAACCAGTCTATTCACGTCGGTGAAAATCAATTAGCTAGTTTACTTTTAAATTAGGTGAAACCCAGCGTCGTTTAACCTTGAGTAACATTCCAAACTAGTCTAATCACACCAGTAAAACCTAATATTCTTAACTAACCTTGAATCGGATTACAAACTAGTTCATGTCTGTCTGTAAAATACTGCAAATGATAAAGAGGAGCATGCGCGACAACAACCTCGAAACATATAAAAGGACGAGCCGCATAGGATTCCTTCTCAGTTATCTCGGTGAAATCAGTGCAAAGCAATGGAGTCTGCAGGTGTTAATGATGCACAAGTTTCGTATACCGAAAATCTTATTAATAAGTTTACGTATAGTTTAAGTGAATTGGGCGAACACCCTCATAATGTGGAAATTGGGTTTGTTATAAACCAGAGAATAAAACCCGTATTACGATTGGTGTGTAGCAAGAAATATTGTAGCAGCCATGTTCTGGAATTGACATACGAAAATTGGTTAGCATTTACAAATTTTCAAGTGGAATTTCAAATCAACGTATTTTCTCGTGACGTGCTAAACACTCGATTAAATGGTGCACCCGAAATGGAAGATCTACACATACAACTAGGAGCTCCGTTTTTTATCACTCTCTCGCCAGTGTCTGGATCAACCGAGGACGAAACGTTCCAGTTAAAAATAATAGTGGGCGATAGCTCGATGGTTATAAACGAATTGGAGTGCCGTAAACTATTCCATATGCGAGAGTTGTTTGAGTATCAACTTAAGCAGCTGGAAAGTCGTGACTTCCCAGCATTATATAGCGAATTAGTAGGGTTTGTTGCTAATTCTAATTTAAATGATGGCGATCGGTTTAATACTCTGACTGAAGGGGAGAAACGAATTAAAATCTTGGTTGAAGGCGAAGTTCGAATTGGAAATATTTTATTCTACAACGAATTGAATCAGAGCGCCCTAAATGCTTTGGAGCTGGTCAGTGGCGTAACTGCACCCCTGCCAGCCCCCGCTATGCGGGGGGCCCCAAGTGCAAGAAGGCCCAAACGATAATAAACTCAACTTATTCATCTTCAACGTATTTGGCAGGTAAGAAACGGTCAAGAAAATATTGCAGATAATTCAGAAACCGCAGGTTAACGAACGTTTTCTTGATGTTACTACTAGGAACTGCTGAAATACAAGAAATAATAATTAAGATAAATACTGAACACCACCTGCAGCCTGCATCCTTTCTTCTTTCTATCCGTTCTGTCCTATTTTGTAAGGGTTAATAAACAGATGAAAGAGACTGTAAACTTTAATAACAAAGATGTCTATATTATTCTTAAGTGATAAGTTGTATAAAGTGGTAAAGCATTATTAAACGACGTATAGTAGGGTTAGTTTGGTTTGTGGGATTTTAAATAGGAATAAAAGGGCTATTGTCTGTACAGTACAGATTCACAGGATGGCAGGTAGCTTAGTAACCTTCGCTTTCTAGAAATATAATACTAGAAAGAAATTCATTTTGTGGTTTCTAGTCAGCTGGTTGCAACGTATTTGCATTAGCTGCATTATATATAACGGAAAGGAAGTAAAAAGCATTCCAGTACGTTTTACTCAATAGTGTTGTGTTCGTATTACAGGAGGTCTTTCATATTTAAACGTAAGTATTTATATCTATTTTTATTAAACTACTATTGATTTGATCATAGTTGAAGTCGCGCTGAGAAATACATATAAATAAATCTTTAAGCATTCAATAAAAATCATTTATATTTTGTTAATTAAAGCATTTAAAGCAAAGTATGTATGTGTTATTTGTAATTTCAAAAGGCTTTTAAATAATTATTACTTATCTAATTACATTATAATTAATTTCATTCAAAATTGCAGGAAATAATATACAATGAGCACTACAAGCGGCGCTGCAAAAAACGAAAAGGAAACTATTGGAAGAATCAAAGAGCAAGATTCCAAAATAAGTTCCTTTTTACTTCTAAAGAGTCCGAAAAACAAGAACAATCTATGAAAGAAATTGGGCTTTCGACAGTAGCATCTACTAGTTCCGCTACAGACGAACAGCAGTCGTCAACAATTTTAAAACTCTCACCCAGGGCGCAAGTACATCACATAATGACGGCCGCGATAGAAATTTGGAACTAGATACCACTACAATTACAGAGGTAAATGTGAGTAGTACTTTTCACTTAATGAACTATCTATGGATCTGACGAAAGAATATCCAACCGATTTTGCACATTTTTTAAAAATCAATGTTTTACAACATGACAATTTAAGAAAAGAAATAATTAATTACGGATTGTGTAGACCAGATGGTGCGTTTCCTAAAGATAATAAAATAGAAGTTTTTCAGTTCACTATTATTACTTAATAACTGCAAGCGAAAATAAAAGCAATACGTTAAACTTACCACACAATTCAAATGGGTGGTTGTGTTATTCTAAATTAAAAAATTGTGTTTATTGTCAACCATGTTGGCTGTTTGCTTCAGTAAGGTCAAGTTGGACGACCGGAATTAATGATTGGCAGGGTTTATCAAAAAATTAAAGAGCATTTGCTTGCTCAATCTCATTTAACTTGTTGTTTTATTTACGATATGTGGAAAAAATTATACCATAGATAAGAAAGATACTCTACTATTAAAACAAGAAACTGAATTTTGGAAAATGTTTTACACAGACTTTTCAATGTTACTTTAACACTATCCCAGCGCATGCTGTCATTTCGAGGACATAGAGAAAGTGTTTCTGATTCAAAAGACAGTTACAACGGTAATTTCTTAAGTTTAGTTCATTTAATTAGTAACTATGATCCTATATTACAAAAAGTGCTTGAACGACCCAAAGGTTCAATTAAATATCTTTCCCAAAAATTCAAAACGATATTATTAATACTTTAAGCGCACACTTAAAAATATTTTATTAAATAAAATTAGATCCGCTCCTTTTTCTCAATCATAATAGACACTACACAGGATATAACTAAGATTGATCAATTAAGTAAAATTGTAAGATATATTGATTTTAAAAAGACAGCTTGGGAGAGGTAACCAAAATAGATATTTGTGAAACTTTTGTGGGTTTTACAAAAGTAGAGTCCCAATCTGCTGAAGGACTATGTAATACTATATTAAGCAATTTAACCAACATGCAATTAGATATAAATAAATGTAGAGGCAGGGCTACGATGGAGCTAACGTTATGAGCGGTACGTATTCTGGCGTGCAAAAGAGAATTTTAAACATAGAGCCTGCAGCCTTATATATGCACTGTAGTGCCCATAACTTAAATCTAGTCATAAATGATGCCGTTAAAGGTATAAAAGAAATAGAATCGTTTTTCTACTTTTAGAAAACATATATACATTTTTGCTAATAGTATAGTAAGATGGAATTGGCTTTCTGTTTTAAAGAAAATTTCACACAATTGAAACGCTTAAATCCGACACGTTGGGCGGATCGAGTAAAATCTTTAGCTGCCATAAGAATTCGGTATAAAGATATAGTAATGTCTCTTAATAAAATTATTATGATATCAAAAAAACAGATGAACGAAATGACGCAAAGCAAATATTAACTAGCATGGATAATTTTAATTTTATTTTTAAGTGTTTTTAAGTCAAATTCTAGAAGAGCTTAACAAGCTCTCACAAACTGCTCAGAGTAAAAGGCGAATATTAATCAGATAACTCTCTTATTACAAAAACTTTAAAATTTTTCAAGGAAACAAGAAATAACTATTCCAACATCAAGGAGGAAGCAGCGAAAGTTGCAGGGCAATGGAATATTAAACCGGAATTTATAAAAAAAGGCATCCAAAAATAAAAAGCATTACGATGAATTATCCAATGATTATCGATTTAATGATGAAGAATTTAAATTTAAAATAAATGTATTTTATCGCGTAATGGATATTATAATTTCACAGCTGTCGAATCGTTTTAAATCGCTTTTTCATGTAAACGAAAAGTTTAATTTCTTAGAACCTAATGTATTTTTGAATTTAACTGCAGACGATATTTTATCTAAGGCAAAACAATTGCAAAATTTTACTACAAAGATTTAAATGATGCTATAGGTATAGAACTTACTACACTCAAAATAATAGACTTATTTGTGATGAATTAAAAATGTTAACGGTATCTTACAATTTTAGAATATCTAGTACTTTCCAAATCTACAGGTTCTAGCAGTTTTCCAAACACCATAACAGCCTTAATGTTATACCTAACTTTACCCGTTAGCGTTGCAAGTGCGGAGAGATCTTTCTCAAAATTAAAAATTATTAAAAATTATCTTAGGAACCGCACTTCACAAGATAGATTAGACGATTTATCCTCTTAGCAGTAGAACATGACACTGCCAAAAATATGAATATAGAGGATACAATAAACGCGTTTGCAGCAAAACATGCAAGAAAAACAAAATTTTGAATTTGATTTGGAATGTCTGCTAGCTCATAGGTTTTTTTACTGTATCAAATTTTTAGGTGTAAATAATTTTGTGCGGCGTATAAATATGTAGATTTAATATTAATTAACTTATAAGTTTGAATTTATGTAATTTGGTTTTATAATTAATAAAGCACTTGATTAATATAGTATATGTATTTAATTCTATACTGCTTCCTTCTCTACATGTACTATAATTTAAAAATATGGCTAAATATAAGCCAGTAAAAGTAATACATTTTAAAGAGAGCCCACTTTAAAATTTTTGCGGGGGGGCCCAAAAATCGTAGTTACGCCACTGGAGCTGGTTATACGTTTTCCGGATATATTTGTGCGAGACGTGATACGTACAAGAACATTAGTGGAAATGTTTAGACGTTTAAATTTGTCGGAATCTGAAGATTCTGGTTATGGTGATAACTAGAAAGAGTATTTTTATAAAAGACAGCCCAAGAGACGTGGATGTAAATGTATTGTTATTGTAAATATATTGTAAATTTTTTTGAAAAAGTATAAATAGACTCGTTGTTGTTTATTTATTTTAGTATAGTTTGAGATTTTTTTGAGTAAACACATGATTATCTGTTCTGGAGAGGGTTTAATCAACAGCGCTATAAACAGGTTACCGTTTGAGCTGCATATTCCAGGTTATCAGTACTGCGGTCCTGTTACAAAGTTGGATGAGCGCTTAGCAAGAGGTGATCCTGGAATAAACGAATTAGATAAATTGTGTAAAGACCACGACATTGCATACTCCAAGTACCCTGACGATCTTCCAGCCAGACACCGAGCAGATAAAATTTTAGAAGAAGAGGCCTGGGGGAGAGTTAAGTCTAAAAACGAAAAGTTTGGGGAAAAAGCCGCAGCTTGGTTTGTGACAAACGCTATGAAAGCGAAGAGAAAAATGGGTATGGGCTTAAAGAAAAAAATAAGTTTCAAAGGTGGATTTTTGAAGAAAATACGATCCGCAGTAGACCGAGTTGGCTCCGACAACTTGAAAAAGCTGTTAGATGTTGGTATTCTAATTGGTAAAAAAATCATAAAAGGAGCCGGTGGGAAAAGCAAAATTAAAGTCCCACGTATTATACCCGTTCCACAGAAAGGAGGTTTTCTACCATTGATTCCGATATTCGCGGGGCTAAGTGCCCTAGGGGCGCTAACAGGTGGTGCTGCGGGGATAGCTAAAGCAGTAAATGATGTCAAGACAGCCAACGAACAGCTTAAGGAGAGCGAACGACACAACCGATCTATGGAAGCCATTACTGTTGGGGAAAAAAGGAAATGGAATGTTTCTTAAACCATACAAAAAAGGCACAGCATTATTCTTGAAACCGTACAAACAGGGGCGAGGCATTTGTAAAAAAGTATCAAAAAACTAAGCAAGTTACCTCGAAGAGCTCTCACCGATGTAGATATATGGAAACACGCATCTAACATTCCTCATTTTCGCAACGTCTTTTCTAGAGATCAGTTACAGAAGATTAAACCGCATGTCAACGAATCGGGAGTGATTAATTTGGATACCACCAAAGGTTCGGGTACACATTGGGTGGGGTACCGAAAACGTGGAAATAGCGTGTATTACTACGATTCGTTTGGAGACTTGAGACCGCCGGAAGAAGTAAAGAGATATTTTCGAGGTTGTAAAATTTACTACAACAGTGCACCGGAGCAGACTTACAACACATACAATTGTGCACATTTAGTATTAAAGTTTCTTAGTGACAATGGCTAAAACAATGAGCGTGTTCGGGTATGGTAATGTCATATCGACAGGATCCATTTACCCACCAATTAAATTGAAACAGGACGGAGAATATGCTTTGGGTCTAGTGGGATTGTACACTTGTAACACTGTGCAAAACATACATCCAGGAAACAACAACTTATACTTTAACGATCCAGAGCATCGCAAAATAACCATTGAACCTGGATCATACGAATTAGAAGAAATAAATGCATATATACAGGACGTCTTCAAAAAATGGTTCAGTCAGAAGCCGGACATCAACGAGAACATTGAAAAATATTTTAAACTGAGTGCCAACAATAATACATTAAAGTGTTCTATACGAAGCAGTATACCGATTGATTTTGGAGCAAACCGTAAAAACAATATTGGAAGCATCTTGGGGTTTACCAACCGCAAATTGACTGCAGATACCGTACATATCGCTAATCAGCAAGTGAACATAATATCGGTCTCAAACATTTTTGTGGAAACCAATATCACCAGCGGATCGTTCAGAAACAATTTTCTTACCCACAGCATATTCGAATTCAGTCTATCTGTACCACCCGGGTATAATCTGGAAAAGGAACCTAACCACGTCATATATTATCCGCTGAGCGTGACAGAAATTGATAATATTACAATCAGACTAGTCGATCATTTGGGTGAATTGGTAAACTTTTCACCGGAAACATACACCTGTGTGAGACTGGAAATAAAAAGTAGCTGAAAATGCCTATCGATTTTGTATATAAAGCACGCTACAACACCCCCATACGATTAGAAGTTAATACGACGTCAAAGTGTCAAGTTGTCGAGAGACCTACAGCAGAAGAAGTACGTTTCTTAAAATCTTTGGGATTAAAAGTTATAAATGATGGGAGGCAGAAGTAAACGCAGCTTAGATCTCCACGGTGATGAAAACGTTAAACTTGGAAGGCTTAAATATGAGGACGTGCCCAAATTGGATGTGTTTGGAGGTTATAAATTAGACGAAACCATAATAAAGGAAGATTATTATACATATCTTCCCGTTTCATTGAACGCAGAAAACAACGATCGAATTTCAATTGAAATCCCGAGCAGTGACAACATCACATATCCTCATGAAAGTTTTATATTTATAAGGGGCACCTATAAGCCTACGGAAACATTAAGGGAAGCGTCAACAACTGTAGACCCGATTAGAGCAGCAGAACCAGACCCTAAAGCTTACGAATTTACTAGAAATGCGCCATATTTTCTGTTTGAGGAAATTCAATACAAATTGGGTAATAATCAAATAATAGATGTCTGTCGAATCCCTGGAATTACAAGAACTATTAAAGGTTTAGTATCCATGGAAGAATCAGAAACAAAATCTATTACACATACCGGGTGGAAGCCCGATACCATATTCCAAGATGGACGGTTTAGTTGTGCTATACCGCTAAAAACCATTTTTGGGTTTTTTGAAGATTACAAGAACACTATCGTCAACATGCCTCAAGAGCTGATTTTAATCAGATCCAAGTCGGACGTAAATTGCTACAAGTCGATTGGAAATACAGTAACGTTCAAAATACAACGTATTTCATGGGAGGTTCCGCATATAACATTAAGTGACTTTGCCAAGGCGTCGCTGCTTTCGGAAATGCAAAATCAATCTTCTATAATGGTTGCATTCAGAAAATGGGAACTTCACGAATTACCGTCTCTAACACAATCAAAGTCACAAGTATGGAGAATTAAAGTATCGAACGAAACAGAGAAGGCTCGGTGGATATTACTGGTGCTGCAAAATGGGAAGTACGATAGGAAAGAAGAAAATGCTACAAGCTTTACGAATGCCAACATAACCAATGTCAAAGTGTTTTTAAACTCTCAGATGTTCCCTCAAGGTCGATTAAATTTGGATTTCGAGCAGAATGACTACTTGCCAGCGTACCTGTCTTATGCATCTTTTATGGAAAAATACTATCCGAACAAATCGTCAAATAAATGTTTAATGGACTACAACAGGTTTAAGGAATCACCCGTCTTTGTAATCGACTGTCGTCATCAATTTGAAAGCATCAAGGATGCAACGGTTGATGTAAGAATGGAATTAGAAGCTTCAAGAAATTTTGAATCATCGATGAAGGCTTATGCTTTAATTATACATGACTCTATGTTTGAATATAATCCGTTTACGGAAATTGTTAATAGATTTATTCACAATTAAATATTTTGTATATATTTTTAATAAAATTGTATAAAATCTATGTTGTTTTAATATTAATAAGATTTTTTTTGGTGATCCAACGCAGTTTCTCACGTACTCCGGTGTACGCCTAAGCACGCCTGAACCCATGCGCACTCCTGCGCGTGCGCACCCCTGCCCATGCGCACCCCTGCGCGTGCGCACCCCTGCCCATGCCCATGCGCACCCCTGCGTGTGCGCACCCCTGCCCATGCCGATATATAAGGGAATATTATTTTCAATTTGAATCGGTTTAAACTTATATTTGAAAGATGTACACCAAGGAATCTTTAGAGAAAGCAGTTAGTGAAATACAAAAGGGTATAAGTGTTAAGTCTACAAGTAGGTTATATGGTATACCCAGAAGAACGTTAAGCAGGCATTTGGATCTCCGTAAACCTCAAAAGAAGAATGGTGCTCCTAGGTCGGAAAATGTGAGAGACACGGGTGATGCTATACAAGAAGTTAAAATACCTATAGAGAATTATGATAACTTTGCTATTGCTAGTGCAAGAGAGGATGGTAAACATGGTTCATTGTTCCCGTCTAACATACGAGCTATCTTCGCAGGACCATCGAGTTGTGGGAAGACTAACGCTTTAATATCGCTGATCCTGCACGAGAACGGTCTTAGATTCCAAAATGTGTATGTATTTTCGAAATTTTATATCAACCGAAATACGAATTGTTAAGAAACGTTTTTACACCATTAAAAGAAGAAATTGGGTACCATGATTTTGAAAATTACGATGATTTGATTGAACCCAGAGATACCAAAGAAGATTCAATTATGGTTTTCGATGATATACCTGTAAACGAGCAAAGTAAAATCACTCAATTTTTCTCGTTCGGCCGTCATAAAGCAATAGATTCGTTCTATCTATGTCAAACTTACGCTAGTGCCTTAAAACATAGACTCAGAGATAACACCAATGTAATCGCATTATGGAAACAGGATGATACAAACCTTCGCCATATCTTTTCGGATCATATAAGTGGTGACATGACATATCCGAAATTTAAAGAAATGTGTTTACAGTGTTGGGGTGACTCAAAACATAGTTTTATAACTGTTGTGAAAGATTTTGATTTGGATAATGGTCGATATAGGAAGAATTTCGACGAGTATATAAATATTTGATATTATTCAAAAAAAGTTAGTTCCCATCCAAAGTTCCATGATGACGGACGTTAACAATTTTATTGCGAATAAACGCAGTCTTCATCTTATGCAGGATGCTGTACGAAAAAAGTTTGTAGCGTACAAAAAGGGAGACGCTACATCTCAGCAAAAATTCAAAGAGGTGCACAAACAATTGATCGATCCACTGCAAATAACCGCTTCCCAGTTGCAATCGATCACCGAAAAAATTCCCACACCTACAACAAAGGTTAAAGTCGAAAACATGGACGTACCTATAAAGAAAATTAAACAACTCGTTCCAGAAGAACCGTTCCATCTTTACTATGCGGATGTGTTAGCCAGAGACGAAGACGAAAATATTGACAAATCAATTTATGGAGTAAAGTATAATGCGGAAACCGATACATGGAGTTTGTGGAAAAGTGTATTGGTAATTAACCCGGAAACTAGTGATATAACATTAAATAATGTGATATATCCAGGTACGAGGGGTTTATACAATCTGCTGGTTTACAAAGACATCAGCCCCGAAGATGGTGATTTCAATTTGCATGAAGATTTGCCGAATTACTTGGAAATGATCAAATCTGCATCGATTTTGAGAAGAAAGTTTAACCCATTTTCGGTGCACGATTTAAGCGGATTTCCAACAAATAACAAAAAGTTTAACAAATATGTGCAAAAATATCTCACAGAATTTCAGAGGAATCCGGAAAGAAAACAGCCAAAGAGAAGAAAACAGTCTAAGGGAGCGGGTTTAGGCTTTTCTAACCGGTTTTACAAAAGTTTTAATTCAAAGCCGGTGCAATATGTCTACTGGAATAATGTACATGAACTTGTAGATCGGCTGAGATTGTTGAACGCATCCAACCGAGCTGGAAATACAAGCGAGGAAAACATTAACGAGATGGTGTCCATAATAGAAGAGTTGAGAGAAGAAGGTATAATACAGTGAGCTCAGTAAATAATTACACAGTTTTAAAATGCCTATCGACCGCTTCGGACGTTCAGAGCGTAAAGATGCTGATATTCGGCGCGGTCCTCCAGGTCGAGGATTTGTGCTAACGTTGGATGGTAATGGGTACGATATGCAGCAAAGAAGGTTAGTGAATTCATCAGACCCGAAAGAAGATAGTGATTGTGTTAATCAGAGAAGCACTATAGTATTCAAGTCTGGAGAAGAAACAATTAGTTTTCGTAAAAGAAGGCTAGTTGATGTAATGGATTCTAAAGACGATAGTGATTGTGTTAATAAGAAATCTGTAATCAAGCTCGTGAATCAAGCCTTTTCATACTGTCTAAAAGTTCTGATGATATACAGCGTAAAGATAAAGCCTTCAATGCAAGAAACCAGCGTATCGCAATGCTTGCTCAACCAGTTGAGCCATCTGATGCAGTTAATAAACAATATGTAAATGAAAAATTGGATAAGCTTGTATCTGACTTTAAAACGTTTATACAGTTTTTTATTAATTTGACTGCAACTTCTGAGACAAATGAGAAGGAGCTCGGTCTTGCAATAGCATCGATTTACGAAGCATCACCAGCAGCTATAAAAAAACAAATACTACAAACCAAAGCTTCAGTTTATGTCAAAGGTGCAATTGGATAAAGATAACCCTATTAGTTTAGCAACAGTGTTAAGCAAAAATGAGTAAAGAAATCATCGTTAAGGAATTATTTAAACCTGCAAGAAAAAATTTTCAGCGTCGTCATACAAATCTGAAACATGTGAAACGTGATCTTATCCAATCGGACTTGTGCGAAATGCAGCCTTACTCGCGTGTGAACAATGGGTACAGATATATTATAATAGTGGTGGACTGTTTCACAAAATATGCTTTAGCAGAACCTTTAAAAAATAAAACCGGATCAGAAGTTACAAATGCTTTGAGAAAAATATTGGACAAAATGCTACAAAGAGAAAATAACGTAAAAATCAATCTACAAACGGATTTTGGGAAAGAGTACTACAACCGCTGGTTTAAAAATCTTATGCAAAAATATAAGATAAACCATTACTCCACGTATTCCGCAATCAAAGCTAGCATGGTTGAGCGATTAATCAGAACAATCAAAAACAAATTGTACAGAAGATTTTACTTGCAAGGCAGTCATAAATGGGTGAATATTTTGCCTAAGGTTATGGAAGAATACAATAATACACCGCATCGGGCTATTAACATGACACCTATGGAGGCAGAAGAACATCCGGAAAGAATAAAACTTTACACCGCTAACAGCGTTTCTAAAAGTCACAAGAAGTTGTATAAGGTTGGAGACATTGTGCGTATATCAAAATATAAAGCAGTATTCGATCGAGGATTTCACCCAAACTGGAGTACAGAACTATTCAAAATTGTTAAAGTACAACAAACGAGACCGATAACCTATCTGCTACAAGATTTGGAAGGTCGGCCAATTCTAGGTGCTTTTTATGGTGATGAAATTCAGCTTACAGCAGCACCTGACACGTACTTAGTGGAAAAAGTTTTACGGAAACGGAAGCACGGGCGCGAATTATTAGTGTCGTGGTTGGGGGATGGTAAAAGTTGGATTAAGAAAACAGACTTGCTTTAGTATCATCCAGATAATTACCTGGATGAAAAAATCATAAAAGGAGGGAGTAAAGTCCCTTAACTGGATATATAGGAGAGATTTACTTAGAACCCCATTCCCATCTGTGATTTGAAGCAGGAAGCATGTGTTTCATAATCGATTTACAAGGATATCAATACAAAACTAGTGATTTCTATTGCAAGGAGATTGCCATTTTGGATGTAGCGAATAATGTAATATGGCATGAGATACTGGAGATGACTGTGGAGTATAACACCCTAAGTGATAATTTCAAAAAGCAAGTTCGGTGGTTAAAGCAAAGAATCCATGGGCTTAGCTGGGATGGACAGTCCACAAGTGGATATACAAATGTAGGCGATTTGCTGAAAGAAGTCATACCTCCCGATGCTACTATCTATGTTAAAGGCGAACAGAAAAGACAGTTACTATCAAAATATTTATCAAACAACATTTTAAACATGGAAAGTGTATTCTTACTTCCAAGGCTCAAAGAATTAAGAAGATTCGGTAATAGGTACAATCACTGTTTAAACCATTGTTTGAATAATTTAAGCTGTTCTAAAGAAAACGTATTGCTATTGAGGTCTTTTTGTTAATGTATTAAATTTTTAATAAAATATTTTGTAAGAATTGTTTTTTATCTTAGCTAAAAAGCATACCTTTAAAATTTGGAAAAATATATCTGTAAAACAGCGCATTACTTTGGAAAAATTAATGTTTTAAAATACAAATAAGAACCAATAACAGAATACATAATAATTGGTGTTTGCAAATAAATTCAGTTCTACTTTAATAATATTTTAATAATACTTACCCTTAAACCTTCAAAACTTTCCACAAAAGAACTACACGAAACGATTGTTTAAAATTTTGACGGGCTTTACACAAAGCGTGTGAAACTAATAGAATTTTTTCTAATTACACCGCGTTATATACGTTTGAAATCCGTTAATTATACTACTAAATGACGTTTGTATTTTCCCCAATCGAGGCCAAAATAGAGCGCTCATTGTATGATTAATAAACCCTCCAGCAATGATGCGGGAATTTTCTAATGGGTGGCATTGAGCATATCTATTGTATTTTTCAAATCACATAGCTGCTAATTAATAAAAAGAAAGGCTACTTTCACTTTACGTCACATAATTGTAAAGCAATTAGTTTGTCCTCTATGCTACTTTCACTGTACGTCACATAATTGTAAAGCAATTAGTTTGTCCTTGTCTATGTATTTTCCAACTATTTAGCATTGTGCATGTAATTATGTTAAAACCAGAAAAATTTTATAAGTTTTGCGATATTCTGAAAAAAGCACATTACTGTTTGAAAAAATGGTTTTAAATATTAAGCACTTATGGCTTATAAAGAACTCGTTTCTAAAATCCTTGCGGTTTTAGATTTCTAGGGAAATAGTTGGTTAAAGCATATGTTATTGATGAACAAAACAATTTAAAGAGGTTTGGGAGCTTTAAAGTGTAACTTTGTAAGAAGTAGTCCGATTTATAAATACTGTTTGCAGATTCGGGTTGTGCGTAAAATTCTAAGCTAATTTAATGTATTGCATGTACTAAAAATTTATAAGAACGCTCAAAAGTCCTACAGGTAAGAAATCTTAAAATTGGGGTAGCCCTTGGGGTGATGATATCTTAAAAATTCCTAAAATTCGGGTAGCTGAGAAAATTCTAATATTAATTGATTTACCAAACAAGATAGGTTTATCTCGTTAAAGATGCATTGGCTAGATTCGAAGAAAACTATTTGTTAGTTTTGCTTATATAAGCAAAGAGTAAAATGTAGAGGTTTGAGAGCTTTAAAGGTAACTTTGCAGGGCGTGGTCCTATTTTAAATCTGTTTGCAGATTCGGGTTGTGCGTAAAATTCTAAGCTAATTTAATGTATCGCATGACTAAAAAATTTATAGCTACGCTCAAAAGTCGCTACAGGTAAGAAATCTTAAAATGGGGTAGCTCCTTGGGGTGATGATATCTTAAAAATTCCTAGAAGATTCGGGTAGCTGAGAAAATTCTAATATTAACTTATACCAAACAACGTAAGTTTATCTCAAAGATGCATTGTTTCCCAGATCGAAGAAAACTATTTGGTTAGTTTTGCTTATAAAGCCAAAGAGGAAAATTTAGAGGTTTGATGAGCTTTAAAGTGTATACTTTGCAAGACAGTGGTCCTATTTATAAATCTGTTTGCAGATTCGTGGAATTATGGTAAAATTCTAAGACTAACTTAATGTATTCGCTGTACTAAAAATTTATAAGAACGCTCAAAAGTCCTAAGGTAAGAAATCTTAAAATTGGGGTAGCCCTTGGGGTGATGATTATCTTAAAACAAATTCCTTAAAATTCGGGTAGCTGAGAAAATTACTAATATTAATTGATTTACCAAACAAGGATAGGTTTATCTCGTATAAAGATGCATTGGCTTTTAGATCGAAGAAAACTATTTGGTTAGTTTTGCTTATAAAGCAAAGAGCAAAATTTAGAGGTTTGAGAGCTTTAAAGTGTATACTTTGCAAGAAGTAGCTGCCTATTTATAAATAAGCTGTTTGCAGATTCGGGATGTGCGTAAAATTTTAAGCTAATTTAATGTATCGCATGTACTAAAAATTTATAAGCAACGCTCAAAAGTCGCTACAGGTAAGAAATCTTCAAAATTGGGGTAGCCCTTGGGGTGATGTATACTTAAAAATTCCTAAAGATTCTGGGTAGCTGAGAAAATTCTAATATTAATATGATTTACCAAACAAGGTAGGTTTATAAACTCGTTAAAGATGCATTGGCTTAGATTCGAAGAAAACTATTTGTTAGTTTTGCTTATAAAGCAAAGAGCAAAATGTAGAGGTTTGAGAGCTTTAAAGTGTAACTTTGTAAGAAGTAGTCCGATTTTAAATCTGTTTGCAGATTCGGGTTGTGCGTAAAATTCTAAGCTAATTTAATGTATCGCATGTATAAAAAAATTTATGCGGTCGCTCAAAAGTCGCTATAGGTAAGAAATCTTAAAATGAGGGTAGCTCCCTTGGGGGTGATGCTATCTAAAAAATTCTTAGAAATTCGGGTAGCTGAGAAAATTCTAATATTAATTGATACCAAACAAGATAGGTTTATCTCAAAAGATGCATTGGTTAGACGAAGAAAACTATTTGTTAGTTTTGCTTATAAAGCAAAGAGTAAAATTTAGAGGTTTGGGAGCTTTAAAGGGGTATAACTTTGCAGGGCGTGGTCCTATATTAAATCTGTTTGCAGATTCGGGTTGTGCGTAAAATTCTAAGCTAATTTAATGTATCGCATGACTAAAAAAATTTATGCGGTCGCTCAAAAGTCGCTATAGGTAAGAAATCTTAAAATGGGGGTAGCTCCCTTGGGGGTGATGATATCTTAACAATTCCTAAAGATTCCGGTAGCTGAAAAAATTCTAATATTAATTAATACCAAACAAGATAGGTTTATCTCAAAAGATGAAAAATGGTTAGTCGAAGAAATCTTTTTGGTCCAGATGTGTGAGGAAATGTGGGATTCTGGAGGAAATGTGGGCCCAGTATTGTCAATTATACTCTACTTGTACTGTACATAATAATATTGAGTTCATTCTTTTCTACTTAAAATGGTTTTTGTTTCATTGACTTTGGTCCTAAATAATGTAAGTTACCACAAACCTCTACAATTGCAAGGTTCAATAGGTGTCTTAAAATAAAAGTAGCTGCCATCAAAGTTGGGCAAACATACAAAATTTAAATTACTATTTTTGGATTCTGTAATCATATCGCAATCTACAAATAAGAAAGTCGTTTGATTAAAATATGTTTAAGCAGCCAATCTTAGGTTGCTTGAAGTGAACAGATCCAACACTAAAAGTCTTATGTTTAGTTTAAATCATGGTTATAGTTTATAACATTTTTGTAAAACATTGTCCATAAATTGTTCTGATATAGTTTGTTTTTCAGTATCTTCTGTGACAAGCAACTCTGATGAACCAATGCTGTTGCTTCACCTGCTCCAAGACGACGGCGTTCAAGTCGTTCTGCTAGCACTTCTCCTACTGCTGGTTTAAATGAACGTAGTGTATTGGGAACTCCTCGTAAAACTCGTCCAATAGCAACAACAAAAGGAAATAAACGCGAAAATTTAAATGAACTCACCCAGGAAAGTGTTGATACTTCTATTGCAACTGATGACCTTCCTTTAAATAAGAAACAGAAATCTTCCAATTTACAAACTATTGAGGAAAAAAGTGTTATTGAAGATCCTGTTGCTGATGTTCATGTTAATGAACTGGTCAAGCAGAGTTTACTTAAATTTTCTTTAAGTCTTTTAAAGAATAATGTCAACGAAGAGCCTCTAAAGAAATGACTTCTACTGGGACCAGTCCGGTTCAAACTAATGATGAAAACAATAAAGCAGATGTTAAGAACGTTAATTCAGACAATGATATTAAAACGTTATTAGAAACCAATGAAGTCATGGGTACAGACTCGGTTTTGAATTCGACTGTTGAATATGAAGCTTGCTGTTTAGAATCTGTAATATGTGATAAGTATAATAGTGAAAAAGTAACTAAGTTCAAACAATCACAAATTAGTGAAGATGCAACAACTGTAGAGGTTGCTGAAAAACAGATTAAATCATCGTGTATAAAATTTAATATAAGTGAAACAACTATGCAATTGCTGTGTTTCAGACAAGTAGTACTTCTGATAAAAGGAATTATGCGGTGCCTGAAGTTAAGTCAGTTTCAAATGGAACATATAATAAAAATAACTCTGAGAATAAATCTGTTGAAGAAATTGATGTCGTTTCAATTATGGACAAAGATAGAAATTATGTTTCTGCAGAAACTATTGAGGTTACAGGAAAACAGAATAAATCTGTGGCTTTAAAATCTACTATAAGTGAAATAGCTGCAGATATTCCTCAAGCAAGTAGTACATTTGATATAGGCTTCAATAACAAGACGAATTTTGTTGTTTCAAATAAAACAATAAAAAAAATTGACAGTGAGAATAAATTGTTGAGCAAATCGATGGCAATTCAGTTACCCTAGAAGATGGAAATTATGTTCATACAGAACTGTGTGTTTGACGGGTTGCCTAAGAGTAGCTCGCAACAGAACCTTAGATGTTACTGAAGAAACGAATAAATCCTTGGATTTGAAATTTAATATAAATGAAACAGATGCAGTTGTTCCTCAAGCGAGTATTACATCTGATATAAACTTCGATAACACGATTAATTCTGATGTGCTAGAGGTTGGGTTAGTTTCAAATGCAGCATTTAAAAAATGACATTGAGAATAAATCCGTTGAACAAGCCAATTGTGTTTCAATTACCAACGAAGATGGAAATTATGTTAATGCACAAACTGTAGAGGTTTCTGAAAAACAGAATAACTCGTTGGATTTAAAATTTGCAAGTGGAGTAGCTGCGGTTGCCGTATCTCAAACAATAGTGCATCTGATATAGTTGTCGATAACAAGACAAGTTCTGTTGTGCTACAAGTTGAATTAGTTTCTAATAAAGCATTCAAAGAAAATGACATCAACAATAAATCCGTCGAACAAGGTAATGGTGTTTTAGTTACCAACGAAGATGGAAATAATGTTCAAATTGTTCATACACAAGATATCTCTAATTGTGCTACCCCCCTGAAAAACATAAAACCATTAAGGAGGCATGTGCAGATGAACATGAATCGATTTATTCAGTTGAAATTACTATGGCGATTGGTGAGAAAAAAGCAATTCTACCAATTAATAACACAGAAAGCAACATATCTGCTGAACCCAAACATGAAACAAGTGAAAAAGCAACTGATGTAGAAGTAACTGCAGATGAAAATGAAACTGTTGTGTTTGTTCCTATTTCGACTATTCAAACAGATGTGTAAATTACTGACGTAGATAATAATGTTCAAACAACATCTAACGAACAAGAAGAAATGGTTCACGATGGAAAAGAAGGTGTGGTTGCTTTAGTCGAATCTGAATCTCATAAAGAAGTAGATATCCAAAAAGAGACTATTGGTGATAAGAAGAAAGATGTTGGATTGGGTCCTGATATGTTTATAAGTAATAAAGAAAGATCAGATATGGAAGCTGAAGACTTAAAAGTTAAAACTGTTACTCATATAGTAGTTAAACTTGCCGATCAACGTGACACTGCCAACCCAGAACGTGATGTATCCAATGACCGTAAAATTATAAAGCAATCAGGCAGAAAATCATTAAGTCATACTGAAGAATATACAAGAAATCGTGACACTAGAGATGTTCTTAATATTGAAGGTTCTGATTATGTTATTACTTACAACATAAATGAAGATGTTGATAAACAAGACCTTAAAAATACTTACGAACATCAAAATTATAATGCACATTCTAAATCACCTGAGCAACATTATTGTGAACCAATGAAAGTTGAATGTGCATCAGATATTGTTAAAACAAAAATCCATTTTATACCAAAACGTAGATACTTTATTTTCAAACACCATCCTGTTAAAAACTCCATGTCTGCTGACGAAGTAAAAGAAGAAAATAAATCACAAAATGCCAACTCCAAAAGGAGCAGGAGATATTTTGAACCACTCCATAACACACTTAGATCTAAGACAGATTGTTCGTTTAACGCTTATACAGAGGGTAACAGCGTTGAATCCTCTGTGGATCCAGACTAACATAATTCAGAAACAATCTGTGAAATGTATTTAGAACATGAGAGAAAAGATTCTGAAGTGTCCGACGATGATCACAATTCATGTAGCGACGAATCCACAGATGCAAATGAAATAAATTCAGAGAATTGTGAAAAGAATCATTCCGATTCATTCGTTATTGCTAGTGATTTATGTGATGATGTAACCATGACTAAGAATTTTGTTGCAGCTAAAAGCAAAGAATGCACAAAAACGTCAACGCATATTCAATCATTACCCTCACTTCTTTCCGAAGAGACTTATAATGCACTTACCATTTCGGCTGATGATTCCGACAAATCTGACGATCCCGATTTTTCTCTTCAAGATTCTGATAATGACAAATCGTTTAAAGGTTTAAGTGCTAAAGTAAAACATTTGTTAGCAAATCAAATTGATAATGAAAGCAGTGGTAAACAATCTTTAACCCACTTCCTTGATGAATTTGCTGAAAAATGTGAAGAAGATACACCATCTGAAGGAAGCAATGACATACCAGAAGCTGGCGAGTCTGTGGGTAGCAGCACTTCTGATGTTGAATCAGATGAATCGTATGAATCAGATTTTATTGATGATACTGAACCTAATGAACTATTGTCTGGTACTGAATATGATTTAGGTGAAGAGCAATCAATAGAAAATCTTCCTAAGAAACGTTTGCCTATTATACAAAGTGATAGTGAAAATGAGAATGTTGGTGTTTTAGTAGATAGAATTGAAACACAAGATGAGTACTCAAAGAAAATTTCAACGGTCCCTATTGTGGTCTTTCGCCTCCTTCAGTATTATCTATAAGAGAGTCTTCCTCAAATGATGAAAATTAAGATGATAGAGGAAAAGAGAAAAAGTTTCAACAGCTGAAACTACATCTAAGGTAGAAGAGGTGATTGAGGCAACAGTAACAGAGGAAAAGGAAATTGAAAAAAAAACATCAAATGTACAAACAGTTACTATTGAAGCACCACCTCCAGTACCTTTTGTTGCAAAAATGATTGTGATAAACGATAATCGTCCAGTCCACAAGCAGTATCAAATGAGGTACTGCCTTTAGACGTAGAAAAACTCAAACAATCTAAAAAGAAATCAAAACTGTTACAAAGGAATAGTGAAACAATAGAACTCATTGTGCCGTCGCCACAAAAACAGAAAAAGTTTAAAAAAAAATTTAACGAAATGGTTGAAAAAGCTGAAATAGATTTGGCTATGTTGCAAAGTGTCGATAGAAACATAGAGGAAGAATGCCTTACAGGAATATCTAGAAAAAGAAAAATGAGTTCTGTGGAGCATCCTGAACGTAAAACTGCAAAATCGAAAAAACGGAAATTGCATAGTTTTCTAGCTGTTTATGAAAATATAGCACCTATAGAACTTTCAATAATACCATCAAAAATACTGGTTTCACAGAAAGAAAAAAAGAGGAGGAAGAAAAAGAAGCGGGCTTTAAGAGATGAGCCTTTGCAACCTAAGCCTGAACCATCTGAACTACATGTTGATGTTGTTAATGTAACTGGTGAACAAAGTTCAAACAAATCCAAGAAAAACAAAAAATCAAAGATACCCTGTTTGGTGAAGTACCTGATGAAAGTAAAGGTCCGAAAGCAAAACCAAAGAAAAAATATCGTGTAGATGACTCTACTGCAGATGATACAGACATGCAGTCGCGATTAGATGTAAGGAAGAACAAGAAATCAAAACATAAACTGAGCAATATGAAATATTCTGATAATCTTGTTGGTGGTGCGAAATACCTTCAAAACAAGCACACTAAGCGTCCTTCCGAGTCTAAACAGTATTTGTCATGGATTGTAGAAGATGTAGATACAGATTACAATTCTAGTTATGTTTTTGTAACCGAAGAGAAACATAAACACATTTCTAGCAATCGTGTTAGTGGAGACAAAAAGTATAAATCTTCTGGTGCATCTCTCCATAAAGAAAACTTTAGTTCCACTTCAAGCAATGATTTCAAAACAGTCAAACCAAAAACAGACAAGCACACATCTGCTAGCTTTTTTAAAGACTATCGTCTCGTCAATAATAGCAGTAGGTTTCGTTCCAAAGTCTGCGGTTATACATTTTTACTAGAAGCAGCACACTTTTTCCATGAGCGATGACGCTTCGGTGAAGCCACAGCGTGTTTGCAGCTTCCTTCTGAAGCTTGGAAATCATGACACTGCACTGCAATAATTCTTTAATAATGCACGAGCTGATAATTGTTTGCCTTAATCCTATGTTCAGGCATGGTTTTTACTTTAAAAAGGTATACACCATTAATTCTTTTTAATTGTGCTTAGCCAATAACACAATCTCCATAATTTTGTCGAGTAGAAAGTGCCACAGGGGACTTACAGTTTAAAATTGATTTTTAATTTGTATGCAAAATGCGTTGTTTTGAACAATCGTATACAGTACACCATTTATAAAAATGAGTTTCGATGGAAAATATTCCGCGGAAAGCTATCAACATACGTGCAGTGCAAATTCTAAGATTTGCGACTATCCTTGTATGTATAACTAAAAAAAAAATTTTTTAAATGATTGCATATAGCGTGTTCTCTTAAAATTGAGGAGTTTACACAATAAAATACACAAAAACCAAATCACTGAGACCAAATATTTTCCCCCTTGATAAGCATGTGTAAATTAAACAACTTTTAAATGATTATTGTATAAATTAATAAGTTTGTGAATGAAAAAATACCTACACACCCGACGAGCATGCCCTTTGGGTTTTGTGTATTTTATTATAGGGTATACTGCATATTATCATTATTATAAATGGTAAGACTATACGATTATTTAAAAAGAGCACTTTAATTCATTTTTGAATAACAAAGTCCCCAGCGGTGGAGTCTAATTTTTTATCTTTCATCAATCAGCATAGAACAAATGTTCAAGACACTAAACGATATATGTATAAGAGCATTGCACAATTTGTCACAAAGTACCGGTCTACATAACATTAACAATAAAACAACTTATTACTGTAATTTTCCGTCACTGATTTCAACACATAAAATTTCAATTTGTATCGAAATAGTCTATTACAATATCCACTTCTGGTAAATTGGAAGAATCTGCCTTAATGTAATCATTAATATTTTCCTAATAAGAATTAATGCTTTTAAATGAGCTTTTAAAATAGCAATTCTGTCCAGTAACATTTTTAATTTGTAGCATTATTGGCCATACTTTAAGCTCAAGGTATTGGCGATTTTTAACTTTTGGTTGTCAAGATATTTTATTTTTAAAAAAGTTCCTTATTACGCACAGACTGAAAATATTTATTCTATACTGGGTGGGGAACCTTTAAAATTGTAATTATCAATTTAATTTTTTATATAGCATAAACAAAATTAGTCATAATCTTAGTGTTAGAGTACTTACCTTTTGATAGTACCAGCAGAGACAAACAAAGAACTCGCAAGGCAATCCTAGCCATTGTGGTGTCGCTTAAATCGTTTCAAATAGTTGCTCTTGCATTTAAAAAAAGGAATACTATTTAGGGGTTCAAGCAAGTATTAAACATGTTGCGACATCTACATGCTCTATAGGGTGAAAATTTACAGAAGTCTATTAAACACATACTAACATAATAGACTTAGGTTAAAAAAACAGCTCCATAAAGCTGCTTTTAATAAAATAAAGTAACGGTCTTATTCAAAGTATATCAACTGGAACAAAGTAGATTCAGTCCTAAATTATAGGTAACAAATATAAGTCTAACACTGAGTTAACTGAAATAATGTAAAACCTAACATATTAGACATGAGCGACTGCATGAACAAAAAGTCTTCTCAAACGAAATAAATGACGTTTTCACAGCGTTCTACGTTCAACTATTATCAGCAATCTTACTTTTAAGAGAAATCCGAAATATATAAGTATGAATGTTGCGTAATTAGAAGCTCATTCTTCTTATATGAACAGTTAAAAGCAATTAAAAATAAAAATACCTTAATAAATACATAATAAAAACTTTATGGCAGCAACTTCTCTTTTCTCTTCAAGAATGTATTCGTATCTTCTCGTGACACTCTGGATGGATCAAATAACATTCTGTTCTTAAAATCTTTGCTAGAGAACTCTTTTTCATCAAAAGTTGAAGTTTTCAGTTTACTAGTTGAAGGTACATTTCTTGGCGACTTGCCACCCTTAAATATGCCAGGCATTGATTCAGATTTTGCATTGGTCTGTGGTTTATGAATTATGTCCTCGATTACATTTATAAGACTATTAGGACAGTAATCAATATTTGATTTTTCAGCTGTCCACCCAGAATAAATAGGTTTTGTTTCAGAAGATGATTGCTTTTTCTTTTCTTTAATTGGTTCAAAAAAGATAGCAGATGTGTGCTTGTCTGTTTTCGTTTGACTGTTTTGAAAGCATTGCTTGAGGTGGAACTAAAGTCTCCTTTATGGAGAGATGCAGCAGAAGATTTATACTTTTTGTCTCTACTAACACGATTGCTAGAAATGTGTTTATGTCTCTTTTCGATTACAAAAACATTACTAGAATTGTAATCTGTATCAACATCTTCTACAATCCATGACAAATACTGTTTAGACGTGGAAGGATGCTTAGTGTGCTTGTTTTGAAGGTTTGTCGCACCACCAACAAGATTATCAGAATATTTCATATTGCTCAGTTTATGTTTTGATTTCTTGTTCATCCTTACATTTAATCGCGACTGCATGTCTGTATCATCTGCAGTAGAGTCATCTACACGATATTTTTTCTTTGGTTTTGCTTTCGGACCTTTACTTTCATCAGGTACTTCACCAAACAGGGTATCTTTGATTTTTTGTTTTTTCTTGGATTTCTTTGAACTTTGTTCACCAGTTACATTAACAACATCAACATATAGTTCAGATGGTTCAGGCTTAGGTTGCAAAGGCTCATCTCTTAAAGCACGCTTCTTTTTCTTCCTTCACTTTTTTCTTTCTATGGAACCGGTATTTTTGATGGTATAATTGACAGTTCTATAGGTGCCAGATTTTCATAAACAGCTAGAAGACTATGCATTCTTCCTCTATGTTTTTATCGACACTTTGCAACATAGCCAAATCTATTTCAGCTTTTTCAACCATTTCGTTAAATTTTTTTTTAAACTTTTTCTGTTTTTGTGGCGACGGCACAATGAGTTCTATTGTTTCGCTATTCCTTTGTAACAGTTTTGATTTCTTTTTAGATTGTTTGAGTTTTTCTACGTCTAAAGGCAGTACCTCATTTGATACTGCTTGTGGACTGGACGATTATCGTTTCTCACAATCATTTTTGCAACAAAAGGTACTGGAGGTGGTGCTTCAATAGTAACTGTTTGTACATTTGATGTTTTTTTTTCAATTTCCTTTTCCTCTGTTACTGTTGCCTCAATCACCTCTTCTACCTTAGATGTAGTTTCAGCTGTTGAAACTTTTTCTCTTTTCCTCTATCATCTTAATTTTCATCATTTGAGGAAGACTCTCTTATAGATATTACTGAAGGAGGCGAAAGACCACAATAGGGACAGTTGACATTTTCTTTGAGTACTCATCTTGTGTTTCAATTCTATCTACTAAAACACCAACATTCTCATTTTCACTATCACTTTGTATAATAGGCAAACGTTTCTTAGGAAGATTTTCTATTGATTGCTCTTCACCTAAATCATATTCAGTATCAGACAATAGTTCATTAGGTTCAGTATCATCAATAAAATCTGATTCATACGATTCATCTGATTCAACATCAGAAGTGCTGCTACCCACAGACTCGCCAGCTTCTGGTATGTCATTGCTTCCTTCAGATGGTGTATCTTCTTCACATTTTTCAGCAAATTCATCAAGGAAGTGGGTTAAAGATTGTTTACCACTGCTTTCATTATCAATTTGATTTGCTAACAAATGTTTTACTTTAGCACTTAAACCTTTAAACGATTTGTCATTATCAGAATCTTGAAGAGAAAAATCGGGATCGTCAGATTTGTCGGAATCATCAGCCGAAATGGTAAGTGCATTATAAGTCTCTTCGGAAAGAAGTGAGGGTAATGATTGAATATGCGTTGACGTTTTTGTGCATTCTTTGCTTTTAGCTGCAACAAAATTCTTAGTCATGGTTACATCATCACATAAATCACTAGCAATAACGAATGAATCGGAATGATTCTTTTCACAATTCTCTGAATTTATTTCATTTGCATCTTTGGATTCGTCGCTACATGAATTGTGATCATCGTCGGACACTTCAGAATCTTTTCTCTCATGTTCTAAATACATTTCACAGATTGTTTCTGAATTATGTTACTCTGGATCCACAGAGGATTCAACGCTGTTACCCTCTGTATAAGCGTTAAACGAACAATCTGTCTTAGATCTAAGTGTGTTATGGAGTGGTTCAAAATATCTCCTGCTCCTTTTGGAGTTGGCATTTTGTGATTTATTTTCTTCTTTTACTTCGTCAGCAGACATGGAGTTTTTAACAGGATGGTGTTTGAAAATAAAGTATCTACGTTTTGGTATAAAATGGATTTTTGTTTTAACAATATCTGATGCACATTCAACTTTCATTGGTTCACAATAATGTTGCTCAGGTGATTTAGAATGTGCATTATAATTTTGATGTTTGTAAGTATTTTTAAGGTCTTGTTTATCAACATCTTCATTTATGTTGTAAGTAATAACATAATCAGAACCTTCAATATTAAGAACATCTCTAGTGTCACTATTTCTTGTATATTCTTCAGTATGTCTTAATGATTTTCTGCCTGATTGCTTTATAATTTTACGGTCATTGGATACATCACATTCTGGATTGGCAGTGTCACGTTGATCAGCAAGTTTAACTACTATATGAGTAACAGTTCTAACTTTTAAATCTTCAGCTTCCATATTTGATCTATCTTTATTACTTATAAACATATCAGGACCCAATCCAACATCTTTCTTCTTATCACCAATAGTCTCTTTTTGGATATCTACTTCTTTATGAGATTCAGATTCGACTAAAGCAACCACACCTTCTTTTCCATCGTGAACCATTTCTTCTTGTTCGTTAGATGTTGTTTGAACATTATTATCTACGTCAGTAATTTACACATCTGTTTGAATAGTCGAAATAGGAACAAACACAACAGTTTCATTTTCATCTGCAGTTACTTCTACATCAGTTGCTTTTTCACTTGTTTCATGTTTGGGTTCAGCAGATATGTTGCTTTCTGTGTTATTAATTGGTAGAATTGCTTTTTTCTCACCAATCGCCATAGTAATTTCAACTGAATAAATCGATTCATTTTCATCTGCACATGCCTCCTTAATGGTTTTATGTTTTTCAGGGGGTAGCACAATTAGAGATATCTTGTGTATGAACAATTTGAACATTATTTCCATCTTCGTTGGTAACTAAAACACCATTACCTTGTTCGACGGATTTATTGTTGATGTCATTTTCTTTGAATGCTTTATTAGAAACTAATTCAACTTGTAGCACAACAGAACTTGTCTTGTTATCGACAACTATATCAGATGCACTATTGTTTGAGATACGGCAACCGCAGCTACTCCACTTGCAAATTTTAAATCCAACGAGTTATTCTGTTTTTCAGAAACCTCTACAGTTTGTGCATTAACATAATTTCCATCTTCGTTGGTAATTGAAACACAATTGGCTTGTTCAACGGATTTATTCTCAATGTCATTTTTTTTAAATGCTGCATTTGAAACTAACCCAACCTCTAGCACATCAGAATTAATCGTGTTATCGAAGTTTATATCAGATGTAATACTCGCTTGAGGAACAACTGCATCTGTTTCATTTATATTAAATTTCAAATCCAAGGATTTATTCGTTTCTTCAGTAACATCTAAGGTTCTGTTGCGAGCTACTATTAGGCAACCCGTCAAACACACAGTTCTGTATGAACATAATTTCCATCTTCTAGGGTAACTGAATTGCCATCGATTTGCTCAACAATTTATTCTCACTGTCAATTTTTTTTATTGTTTTATTTGAAACAACAAAATTCGTCTTGTTATTGAAGCCTATATCAAATGTACTACTTGCTTGAGGAATATCTGCAGCTATTTCACTTATAGTAGATTTTAAAGCCACAGATTTATTCTGTTTTCCTGTAACCTCAATAGTTTCTGCAGAAACATAATTTCTATCTTTGTCCATAACTGAAACGACATCAATTTCTTCAACAGATTTATTCTCAGAGTTATTTTTATTATATGTTCCATTTGAAACTGACTTAACTTCAGGCACCGCATAATTCCTTTTATCAGAAGTACTACTTGTCTGAAACACAGCAATTGCATAATTGTTTCACTTATATTAAATTTTATACACGATGATTTAATCTGTTTTTCAGCAACCTCTACAGTTGTTGCATCTTCACTAATTTGTGATTGTTTGAACTTAGTTACTTTTTCACTATTATACTTATCACATATTACAGATTCTAAACAGCAAGCTTCATATTCAACAGTCGAATTCAAAACCGAGTCTGTACCCATGACTTCATTGGTTTCTAATAACGTTTTAATATCATTGTCTGAATTAACGTTCTTAACATCTGCTTTATTGTTTTCATCATTAGTTTGAACCGGACTGGTCCCAGTAGAAGTCATTTCTTTTAGAGCCTCTTCGTTGACATTATTCTTTAAAAGACTTAAAGAAAATTTAAGTAAACTCTGCTTGACCAGTTCATTAACATGAACATCAGCAACAGGATCTTCAATAACACTTTTTTCCTCAATAGTTTGTAAATTGGAAGATTTCTGTTTCTTATTTAAAGGAAGGTCATCAGTTGCAATAGAAGTATCAACACTTTCCTGGGTGGGTTCATTTAAATTTTCGCGTTTATTTCCTTTTGTTGTTGCCATTGGACGAGTTTTACGAGGAGTTCCCAATACACTACCTTCATTTAAACCAGCAGTAGGAGAAGTGCAAGCAGAACGACTTGAACACCGTCGTCTTGGAGCAGGTGAAGCAACAGCATTGGTTCATCAGAGTTGCTTGTCACAGATTTAGGATTTATTCGGTTCTTCAGTAGCATCTAAGGTTCTGTTGCGAGCTACTATTAGGCAACCCGTCAAACACACAGTTCTGTATGAACATAATTTCCATTTTTTAGGGTAACTGGAATGTCATCGATTTGCTCAACAATTTATTCTCACTGTCAATTTTTGTTAATGTTTTATTTGAAACAACAAAATTCGCCTTGTTATTGAAGCCTAGATCAAATATATTACTTGCTTGGGGAATATCTGCAGCTATTTTTTATTGTTAAGTATATTTCATTATAATCTCCTTTCATGCATTAATACATATGATACCTGAAGATGTTCAGGTATGTAATCACAGCAAAGCCATTTCAATACTGTAAAGTGAAACATATTTAAATTTTCCACATTCCCACTATACAGAAACGAGGTCAATTTGATACGCGTATATGAATATGGTGTATCTATGTTGACTACATGACTAGTTGTTTATTATACAGTATTATATTTCGACAGTTTGTAATGAGTTCATGCCGGATAGTATTATATAAAAAACTAAACTATTAATTTAATTTAAAAAAATAGTAAACCACAACATTACAAACATAATCCTTCAGGAATTCCCTCCTTTTTACGATATAAAACACTTTCTTTAGATTTTTTGAAATTTTCATTAGTTACTTTGATTCTTCGTTCACGTAATGCCATAAGGCATCAGGTAATGAAAATTCAATTTTGCGATCAATACGTCCTGGACGAATAAGAGCAGTATCCAAAGTCTCAATTCTATTAGTAGCCATTTTGAATCAAATCCATCCAGCTGATTCAGTAATTCCAACATGGTACGTTGGATTTCTCTTTCACCGCCGGAATTTGAATCGTAACGTTCAGTACCTACTGCATCAATTTCATCTATAAAAACGATTGATGGTGCATGCTCTTCGGCTACCCTAAATAGCTCACGTACTAATTTTGGACCATCACCCTGATTAGTGAAGATAGTGACTTTCAATACTACAATATATTCTAGTTACCAAATATTTTTGAATCAGTTCTGACCCAACAACTCTTAGAAAGGTGGCCGAGGTTTGATTAGCAACAGCTTTGGCCAATAAGGTGTTGCCAGTTACCGGAGCCTCATATAATATCACACGTTTTGGTGGTTTAATGCCTGTAAAAAGATGTAAATCCTTAATTTTTGTATTTTGAAACAATATAATATCTAAGCTTATTAAATGCATAAAATCACGGAAAACAAAGGTTAAATTTTGTCTAGAGCAATTGCAAGTACTTATTTAAATGTGTGTAAACTAACTTGAAAATGCATACATTAAGTAAATTACTATTCTAAAACCTGTTGGAATTTTGAAAAATTGAAAATTCTGTAAGAACAAAGGAATTATTCACAACTCTTCATTTTAGTTATTTTTAAGTTAAAATTATGGCAAAATGCTCTGCAGATGTATCACCACCTGTAACACTAGTGTATTAATTAATAGAAAAGAATTTGTATAATTTCAGTTAGTTAAATGAGCATAGGTCGAAAATAGACAGAAATTTTAATGAAATATTTGGTAGTTTACTTTAATAACATGGCTATTTTAATATGATATCAAAATTAAAACAAATAAATAAACTGAAAAGCACCTACTTTATAGTAAATACAACTAATAATAATGATTGGGATTTTACACTCTTCACATTAATTTAGAAAAATAACAACGTATTTCAGTAAATCAGCAGCATAGAAAAGTGTATTTGTACATATTCACTCGAGTTTAAAGCAACTGAAACCAGAAAACTCAGAAAACATATATTGGATATTAAATCAATGGAACGGGGACCTTACGTTCCGAGAAAATAATCAGTTCATCGGTAGAATTAACCTGGAAATCCTTAAATTATTAAATTGTGAGTACTGTTCTGAGCTTTTCTAGTTTTACTTTGGTTGATGCTTGATGAATATGTCTATGCAAAATTGTAGATATAAGTGGTAACTAGTTTGTAGAGCGATAGTATTAGTTATTTACATTTAAGCATAAGATTGTTGGAAAGAAAGTTTAAAACTTTTGAAATGCTAAGAAAGATGTACATATTAAGTGAAATGCTTTAATTGTGGGATATATTGCTAGTAAATTTCTTTGTGTAAATTTCATATTTTTAAGGGACCGTGGAATGGCAAAAGTAGAAGTTAATATTGTGCAATGTATTTCTAAGTATGGTTGTTAAGGGCATTGCCAAGTAATTGGAATTTATAAATGTCGCATAAAGCAATTTAGGAATCTAGTACAGATTAATGTTTTTTTTTAGGAGTTCTGTTAATAATACCTGTTAAGTGGTTGTAAAATTAAGTTTTCTCTTTTCAAGGAATGTAAGTGCAATTGTATTTTCAAAAATTACTGTTAATAAAGTTTAAATTTATTTGTAATTTTATTTTGAGTTATTTTAAGATAGATATGGCGATCATTGTGAGAGGATATTCTGTTACCACATAATTGAAGTCATAGGTGAAAGAGACCATTATACATCGAAAATTTCTGTAATTTAGTAGAAAGTCGAGGAATATTTTTACGGTGTCGTTATGAAAGGTAACAGCTGAGGTGACGAGATTTTGGACTATCGAAAGTAAGGAAACGTATCTGGAATTGGTGGGTCAAGATGATTTGGCGCACTTAATTGTAGACGATTAGTAAAGCCTTAGGTATAAGATTTCCGTCCCTTCTGGGCAAATCAAAATTTTTAATGTAATATCATTTTTACCTGTAACAAATTGGTTGGCCATGGACTACCACATTCCCATGAGATTGCTGTGAAAACGTCCAAGTTATTGTAAGTAGATCTTAATTAAATTTAAATACTGACATTCCTTTATCTTTAGATTTTTTGTAAATAATAATTGATTATATCTAAAATTGGCTAGTTTTTAATATTAAAATACGAGGGCCACCTAAATCTTTCCAAAAACTAGAGGAAAAAACATTTTTGGCGACAAACTATTTTATATTTTAATATATTCCCCTTTATTATTTATATACCTATTCCAGCATGTAAACCAATTCTCTAAATATTTTTTTCCACTCCTAAGGTATATCAAAAATATGGTTTTTAGAGGCTTCAACAGCTTCATAAGGCTCTGGAAATTGGTGATCATGCTGTTTTGTTTGATGTAACTTAAAAAAGTCGTTAGCCAATAAATCCAATCAATGCAGATAATGGTACCATTAATTTGTTCTTCTTTCCCTTTAAATAATCAACTGTTTATAATGCCGAGTGCATATTAGCATTATCATGATAAAGAATAATGCAACATTTTCAGTTGTTTTTCCAGACTTCTTCTATAACTTTTGGCAAACAAACTGCTGTATACCATTCGAAGTTGTTTTTTGACCTTCTAAAAGAATAATTGCGATGTGACCAGTATAATCAAAGAAACAACTGATCGAGTTTTTGAAAGTGTTTCGGGAACGAGCAAGAAGTGGTTCGTATGAACAATATTAAACTTATTAAATGTAAATAAGAACATAAACGACAGACAAGAAACATCTTTTAATATTCCTACAAAACTACCAATAAAACTTGGTTTGTTTAAAAAAGTTTCAAATAACGAAACCATTACACTTCAACTACACCAAAAAAGACCCCACATTTTGTTAAATATTCGAGATGACAATGTATGGAAAATATACCGAAGATCGACTTGAAGTATTATTACAAACATTACAGAGCACTAATACAGAGGACTCTTCCCAAGATAATATTGTCGCTGAGTGCTGTCAACAAATAGTTTACATTTTGGAAACATTTAAAATACCTTCTAGAACAGAAGATTATGTCAATTTTATGACGGACATAAAGAATATTACATACGTCTTAGTTAAAATTTGTTCAAAGGATAATGTATTAGCCGCAACATTAAGGGCATTGTACAATTCTATATCAGACCGTACAAAACAGCATCAACCTACAATGTCTAGTATTTTACAACTTACTGATACTATTATACTATCTGTTACAATAAAATGGATAATACATTCTGAAAACTCGATAGGAAATATAGAACTAGCACTTCAAACACTATGTAACTGGTTATCACACTGAACATGGACGCCTAACTTAGGACCACTGGTTCTTTATTTTATGCAAAGTTTGGAGGCTGCACAACATTACATTATAATAGAAACCTCACTATCTCATGTTGAACAATTCACATATAAGCCATTTATATATCCTTTTCACTCTCAATTATTGTGAAGAAGTGGTTGTTTTTCCCTAAAAAACATATCACTGTAAACATTGGCTGTAGCTTGTCAGTTATGCAATTTAGTGTTACAAAAGTGAGCTTTTGATTTAATTAAACTCCTATTATCGATAGCCTCTTAGTGCTGCATTTTATCATTATGTGTTTAGCAATTGCTATATTCTAGGACTAAAATTACATTAATCGGTGTTCAGAGATACAGATATCATACTTTTTTTTTAAATACTGAACAGGTAAATAATTTCATTTCAACGATTGCTATCTCTATTATATAATTTCAAACAATATGACGAGTGCCATAGGTAGCCTTGAAAAGAATTTATTTATAACTATGCAGTAGTTTGAAGTTAATCTTACGGCCACCTCAAAAGCACAATCATCAATGACCCACATGTTCCATCAACGCTCGATGATTTCCATTTGCAATTCGCACAATTTAAACAAAGGATTTTTGATTCACTAAACCTAATTGTAAATGTTGGAAATCTAATAGATCAATTGGAAGGTTATTAATACCAGCATTGCCTCTTAATTCAAAGGATTAAAGATAGTACGAGTGAAAACACTCGTAGCATAGCTTTGGATTTTATACATCCTCATTTCGGACTTCCCCAATTTTCCCGATTCTATGACATTATTGTCAACGACATGGCTTCATCCGTAAAGAAAGCCTTAACAAGTCATGACCTATAATTATAAAAATGGTGTCCTATAAATTCCGTCAAGTGTGGATAAATAAGTGCATGAAAAGTTTGGACATTAGATGGACGCATTTTTATTTACTTGCCCGATAATAGTATTAACGGCATTATCAATATGTCACAGTTAAATTCTTATTTTGAAGATTGTTAACGCGCGAGGGGTCTTAAAATTTTATATATCGACTTACCTCAGCCGTATTCTATTGTTCTATAAGTGTCGTTTCTACTCTTCAACGAAGTGGACTGTATGGCTATTTATTGGACGTGTTAGGTACGCACTATCACTGTGTTTTTCAGGGTTTATCCACAAAATCACATTCGGGACACTAATGACTTAACTCACTTTGCCGAACCAACAAACGTATCTTTTCGATGTCTATGAGCTAGTGTCGATCACTACCTCTTTTTCAACTCAATTTCCACAGGCACAAAGGAGGTTTCATGACAGGATATAACGGGACAAGGGATGACAGCTTTGCTATTTGATTTACAACTACGGATTTACAACGACTTAAAATTAAACACGAAAAAGTGCGACAAAGAGACCAAACAAAGTAAAATTAAAAGTTGTACATGCTCTGTCTACCGCCTTATTTAGATACTGGAGAAACTAGTTATACGATATAGTATTTCTACTTTATTTGATATTTATTATTAATTTTGTATGCTAGGTATATGGTATCGGCTGACTGTCTTTGTATTTGTTTTGAGACTATTGCATTGCAATACTGTACTTCGTTGCTTATCATTATGCCTAGGTATAGTATGAAGCATGCAATAAGATTAATGTTAGCGGGTGAGAATGTGTGCGGGTATGCTTGTATGTGTGAATATTTGAGCTGGGTTATGGAGTGCATTGTTTTATGTTACTTGGTATTATGGTTTATTTTATATCTACCTATTTATTTGCCTATTTCTGATTGATATTTAATATTGGCCGTTCTGAATGCACCTGCACCTTGAAGAAGTTATAGATTACTGGAACAGGTAGAATAACTTGCGAGTTCCAGTGATCTAAAGTGCCAAACTAAAGGTTTAGCCCACTAGTGGGGCTCTTTAGTGAGGAACTAAACTAAGAGGGGTCCCCAAAAGAGGGCAGAAGCTCTTTTGGTACATAGAGTGGCAGAGACTATAGGGATAGATATGGCATTCTAAGACACACTACTGCGATGTGGAAGGCAATGGGAAACCACAACATTACCTTCCAAGTACACAGCGTACTTAAATTGTTATGTAAGGTGATGGCATCCTCTGGATGTGAAAAATTTCAGAGTTCTTACTCCCGCATTCGGATCCCCGGGACGAAGCCATTTCAGAGGATGTGATCGGAAAGTTTAGAAAATGAGTCGGGAACATTTTGCGAGTCAGAGCATGGAATGTCAAACATATGAAGCAAGTAGATAAGCTGGAAAACTTGAAAATTAAAATGGATAGGTTAGCATTAGATATAGTAGGGATTAGTGAAGTTCGGTGGCCAGAGGCAGGGGATTTTCGGAACCGAGACTTTAAGGTAAATTCATACAGAATCAGAGAAAGAAAACTCGGACATGAGGATAGTTATGTGAAAAAAGAAAGGACACGTTTATGTTGTGTACATCAGAACGATAAGTAATTTTAGGAGCTAAATACTAAGGCTTCATGTTATTTATAATTTTATGGTAAAAACAGGCAGTTGTAAGTTTTCGCCTATTAACCATATTCAACCAGTTGACATCCTTCAACTTATGCGATATATGTTCATATTTCCTAATGAGATATGTAAACCTCAAACAAAAATTTGGAATCCGTTGTATTTGGTAAGTAGAAGTTGAATCCAAACAGGGAGCACAGACAGGTACATAATTTACAAGCTGGCTTAGGACCAGTGCTTCACACAGCATAAGCTTGGTTGATACTGGCAATAATTGTCGCATGGGAAATATTGCTTTCAAGTTAGCATAACACTTTTGTATGCATTTTTTTAATATGCAAGCTGTATCTGAAGGAGTTTTCCATTGTAAGTCCTAGGTTGCGTGCAGATTGAGAGATTGGTATAGTATGATTCATAACTACAATTGATATATTGTTTTGAATATCCCGAACATAATTCTTATTACCAAATAGAAGTGCAACAGTCTTGGAAGGGTTGAGTTACAGATTATGCCGGTGCGAAAAAATTGCAAGAGAGTTTAGGTTTTTATTAAAGTTTGAGACGGCTTCTGTTGCTTTATTTGGATAAAATGACATATATTTGGACATCATTTTCAAACATATGGTACCTGTTAAAGTAAATAACTTTACAAAGCAAAGCAGTGTATATGCTGTAAGGTAGTAGCCCAAGAACAGATCCTTGAGGCACACCAGCCACAACAGGTAGAGGATCTGATAATTCCGTGCCTATTTTAAGCCTTTGTATTCGGTTTGACAAATAACTTTCTAACAAGCTACAAGATGATGCACTATAACCATAGAGGGATAGTATATGTAATAGGAGCACATGATTGATTGTATCAAATGCCTTGCTAAAGTCTAGCAAGGCCAAAAGAATTATTTTCCTATTATTCGTAGCTATTAGAATGTCATCTGTGACTTTTGCCAGAGCCGTTGTACAACTGTAATTTTTCCTAAATCCTGATTGAAAAGGGGGTAGGATGCTCTTTTCATTAATATAATCGACTATTTGTTTGTTCATTACTTGTTCAATAACCTTAGATAAGGTAAGTAAACTGCTAATGGGTCTCGGGTCTTTAAATTGCTCTGGCATGGGTATTTTTGGTATAGGAATGATAATAGAAACCTTCCAGTTGTTGGGGAAAATTCCGTGGAGAAAACATTCGTTGATTAAATGTGTTAAATATGGTAAGATTTTTGGGCAACACAACAGTAACATCTTTATACTAATAGCATCGATTCCTGTCGAACTGGATTTGATATTAGGTTGAATTTTATAGACAGTATCCTGATTCACATATTTGAAGTGCATCATATTCTCACTAACCACACTAAGCACTCTGTAATTTGACATTAGTAGATCGTCCAATAACGGGTTACTATTGATGGCACCTTGGTTAGCGTAATACTGGTTTAATTGATTACAATCAGATAGATGTGGTGGGACTTGCACAACATCCCTAGCTTTACTGGTCAAATTTCTAATTTCCTTCCAAGTCTGTTTAATGTTCGTATTTGTTAATTGTTATATTTTGTATCGTTTATTGTCATAACTTATAATTTAGTACATGTGATTAGCTTACGTCTACACTTCATGATTAACTACTAAGAACTGCCAGCCGCCTGTATTGGACTCGCGCTCCCTACTCTTCTATATACGAGTGCCTCTAATGGCAGCGGACCTTACTACTCACTATTACTACAACATCTTCCCTTTTTTAACGGAAGGCAATATTTTACAATTTTTATAAATCTTAATCCTTCCCTTATTTTAGTGTTGCCACCTTGAAGGAGTAACTATTACTCGACCGTAACGCGAAGTAATCGTGGTGCGATCTCGCTTTGCGTTAGTCTCTGTTGCACTACACTTTTCACCTGCCGCCACTTCACTTGCGTCATTATGTGCTAATTTAGAGCATGATGGTGTGTCACTCATTACATTACTCTGCTGATTATTTACAATGACATCTTGTTCTAACTTATCACTATAATTAATTAACTTAGGAAAATCTATACTATTATAATAAGCTTTTGCATCTGCTCTACCTTCTTTCTCTTTTACAGTTTGATCTTTTGACCATGACACCGTTTTCGGAATATTGAGGTGTTGGTCGTCTTTATTGCAGATGGTCTTAAAATTTCCTATTTCTTATATAAATTCCATTATTTACAGAAACCTTATATCTACGTTTACCAAGCTTCTTTAATATTTTACCTGCTTGCCAGATTGATTGAGGTTTTAATTGTACCCACACGTTTGTATTTGGTTTTAATATTGACAATTCTTTCGCCCCTTTTTCATTATAATTTTCTATTTGCTTGTTTTGATTAATTTTAATGTGACTGTTATACTGAGCCGTGTTAACTAAGTGTGATTTTAATTTTTGGTTGCTGTGGGAAGCAAAGGGTTACGAGTAGCTCTCGACATTAATATTTCATTTGGTGAGTTATTTTCAAAAATAGGCGTATTTCGGTATTGTAGAAGTGCAAGATTTAAATCTCTACCATCTTCAATAACCTTTTCATCATTTTTTAATTGTTTGTATGTGCCTTTCACTCATTCTATTAGACTGACTATGGGTCGGTGAACTTACACTATGTTGAAATTGCCATTCATCTGCAAAATCTTGAAATTCTTTGGAGGTAAACTGAGTTCCTCCGTCACTAATCAAGTATTTGGGAACTCCAAATCTTGCAAAAATGGTTTTGAATGTGTTAATTATAATCTTACTAGTTTAATTATTTAATTTTTCAATTTCGACAAATTTAGAATAATAATCTACCACTATTACATAATATTTTCCTCTAAGTTCGTATATATCGCAACCAATTTTATACCACGGGATTGAGTGAATTTCGTGCGGTTGTAACGGTTCTACTGGTTGTGAATTTGCATATTTTTGGCAAAGTGCACAATTTTCAATCATTGATTTAATTTCGTTGCGAATCGTTGGCCAAAATACTGATTCTAGTGCTAGCTTTACACATTTAGTATACCCTAAGTGACTGTAATGAATTTTCTCTAGTATTGTTTTCCTCAGACTTAGTGGAGTTACACAACTGTTATTTTTATAAATGATCTCATTTTCAATTATTAATTCGCTTTTATATTTAAGATATGGCCTAACACAATTTTTTAATAATTTATTATTTTTTGGCCAGCCCTTAGCGATTACCATTCGTAATTGCTGTAATTCTGGATCAGCATTAGTTGTCGATTTAATTTTATTTAAATATTCTTCACTAATATTAGCCTCAACAACTACACAAATTTGATCACTCGCGGTGTCTTTAGAACAAGCTCGCGATAATGCATCCGCTATAACGAGATCTTTGCCTCATTTGTATTTAAGATTAAAGTTGTACCTCTGTAAAAATAATATTATGCGCTGTAAACGAGCTGGTACTTTATTTAACGGTTTATTAATTAATGTTATCAAAGGCTTGTGATCAGTTTCAACGATCACTGACCTTGCAAATACGTAATCATGATATTTAGTTAACCCATAATAAATCGCTAATAGCTCTTTTGTGATTTGGGGTTGTTGTACCTGGGATTCCGTTAGAGCTTTTGATGCGTATGAAACAGGTATATTTTCCTGTAACATGCATGCTCCTAAACCATTCTGACGTGCATCTACAGATATAGTTATTTCTTTGGAAGGGTCGAAATACCTGAGTACCGGACTATTTGTTAAAATTTGTTTAAGTTTTTCAAATGCAGCTTTATGTTGATCTGACCATACAAAATAAACATCCTTCCTCAAGAGTTCACGTAAAGCTTTCGTTTCTTCTGAGAAATTTTCAACATACTTACTCATATAGTTTATAATACCTAACAGCCTCTGAACGTCTTTCTTGTCATTGGGTTCCTGGAATTCTTGCATGGCTTTTAACCTGTAAGGATCTAATCCTATACCTTTACTGCTTAAATAATGCCCCATAAATTTAACTTTCGAGACACCTAAGATACATTTTTTTTGAATTGAATTTAATATTACGTTCTTTTGCCCTTTTTATTACTTCTATTAGTGCTTTATCGTGTTCTTCTTTTGTCTTTCCCCATATAATTACATCATCTATATACACTGCTACATTACTCATCTCAAATATTTCCCTGAACCTTTCATTGAACACTTCCGGGCCGCTTTTAATTCCATACGGTAATCGAAGAAAACGATAGCGATCATAGGGTGTACCTACTGTACAAAATTTACTACTTTCGTCGTCTAACGGTATCTGATAGAATGCTTGACTTGCATCTAACTTAGAAAATATGCATGCCCCATGTAATTTCGCCGTTATTTCCTCTAACGTTAATAGTTTGCAATGTTCTCGTTTGAGTACTTTATTTAATTACAAGGGGTCTAAACAAATTCTTAATGTACCATTTTCTTTTCTTATTAATACTAGTGGATGTACCCACTCGCTAGCGCCTTTTACTTTTTCGATAATATTTAATTTTTCTAATTCTACCAAATTGTCTTTTAATTTGTCCATCAGTGCAAATGGGACTTTTCTTATTGGCGTGATACAAGGAACTGCGCTAGGATCTATTTTCATTTTATAAGGTGGGTTGATACAACCTGTACCTGAAAATACCTCACCAAACATTTGTATAATTTGTTCATAATTTAAATTGAAAGTATTATTAATGTGATCAATACTCTTAATAGAATGAGCTTCTGGTTCTATACAATTAATTAATTTCAGACTTATTGAGCTTGCTAACCCTAATATCGGTTCAGTGTCATCATTAAATACAAAAAATGCAATTTTAAGCTCTCTACTATTATACTTGCAATCAATTCTACATTCCCCTATAAGTGGCAAAATGTCACCTGTGTACGATTTCAAGAGGGTCTTTGACTCTACTAATTGTTCAAATGGCATATTTAAACGAATAAAGTATTTTACAGGTAAAATGTTTACCATTGCACCTGTGTCAATTTTAAACGACATCTTAACTGCACCTATTGTTAAGTCTACCCACCAAGCCTTATCGTTTACAAGAACCCTTTTACAATTTGTATTACCTGTCCCTTCATTCAGGGTGCCTATAAAACTACATTTTCTTGATTATAATTTTCCTGAGTTAAACTACTAATTTGTTTCTCGCTTCTACATACTGTTGCAAAGTGATTGTATTTTTTACACTTACCGCAAACCTTTTTATATGCCGGACATCTATTAATTGCGTGATTGAGCCCACACCGCTTAAAATTTTTAATTTGCGACCTCCTACCTTGCGATTGTGATCTGGCTCGTCCACGGAAAGGTGATGTCGCGCTTTCTTTGTTGTCCTCGCCAAATCGCCGTTGTTGGCTTGACTGCTGTCTACCTGGACCAGACTGCCAGCCCCCCATGGAGCTTTGTTTGGGTGAAATCCTGTCAATTTGAGAATTTACCTGATTATTTGCAACGAATTTTTCCATTCTTGCCGCCTGCGATTTAGACTGCTCAATTATAGAACACAATTGGATTGCTTTTTTCAAATCCGCTTCATCTTCTTGCAGTAATCGGTGCCTTATTTCTTGACTATTTGTTCCACAAATTAGCATAAGTTTTATAAGATCATCATTTAATTTGTCAAATTTACAACTTGCCGCTTGTCGTCTAAGATCAATGATGAATTGTTCCATTGTCATTTCACTTGATTGCTTGGATGTAAAAAACTTGTATCGCAAAAATGTTAGATTCTTTCTAGGCGAGAAGTGGTTATCG
The DNA here is from genome assembly GCA_036346225.1 of Platerodrilus igneus. Lineage (NCBI taxonomy): Eukaryota > Metazoa > Arthropoda > Insecta > Coleoptera > Lycidae > Platerodrilus > Platerodrilus igneus. The sequence goes on along the minus strand of JARFIW010001501.1, from coordinate 253,721 downwards.
AATTTTTCAATTACTGGCTCTAATTTGTCCTTTTCATCCTCTTCGAATTTAAACGTCGCGTAAATTTTCTGGATTTCAGGACCTGCAAAATGTAGCAACTGAGCGATTTGAATTTTTTCTTCTTTTTTATTGGCTTCCGTCGCTATTAAATATATGTTAAAGCTATTTTTCCATTGTGCCCATTGTTCTGCAGCTTGACCATTGTTCAATTCTAACCTGGGTAGTTCGTTACTCGCCATTTTTCTTAGTAAATTGTTGTACGCGTGTTAATTACTGTAATTATGCTTGCTGTTGTTGGTTTTGTCGCAGCGCCATGTTATATTTAGTATTGTTTATTGTCATAACTTATAATTTAGTACATGTGATTAGCTTACGTCTACACTTCATGATTAACTACTAAGAACTGCCAGCCGCCTGTATTGGACTCGCGCTCCCTACTCTTCTATATACGAGTGCCTCTAATGGCAGCGGACCTTACTACTCACTATTACTACAACATTAAATTTTAAGTGATAGTATGCTCTTCGTTCTGCGTTTGTTGTTTTATTGGTCAAATTACGGAGAGCTTTAAAATATTGCCAGTCTTTATCATTGTTAGTTTTTATAAATTTTTTCCTAGCTTTGTCTCTAATGCCCGTTTGCACCGCATTAATTAACTACGAGTAAATGCTAAGTACGGCTTAAATTTAGAAATTGTGTTGCACCGCATGCAAAATACTTGTTAACTCCTACTTAAAATAAACCGTGGTTAAGGAAGGATTAAAGTTTAGTACGAATTTGCGCGTGCGCATTTGATATAAGTGTAGTTGACATTTATTGAAGTTATAACCATCAGCTGTTAGATTTTACATAATTTTGATAAACTTTTTATTAATAATGGATTTGGTGGATGGTTTCGAATTTTTAGAAGATGATCTAGACTTATTAGAAATTATTGACGTAGGTTTCCCAAAATTTCAATACACCAGATCAAACAAGTTTCACGAATTGGATGAATATACATTTTTTAGAGATTTAGGTTAACAAAAGAAACAGCTCTCGATGTTTTAAGTTTAATTGAAGAACGACTTGAATTTCTAAATGACACGTAAGTACATTTATGGTTCATAATCATTAGAATACTTTACAAAACTGAGTATTTTAGAAATAACAGCATTTCACCCATGAATCAATTACTAACTGCATTGAGATTTTTCGCATCCGCAGGACATTTGTCGACTGTTGCTGATTGTATGGGAATGCATACATCTACAGTTTCTAGGATAATAGTAAGGGTCGCAGATAGTATAGCCACATTACTGTCTCAGTATATTAATATGCCAGAAAATCTCAATGATATTCAAAGGGAACAGAATGACTTTTATGAAATTAGTCGATTCCCTAGAGTGTTAGGGGCAATTGATGGCTCTCATATAAAAATACAATGTCCAGGTAGTGAAAATGGTGAAATTTTCAGGAATAGAAAAGGATATTTTTCAATTAACATCCAGGCAATATGTAATTCCAAATTAAAAATTATGGATCTAGTTGCGAGATGGCCGGGTTCAACCCACGACGCAACGGTGTTCAATAATAGTAGGGTTAGAGCACGTTTTGAAGATAGAAGGTTTTCAAATTCGCTGCTTCTAGGTATTTCTAACGTATAAAACTTTGATTATAATATACGCTTTTTTAGGAGATAGTGGATATCCATTACGACCATACTTTTTTACACTACCCTAAACCCCACCACAAGAGCCCAGCAACTATATAACGAGTCGCATATTAGAACGAGAAATGTAGTTGAACGATTATTTGGAGTATGGAAGCGACGTTTTCCTGTGCTAGCATATGGTATGCGAATTAAATTAGATACTGTATTGACAGTTATCATTGCTACTGGAGTTCTACATAACATTGCCCTAGAAATGAATGAGGGACAGTTACCTCCAGCAGAAAATATTGATGTAGCAGAGTTAGAGCTTCTAATAGCCGATGGGCAAATTCCAGATATTCCAGAAAACAATAACAACATGCTAATCAATGCAACCAGAAATGATTTTATTAATAACTACTTTTTACATTTGGAAATTATCTAATTTTTTTTGTTTTAATAAATTATCTAATCTTAAACTCTCTAGATTTAACTTTCTTTCTTCCTCTTCAAAAACTTTTAACGACTTCTGCCTAGCTACTTCCATTTCTGCAATGGTTAAGCGATACTCCAACAATTTATTGTATTTTTCGGCAATATGAGATGACGTGAGTGCGCTGAGGGCAGGTCTTCGTCGACTGCAATCATATTCTCGCTTTTGCTTCTCACGAGCTGATGACTATAAAATTTCACACTTAAAATATATATATGATTATTAAAATACACTTACGGTAGAGTTATCTGAAGTAGTAGCAGTATGTAACAATTATCGCTTCTCGGCCTATGGCTAAGATCAAAGTGTAGTATGTAACAATGTATCTTTTGGTTGGCTGAGTTCTGCCGGACAATATTTTTTCCATGGGATTCTTTCTATATCCAAAGGCTCTGGTTGAGAATCATACATTAATTCAACATCAGATAAATCGAGCTGATTAATGTCTACATTATCATCCAAAATCTACAACAAATGATGTTATTGAAAAACATTTACAAATCATATGAAGCATACGTTTGCGTCTTCTACTGCATCACTGTCAAACATATTTTTTATCCCATATACCGTCTTTTTGTCTAATATACCAAGCATCAGATCGGTGTTACTATCTGTACTGGTAGCTTTTACCTTGCCTCCACCAGTTAAATATAACTCCTTCTTCTCTTCCCCTACAACTTTCCTTGTGCTTTTACACTGGTTTAAAAAGAATCTTCGTAGTGATTCGGCACTGCGAGCTTGTGAATTAGGACATTGTGCATTGAATTCCTTGGCAATAATTATCCAATAGCGGTGTTTTTCCTCATTGGTTACTGCATCAGTTCGCTTATTAAGTACTTTTTGCTTGTACTTGTTTACCAATTGCAGAACTAAATTCTTTTCATCCACGGAATAATTTGCAGTACGGGCTCTTTTCTTGTTGTTCATATGTGAACCTATAAAAAATGATTTAAATGAAACAACCTAATGTATAGCTGAACAATATATACTTACTCATAATTCACGTCTCTTTTAGCGCCTAAATAAAAAAGTTCGTGGAAAAATTCCAATAATAATATGATATACTCGGATAATAACGAAGAGTAAAGAAGCGGTAAATAAAGTTGTCAGTTAGATAAAGTAGGGTTATGGGCTATGGCCAAAAACTATACTATGATAAAAATTGCGCAGTTGCCAAGTTTCAACCAGTATTAACTAACACGGGATTAAATTAGTGCCGGGAAAACAAAGTTATTTTAACTCGTACATAAACACTAACTTCTTGTTAGTTAAGTTGAGTTTAAATATGATGCGGTACAAACGGGCATAAGAGACATTAGCAATCGGAGGTTATCAGTAACCCACGGTTCTCTTTGTTTAGATACACTAAACGAAGTAATAGGAGCATGTATATTAGATAGCTGACGAATGCTGTTTTCGAGGAATTCCACTTTCTGGTTAATGTTTGTCATAAAGAATATGTGTTGAAAAGGAATTCGTTGGAGGTCATTGTTAAATAATTCAGTATTAATAAGGTTAAGATTACGACTACTAACATACTTTTTATAATATATGCTAGATTTTAGCCTCAGCTTAAAGGATACCAAATCATGATGCGGTAGGTCGACATTCTGTACTGCTACATCACATACAATGGCCATATTAGAGGTAATAACTAAATCTAGTCATGACTGACAGTATCTGGATAATCTTGTAGGAGTTGTCACGAGCTGCTGCATGCACAGAGCTTGCAGCAAATCATGAAATGTTGACGTTTCATAATTGATAGTATCGAGCATATTGAAATTAAAGTCACCCACGCACACAACATTTTCATAGACAGAATTTAAGCATAGCATAGTTTCTTCAAAAATGTCACAGAAGTCAACACAAGATATGGTCTGAGGTCTGTATATTACTCCAAATACAAGTAGCTGTTGATTTAGAGCAATCTTTAACCACAGTTGTTCAATGTTATTATTAACCACTATGACATTAAATTCCAGGCTTTTATTAATGTAGATGCAAGCACCACCACCCCTACCTATTCTATCATGTCTAATAATGTTAAAGTTAGGAATTGCAACCATTATTATTTATGTGTTTTCAGGTATATCGTGATCGCTAATTTTTTTTATCTTCTTGATACCAGCCTCAGTTTTAACACATATTACATCATCGCTCGTCCAAACTTTTTTATTGCCGTATCTATGGACTATGTCTTTATATAGACGAAATCGCAAAGCTGTGAGACTTGCTTTTATATTCAAACTGGAATTTTTCAATTTTCCTTTATTATAGTAAACCTGTTGCTTTATACGCCGATTAACAAATTTGACAATGATGGGTCTTTGTTTACATTCTCTCCCTTTTAAACGTTGACTAATATCAGTGGCTTCAGCTGGAATGTCAATTTGCAGTTTGTCTGATAACAGTCTCCGAACAACATCATCTGTATTTTCGCCATCGCGTTCAGGAACACCAAGAATTCTTAAGCTATTTTTTCGCTAGTACTGCTTTTGGGCCTCTGTAACGTCTTTTAAATCAGTTTCAAGTCGTTTTATTTTAGTCTCAAGAGCAGTAATCTTATTATTAACCTTGTTTATTACTTTACCAAATTTGTTAACTCTATCATCACACGCAGAGCACCAAACGAACTGAGAATTTGCAGTCAACTATATCCGAGTACACGTGCTGGAAAAATAACAACCCAAAGAATCTCGAGAAATTCCAACTAAGTTTTGCTTTGGATAATCTTTTACTAAATCAAAAATCGAAAACGCATTTCATTGGTTAAAAACATCATTAACGTTTTTCAACACAGGAAGAATATAGCAACCAGAACTGTATAAATATAATTTCGAATTCTGCAGAAGACATTCGTAGTGCTCACTATAGCCTAGGAATCCTCTCCTCTGCAGTGCTACCCATAGCCTGTAGAACCCACCCAAGCAGCGCTCTCCATAGCCTACTATAGTTCTAAACGCAGTGCTCACCATAGCCTGCACGTTACGCTGCCCACCGCCGTTCCTGGGGGCCGTTATAATAATTCATTAGTGTAAATTCAACAAAGTTAAGTATGGGTAGTAGGCCTCGTTGTGTGCATCAAGCAGCCCGAAAGCAAGCTCAGAACGCCCTTCGACTTGCGATCCGTTCCATGCGATCGTATCCGATGCTTCTGTCTCCGCTACAGCCGTCGCCGAAGAAATTTATTCGATCTACTCCAGACACATCCCGGGAAGTAGATTATTGTAATGACGACGACTGCATCTGCCAGGTCTACCTCCGGGATAACACTCCAATAAAGTTTGACGGAGCCGTGCTCAACTAGGCCTGGAGCACTACGTCCACGACGTCTGCCGAAGTATACCGAAGATCACCGAAGACGTCGGGCTTTCTAAACCTGCAATTAATCACTATTCACCACCGTTCAAGTTATTATTTAACTTCACTGTTCAATTGCAAAGCCTTCCGAGGAGTTCCGAAGAAAACCGAAGACTTCCGAACCCTCCATACTTGAAAACATTGTACATTAGTAGTTTTCAATTTCAAATATTTACTATTCAAGATATTATTGAACTTCACTATACAATTCCGAAGCCTTCCAAGGAGTTCCGAACACAACCGAAGGCTTCCGGATCCTCCGTACTTGTAAATATTGTAAAGTGATAGTTTTTAAATTCAAGTGATAACTCTTTGTGACAACACGAAAAGTTCCGAAGATTGCCGAAGCCGTTTTCACCGCCTTCGAACTACATAGACATTCGTTGTATAAGTGTTTATGTTTAGAATTTTTTCTCCCTATAGTAGGGGATAAAGAATACTACTATAGCAAGCCTGCTTATCGTAAAAGGCGATTAAAGGGCGCAGCAAGGGGCAGCAGCCTTGCTGGCTAAAAGATATTGGAGGAGGGTCGGTTGGTCTCGGGCGATCCTCAATAATTTACAAGCTTGTTGGGGGTTGGCCGTGACGGATACGGCTTTCTGGTAAAATCTTTAAAAACTGCGTTGTGGAAAGATATGGGAGCCTACCACAATATTTCCCAGGTGTGTGTGGCCTAAAACACGAAATACATATGATGGAGAGCTCACAAGTAAAATTCTTGTCCGGAGGAAAAATACTCCCTCATTCGGATCTCCGGGAGGGAATACTTGGGGCTCGTCATTGTAAGAATATAAAACAAATGCGTCAGTGGGAAAAGGTAGTGAGGGAAAAATGGTAGGAAAATTTGGGTATGGCAGACGAAATGATAGAGGAGAAAGATTAGTTGAGTTTTGTCAGAAACATAGATTAGTAACTGTAAACACCCTATTCGAACAACATGTTAGGAGAAGATGTACCTGGAAAGCGCCAGGTGATAGGGCTAGATATCAAATAGATTATATTTTAGTTAAACAAAGATTTAGAAACCAAGTTAAAAACTGTCGTAGTTATCCAGGGGCTGACATAGAAAGCGATCATAACTTAGTTAAAATAAAGTGTAAACTAAAATTCCAAAAATTGAGAAAGGTTAAAAGAGAGGGATGGGATCTAGGTAAGCTTAATGATACTAGGGTAAAAAAGGAATATAAACAAGTATTAGATAATAAGAGCAAAGATATAGGAGGGAACGTAGAAAATAGATGGAAAGAAATAAAACTGACTGTACATGGTACAGCAACACAGACTATAGGTAAGAAAAAAATAGAAGCGAGAAAACCCTGGATAACAAAGGAGATATTAGATTTAATAAAGAATAGAAGAAAGGTTAAACCTTTCAGAGAAGTGGATAGTGAAAGTAAGCAAAAATATAATACAGTTAGAAATAAGATAGTACATGAGTGTAGAAAAGCTAGAAATAAATGGATGGAGGAGAATTGTAAGGGAATACAAGATGATTTGAGAGTAGGTAAGACAGACAGGGCTTACAGGGCAGTTAAAAAGTTTTTTGGGGAAGATAGGAAAAAATATAATGGTATTAGAGACGAGAATAATGAGCTTCTAATAAATAAAGTTGAGGTAGCAGATAGATGGAAAAAATATTTAGAAGATTTATATAGGGGAGACGATATGGATGAGTTAGAGAACGACCAAGAAAAGGATGTAGAAATAGGGTTCTCAATAAAGAGAGGAATTTGATAGAGCTGTTCGGAATCTTAAACTAAATAAAGCGCCAGGGATAGACGATATTCCCGCAAAATTAATAAAATATGCAAGTCAGAAAACTTTAGACAGATTATATGAACTAGTAAAAGTAATATATGACACAGGTGAGGTTCCAATAGATTTTGAAAAAAATATTATTATCCCAATCCCAAAAAAGTCAGGAGCTGATAGGTGTGAAAATTTTAGAACGGTTAGTTTAACTCCTCATGCTTCCAAAATACTAACAATAATAATTAAAAATAGAGTAGAAGCTTTGACTGAGAATTATTTAGGCGAAGACCAATATGGTTTTCGTAAAGACAGAGGGACTAGAGGACCGATACTAATGATTAGGGTAATTATCGAAAAAAGGTTACAAAAAAATAAAGACTCATTTTGCGTTTGTAAATTTAGAAAAAGCATTTGATAGGGTTAATTGGATTGTTATGTTCAGGGTTTTGCAAAAAATAGGAATCTCTCATAGGGATAGAAAAATTATTTACAGTCTATATAAAAACCACAGAGTAGTAATTAGATTTGATGAAATAGAAAAGGAAGCTAAGATTAGAAATGGTGTTAGACAGGGCTATATACTATCTCCCTTAATTTTTAATGTTTATATTGAGGAAGCTTTAAACTTAGCTAGAGAGAGAAAAGAGATAGGTATTAGTGTACAGGGACAGAAAATAGACTTGTTACGTTTTGCAGATGATATAGCCATTATGGCAGAGTCTAGAAAAGAGTTACGAAAGTTTTTAAATATTTTAGATGAGATACTACAAAGTAACTATAGTATGAGAATTAACTCAGTAAAGACAAAGATAATGACAAGTGAGTTACAGCATAGTTCTAAACCAAAATTAAAAATAGGTAATACCGAGTTAGAGGAGGTAGATGAATTTTGCTATTTAGGTAGTATAATTACAAAGGATGGACGTAGCAGAAGGGATATAGTAGCTAGAATAGCTCAAGCTAGAAAAATGTTTTTAAAAAAGAAAAACTTACTAATAGCTAATAGTATTAGTTTAGCTAATAGAAAAAGTTTCTTAAAGTCGTACGTATGGAGCGTTCTACTATACGGTAGTGAGACTTGGACAATTAAAGAAGTAGATAAGAAAAAGATAGAAGCTTTTGAAACTTGGTGTTATAGGAGAATGTTAAAGATTAGTTGGACAGATAGAGTGACAAACGAGGAAGTTTATAGAAGGATAGGTGAGGAACCCTGTATATGGAAACAATTGAAGGTCAGGAGAGATAGAATGATAGGGCACCAGTTAAGACATGAGGGACTATTTAGTAAAGTCTTAGATTATAGACTACCAAATAAAAATTGAGTAGGAAGGCCTAGACAAAGCTATATTAGCCAAATTATTAGAGATTTAGGTTGTGAAGGGTATGCAGACCTTTTTAGACTAGCTCAGAATAGACAAGAATTTAGAGCTGCGTCAAACCGACTTTAAGTAAGTTCGAAAACAAAACAAAAAAAAATAAATATCAGTTAACTAAATGTCACCATGACATAGCTCACAATTAGTTAGCGGTCTGGCATGTTTGTAGCGTTTCGTTGCTTAAGCTTTACCCTAACATATAATTTAATAAACGTCACCATGACATAACTCACAATTAGGTAGCGGTCTGGCATGTTGGAAGCGATTCGTTGCTTAAGCCTTACCATAACATATAATTTAACACATTTCCTGTTTTGAAGCGGATAACCAGGTTATATTTCATTTCCTTGTAAATGGTAATCATGTAACCATGTTAGAGTTCTTTAACAACTATCAGGTTGCTAATATCTATGTAGAGCCAGGTGGATAGGAAAAAGATAGAACGATATAGGAAAACCTAGACCAAACTATATTAGCCAAATTATTAGAAATTTAGGTTGTGACGAGTATGTAGAGCTTTTTAGATTAGCACAGAATAGAAAAGAAGTTAGAGCTGCGTCAAACCGACCTTAAGTAAGGTCGAAATCAAAATAATGATGATGATGTATAAGTGTTTGAGTTTGTTTTGGTATTCACAAGCAAGCAGCAAGCTTCCGAAGAGATCTGAAAATTGCCGAAGACTTCCGAACTACTTCTAAAATCAGTCAATTTCACTTTAATTTTATGTATCTTTTGGAACTTATAATTATTTTTGCTTATGTTATTAAACGATTAATCAAGTCAAGCCTACTTGCTCTAAGACGCCTCCCACTCCAACGATAACAAATTGTCCTCGAATAGCCTGGTTTACCACATTTGATAATAATTCATTAAATGCATGCGAAGTAATTCATTTATCAACTAACCTGTCAGCTAGTTCATCTGATGGGTGATCAGATGTTAACTTGCTACGCGTATCTGGCATTTTAAGCACAATTTATTTAAAATTAGATTATAAGCACGATTATTTAAATAAGTAACTGCAGAACAAAACACACGTCTACTCTGTACGAGCTCTGTAGTTTGTTGTATTGAACTAAATAACAGTGCCTTAATATTTTCGCTAGAAAAGTGGGTTTAAATTTAACTGTTATATTTTTGACCTTGGTTCTGTAGTCGACACAATCGTTTACATCAACATGCAAAGAAATATTCCACAGCGCTAGCACGTAAATTAAAAAAATTCCCGCATTTGTGATTTTAACATTGATTCATTTCTGTGAAGAAACTGTGCTCTTTTATTAGCTATCTACGACGTTAAAGCTAAAATACATTAATAAATGTAAGGGAATGACCAATTGTTTCTAAGCATGTAATCTATTGTTACGTGTAGCTTTCCAGTTTTGAAGTTATTCTGTGTTTTCTGCAAAATCTTATCCGGTTCTCGAAATTAATTTTCAACTCGCTTCAATTCTTTGTCTATTTCTATTTCTGAATGGGTCGATTATCTTATCTAGCAGGTGTAGTGTGCATGATGTTGATATTCATTGTTTGTTTGAAGCTTGTAAAAGAGTAAAGTGAACGCTCTTAGTTTTGTTGTATAATTTTATAAGTGCGTATTGAGCATTTGTTTTAGCATCTCCTTGGGGAGGATCTGTAATTATACGACAGAAGTTAGTGGCGTTTGTCCAGTTCCGTTTGTGGAATTTATTTGCGTCTCCGACTCTTCGCTTTTGCGATAAGGCCGTCCAACGTACGTAATTATTTAGGTACAGTATTTGTATTCTAATTATTTTTCTCTCATTTTAGTGGCTTTCCTTTTTTGTACCATCTTTTAGTACTACCTGCTTTAAACTGCCGTCGGTACTACTTTTAGTAGTATCTTTTGTTTTTGCTTTCGATCACCGTTCCTGCTTGTTCCTTGCTTTTGTTTACAAATTTAAATTTGCTGTTCTGGAAGGAAGCAATAGTCGCCCCCGCCGATTATCGAGCCCAGAGCTGTGTTGCTACTACTAAGAGTACTCAGGACACCTGGATCTCGAAGGTCGTATACATATTTACTTTAATACCTGTTTTTTTTGGTATCGCCTCAACAACCAATTTAAACTACGTTATCAGCTAAATTTATTTACGCTTTAATTATTACAAAATCCAGTTTTATCACAACGAAAGGTATATTTTTACATTTTTGGAAATTAGAAGTAACGTTTGATAAATTCTTTTGCTTTCCCCTCGGTGTTTACATGTTTAATCACTATTCAGGCGAACTATTGTGTGTTCTTTTTCTTTAGATACCGAAGTTTTGTAGTAACAATTGTAACCTACAGTGTGTTTATACTTTTTTGTGATCTGCTTTACTATTAATTTCACCAGATTGATATGCTATGTATTTTGCCTTATTTTTCAGGTTTATTTTTATGCTACGATATTTTGTTTTGTAAAAGATCCACCAACGAACGCGATATATTTATAAATTTTAGAGATTATTTATCTCCGCGCCTTTATATAACGGATGAGCGGCATGCCTTTCGTCGCGTTTTAACTTGCGTTAGTTACAACTTATTCATTCGCCTATCTTGCGGTACCCCGTGTATGTACCGAACCGTTCGTGGGTCTCCACGCATCACTTTATTGTCTCATTTTTTGTGCATTGTGTCACCTGTATTTGTGCCAAGTAAATATTATACGTGTTCCTTGATTATTATTTTTATTATTGTTTTGAGTTAGCGCGTGACGATTGTGCCGCTTTGTGCTGCTTGGATATGGTATTTGGGAACTTGTGTATAAGTTGGAACCTTTGAGTCACGGTTCTATATTTTCTTTGTGGCAAGACTCTGGCGCCCTTACTCTTCGAGCTTCGCCATTCTGGTCCTTAGTCGAAGCCGTCAGCCCACGACCTCCTGACTGAGCAAGCCACCCTTCCCTTCTGCCATCGTTACAACAGGGACCAATTACCTATCGTTCTATTTCTGGTTTACCATCAGCGGTGACACTATATTATATAATGTAGAATTATATTATATCATTCACTATATGTTTTGCAAATTGTGTCTTTTAAAGAATAGTTTTGCATTAAAATATATAATGAGGACCACGTAGAATTACTTTTACTTTTACTAGAGTTTATCATTTGAAGTGTTAAAATTGACTGAGTAAAGTTGAAAACAACAAATTGTTGAAACGTTAGATACAACTCGAGATCAAATCACCATATGTAAAATTTTAATAATTAATATAGAAGGGAAATTAAAATTTTACATTTCATGACGATTTGATCTTGAGTTGTATTTGAAGATTCAAATAAGTTTTTTCTTACAGCTTATTTGAAATTTCCGCTAAATTGCGCACCTAATAATTTGAATTAAAGCGTTTCCCGCCATTGCCTCCAACCGACATTTGTGGCACCCCCTCAGTACACTTTGAAACTGTGTAAGAAAGATGAAAGTATATGAAAATTCATCTCTGTCTCTCTTGCAGCGGATAAAAAATTAGCATTAAGTTGACTCTCTGAAGGTTACTCTATGGTCCTTTCATTAGTATAAGGTATTTTTAAAAACACTTTATTACATTAATTAACTTAATTTGTAGCTCCACACTGATGATGATTTATTATTAAATCGAAAGCGCTCTGTGTATATTTACTAAATATTCAAAACTACATATTATTAAGTGATGGGCTAAATGAAATATGTACGTTTTTGCCGTATTCTTGTACTTTCTCTATTATATTAATAAAACAAGTAATACTACATAGTTTATTCATTTTGTACTCTTGATGTTCTACTCTACCTGGTATGCACCAGACTGGCGGCGAGGTTTCTTAACGAATCGCAACTACAAGTACAATTACAATTTACGTTGTTAAGAAGAAATGTAGAGATAGTTTTTTTAACTTTTGTTTTTATTATGCAGTATTTTATCGAATCCTACAATTTATAATACAATGGCTATAAATACTGGCAGTACCAGAAGTGCTATAAATACCGTCGATCTTACAAACCCTCCTACAATTACAATTCAAACGAATTTCACCCTTGAATTTTATAGTGCTGCAAATATTAGATTGAATAGGTTGATGAAACGTTTGGAGGTGGCCTTTGATGTTTTCGATGTACAAGCAAATATGAAATTATGTTATCTACTACATTACATGTGATAAGCTGGCTCCTGAAGCTACTGAAGATAAAAGTTACGATGAAGTAGTTACACTAATGAAATAAAGGTTTTACAATCCAGCACCTGTCGAAGTTGCAGAAGAATTTAGGTTCCATAATTGGAGACAACACGAATGTGAAAGTGTACAAGATTCCTTACACACCTTGCAGAAACTCTTCATAAATTGTAAGTTCGGAAATTTTTTAAAAATGGCAGTTCGAAGCCAGTATAGGAACTTCATTCCAAGCACATTCAAGGATGATTATTAGAAACGCCAAATTTTACTTTGGATTGTTTGGTGGGAATTGAAAGTAGTATCGAATTATCAGAGAAAGATACAAACCAATTACATAGAAATCAAACATTAGTGGCTATGCTCCAGTCAATAAGGATGCATGCGAAAACTACTAAGGGTGAAATTACAAATTTTAATCTAAGCAGCAATTCCTCAGGTACAACAAAGCCAGTTGCAAAGGTAAAACAATCTGCATGGTATGGTTGCGGCAATACTAAACACTTAGCAAATAAATGTCCAAATGCAAACTTAATTTATAGTTACTGTAATATCAGTCATTAAAAGTTGTATATACCAAATTTTAAAACACAAGCAAGGTTAACAGCTTAGAAGCAAATGAAAATAATGCAGAAATTAATGATTTGTAACACTAAACATTAATGAAGTAAATGTACATTCTGAAGTAGATCGTTATGCTGCAGTGTCTCTAATGAATTTGAGCCAATGCAATAATTTGTTTACAAAATGTACTTTACACAAATGTGATATTTTATTCCACAGTTACTGTGGGTGAAAGTGCTAGGGTTCTTAAAGATACAAGATACATACAAAAATCAAACAAAAGATTTTAACTTATACATTGTAAAAAATGATAGACAGTCTTTGTTCGGTAGAAAATAGTTATACCAAATTGAGCTAAATTGGGCTAAGATTGCAAATTTCAACAATGAAGGGCAAACTAAGGGTATTTCAGATTTACTGCAACAATACAAATCTGTTACAAGAAAATGAACAAGTTCTCAACTTACATGCCGGAGTATCCTTATTACCATAGGTAGAAGAAAAGCCAAATAATTTGCTACAAGGTGTTATATAAAAGATTAATCATGCCGACTGGGCAACGCCAATAGTGCCTGTGATCAAATCTAATGGTAAAATTCAAATCTGTGGTGATTTCAACGTTACATTGAATTACCCATTTACAAATTGAAAGTCACTCGTTGCCTAATATAGATAAATTATATTGAAATATGGCAGGTGGGGATAAATTCTCCAAAATTGACATTAGTCAGGCATATTTACACTTACCAGTTTGTCCCTATGATAGGCATTTATTGACTCTCAATACGCATAAATGGATTATTTACTTGTACTCGACTTATGTATGCAATAGTCTCTGTACCAGCAATCTTTCAACGCGTAATAAAAAACATACTAGTGGGAATTGCTGGAGTCACGATTTTTATAAATGACATACATGTTACTGGACCTAATAAGGAAATTCATCTACAGCGTTTACATGAGGTTTTACGACTTTTAGAAAATAATCATCATCATTAGGTCTTCAGTCTTGGAACTGGTTAGACGCATACCATCATTGTTTCCTATTCTGAACTAACCTACAGATTTCCCTGAAATTTGCACAGTCTGCATCTATCATTATCTGATCTAGGTCTACAGCTACCTAATTTTTCCTATCTCTGCTTGTAATATATCCCATACTATTCCTCAAAAATGCCCTAGAACGTATTCCGCCCTTCTATTTCTCTTTTTCCCCAGATATCCTTGTTACCCTACATTTCTATAACCTATTTGTTATTATCTTTGTCTGTCCATGCTATTGTCCTCATACATCTGAAGCACAGCATTTCAAAAGGCTGCTACCGTTTTTCTGTCTGCGTTTCAGACTGCCCGTATTTCATAAGCATACTGTGCTGTGCTCCACACATATACTTTCAGCAATTTTCTTCTTGTTCTATGTTTGTTGTCTTTCCTCATAGGCGCTGTTCTTTCTTGTTAGATGCAGTTCGGTCATCTTCTATTGTTTTATAGTTATACACCCTATTCCTCCGACCTTCAGTGGTCGTGAAGGGAGGTAAGAAGCCTGGGGCTGCCAAGTTCCCCAACACTTGACCATTTATCGATTTAATATATTTTCCAATATATCTTTTCGCACAGTCAACATTAGTTGCAGATATTTCGCAATCAACAACTAGTTGTTCATACTAATCATCAGATTTATCTGCGCTTATTTTTCGTCATTAGGTTTTCCGTCTCAAAACTGGTTGGATACGTACCTGCACTTATTTATATTCTGAGCTAGCCTACATAGTTCCCTGAAATTCTCACACAGCATGTGTATACAGCTCGTTCCCCTTCTATTGTTTTCTAGTTTTATACCCTATTTCACCGAGATTCAGTAAAGAGGGTTAAGCAACCTGTGTCTACCAAGATCCCCCAACACTTAAACATTTGCCGAAATAATGGTTTTTCAGTAAATCCTTTCACACACTTAACATTGTTCGAGAATATTGCCCAACCAATTCTTGTAGTTACTTATAATAATTATCATGTTTAAGCACAGTTATTTTTTCGTCACTAGTTTATCCATCTTTGGATTGGTTGGATGCGTACCTCCATTGATTTCTATTCTGGGCTAGTCTACACATCTCCCTGAAACCCCTACAGCCTACATCTTTTACTATCTGTATGCAGTAGTCTAACCTAGGTCTGCCTCTTCTTCTCTTTTTTCCTATCTCTGCTTCTAATATATTCCGCACTATTCCCTCATACCGCAGTATGTGGCCTATCATCCTAGCTCTCCTATTTTTTACAGTTTTCCACATATTTCTTTCTTTCCCTACCATTTTTAGTACCTCTTCGTTCTTAACTTTGTCTGTCCATGATATATTCATCATACGTCTGTAACACCACATTTCAAAGGCTTTTACCTTTTTCTTGTCCGCTTCTCCTACTGTCCAGGCTTCACAGCCATACAGTGCTGTGCTCCACACATATGTTTTAAGCAATCTTTTCCTTGTTTCTATGTTTGTGGTCTTTGAGCACAGTAGTTGCTTTTTCTTGTTAAATGTAGCACGACCTTGTGCTAATCTTTGTTTTATATCTTTTGTGCTTTTCCCATCTTGCGTTATTTGGCTTCCTAAGTAGCAGAAATCCTTAACCTCTTGTAAGTTAGTGTTACATACTTGTATTCTTGTTTTTGATTTATTTTTTCCACCTATGCCCTATTTCATCGAGATCCAGTGAAGGGGGTTAAGCAACCTGTGGCTACCAAGATCCCCAACACTTAGACATTTGCCGAAATAATGGTTTTCCAGTAAATCCTTTCACACACTTAACATTATTCGAGAATATTGCCCAACCAATTCTTGTAGTTACTTATAATAATTATCGTGTTTAAGCACAGTTATTTTCTCGTCATTAGTTTATACATCTTGAGATTGGTTGGATGTGTACCTCCATTGATTTTTATTTTGGGCTAGCCTACACATCTCCCTGAAATTCCTGCAGCCTACATCTTTTACTATCTATACGCAATAGTCTAACCTAGGTCTGCCTCTTCTTCCCTTTTTTCCTATCTCTGCTTCTAATATATTCCGCATTATTCCCTCATGCCGTAGTATGTGGCCTATCATCCTATCTCTCTTATTTTTTATCGTTTTCCACATATTTCTTTCTTTCCCTACCATTTTTAGTACCTCTTCGTTTTTAACTTTGTCTGTCCATGATATCTTCATCATACGTCTGTAGCACCACATTTCAAAAGCTTCTACCTTTTTCTTGTCCGCTTCTCCTACTGTCCAGGTTTCACAGCCGTACAGTGCTGTGCTTCACACAAATGTTTTAAGCAATATTTTCCTTGTTTCTATGTTTGTATTCTTTGAGCACAGTAGTTGCTTTTTCTTGTTAAATGTAGCACGACCTTGTGCTAATCTTTGTTTTATATCTTTTGTGTTTTTCCCATCTTGCGTTATTTGGCTTCCTAAGTAGCAGAAATCCTTAACCTCTTGTAAGTTCGTGTTACATACTTGTATTCTTGTTTTTGATTTATTTTCCCCACCTTTGCATACTAGAACTTTAGGTTTAGTTTTGTTAATTTTCATACCGTATCTCTCTGTCAGAACCGTTTCCATTTCATTAAGAGCAACTTCTAACTCTTTCTTGCTAGACGCTAATACCGCTATATCATCTGCAAATCTAAGCATAACAATTTTTTGTCCCTGCATAGTAATTCCAAATGTCTTCCTGCATTTGACAGTATTTATTGCCTCTTCTATGTACAAGTTAAAAATCAATGGGGATAGGGGACATCCCTGTCTCACTCCTTTCCTAATGTTTACTTCTCTACGTTCCTGCTCTAATTTCATTACTGCTGTTTGCTCTTTGTATAAGCTATGTATTATTCGTCTATCCCTATAACTCATTCCAATCTTTTTGAGTATTTCAAACATTTTTTTCCATTTTACATTGTCGAATGCTGTTTGTGACGATAAACAATTATATCCTCACAACGATCGCGTACATTTACGATGTAATCATAATGAATAAACGAGAAGGTACATTAATATCTTTATTGAAAATACAAGCGTGCATCGTCGACCGATACTCGAAATACTCTACCTCTCTTTTACGTACAATACTAAGGGTGAACGAGGTTCATGAGCCGAAGCGCTTTATAATGCATTTGAATAACCTAGGTAAATATCCTAACTTACAGTTTTAAAAATAACATACAGAGGACGTAACATATGCCGCCCCCCTTGAAATAACTAATTTCAATGAGCAAAAACAAGAAGAATGAGCTAAAGTAATTAATGGACTGTATATAAACGTGAGCAAATACTTAATTGTTACTGAGAAAAAAAATGAATGTAGTAGTGGCATTTGTTGCACTGGTTTAACACCTTTTGGAAAAAGGCGTTACAAAGCATGTTCGATATAAAGAATTCACAATATTAATTTGTGTCTACAGGTAACACACACAACTTCACAGCAGGTCTCTTAAATAATCTACTCGAAGTGCGAACAAGAGCTGTCCGTACTGCTCCGTCTTTTCCTAGATAAATTTCCACAATGCGCCCAGGTCTCCAGTCACGAGATGGTACGTTATCTTCCATAAGAATAACTAACTGGCCAACAATAAGCAACTGACCATGAGCTACTTGCCATTTACGGCGTTTCTGCAACTCCTGAAGATATTCACGACTCCATTTAGACCAAAATGTTTGTTGGAGTCTTTGAACATATTGCCATTTTGAAAGCTTATTTGTTGCTTCCATGGATAAATCCAATTCGGGTATAGACATTAAATTGTCACCAATCAAAAAATGACCCGGTGTCAAATAGTTCAGATCACCAATATCCTGTGATAGAGTAATCAAAGGACGCGAGTTTAGAATACACTCCACTTCCGTCATTAAAGTATATAGTTCGACAAATGTTAGATTAGCACTCGAGGAAATTTTAAAAATGTGTCTCTTAAATGACTTGACAGCCGCCTCCCACAACCCACCTAAATCTGGTCCCTTAGGTACTGTTTTATTATCGAATACCCGTTTTCCGTAACGGGATACAAATAGAACCACCTTGAGTGCAAAAGGCCGTAAACAAGGGGTTCCGAGATAGAGCGTGGACTGTAATTATTAAGGGGTGAGGGTGAGAACAGTTTATAGGAGTATAATCATACAAAGACATAAAAAACACTTACTGAAAGTTCCTTTGGCACTGGAGAGGCACTAAACACTGTAACTAACGCTTTTGGCCAAGGGTTGAAGGAAAGGAGCGAGACAGGAAAGGAAGAGTCCAATGCCGGATTAGAAGAAGAGAGCGGATTTATTTTTTATTAGTTGTGGCTATCACGAGACTTGACGACCGACTCAATAACAAGCGCTGACCATTCGGACCCGCTCGCGCGGAGAGAGGGAATGCCCCGAACGGGGACAGATATGGCGCGTACATACCGCTCACCTAAAATTAAGAAAAAATTTTACAAAAAAAAACGAAATATAATTAGAGCTAGGCATTTCCTCCTAACCGCAGAGTACGGTTAACCCGCCGATACTCGGGTGGGGGAGAAGAAAACAAAGAGAAAGAAAACAACTAAAAGTGTGACTAAAATCGTAAAAAAAATTAAAAATATCCTAACGAAAATTTAAGTATTACTTTTCTAAAGGAAGGGGAAGAATTTTATTCACGGGACGAACGAAGGTACCACGAGACGTTTTTACTGAAACAACACGAGTAACTCCGTCGCGACCGGGAAAAAGCTTTTCGATACGGCCTAGCGGCCATGACAAAGGCGAGGTATTTATTCCTAGGAGAAAACCATATGACCCACCTTCAAGTCGTTATTCAAGGGACGGTTCCACTTTGTCCGCTGCGTGAGTGTGAGTAAATATTCGTTCGACCACCGGCGCCAGAAAGATTGAGTGATTTGACATAAGCGTTGCCAAAGTGAATGTAATTTGATACTCTCGGGAAGCGTGATTTCTGGCAAACTCAGAATTGGACCCCAATCAGAAAATGACCAGGGTTAGGTAATCAGGGCTATCAGTAGCGTCCGAGGAGTAGAAAGCTAGAGGTCGGCTATTCAACACGGCTTCGATACGAGCAAATATAGTTGTGAGCTCCTCAAATGTGAGGACCTGTTGACCGATAGTTCGCAGTAATAAGGCTTTTGCGGATTTTACGCAAGCTTCCCAAATGCCACCAAAATTAGGTGCATATGGGGGGTTAAATTGCCACTTAACTTGAAGAACAGCCATTGCAGAAAATATTTCCTCATTATTTTGACGCAAAATTCACTGGCTTCCTTCAGCATGCGAGCGGAGCCAATAAAATTTTGCCACAGTCTGAATAAATGGAATCAGGAGAGCCGCGACGAGAAACAAAACGATTAAAGGATGCCATAAAGGCGTTTGTAGAAAGTTCAGAAACCAGCTCTAAATGCGCAGCTCTGGTGCACATGCAAACAAAGGCACATAGATAAGATTTTCGATTAGAAGAATTTCGATTTAACGAAGCTTTCGTTAAAAAGGGGCCAGCAAAATCAATTCCGACGTGAGCAAATGCGCGAGTTAATTGTACACGAGAAGGAGGCAGATCGGACATTATTGGCTGAGGGGCTTAGCGTTTAATCTAAAACAGGACAAACAATCGTAAATAGTTTGCCGAACTAAAGAGCGCAGACCAAAAATCCAATAAGTTCGGAGAATAAGAGAATGTGTCATAGAGGGCCTGAATGTAACGATAAAAGGTGATAATGTTTGCAAATTAATTTAGATAAGTTCGCCCGTTTAGGCAATAATAGAGGATGCTTGCTAGTATAGGGCAACTGAGAATGTTTCAAGCGACCGCCCACCCTAAACAAGCCTTGGGAATCAATAAAGGGCGATAACCTTCTAAACGAGAGAGGAAGATTCTTATTTTTTTCATATAATAATAATTCTGAAGTAAAAAACTGACGTTGAGTCAACTTTACACAAGTCATCAGACCATTTCGGAATTCGTCGCAGGAAATGGGGCCTAACATTTTTCTCGGGGTGGCGACAATTGTGAATAAACCGATTCACATATGCCATGCTGTATTGCAAATGAGATAAACAAGAGAATCGCTCCATAAAATCACAAAATTCATTTTGTTCTGTAGCAATAAGCGAGACAGGAATTTGTTTCAATTCAGGAACTTCCCCTATAGGAGGGAAAGAGCTGTTGAGGTTGATAAAATCGTAATTGAAATTGCACGAACCATGCCACCACAATTCGTTGTGCAATAGTTGAAGTGGAGAAAGACCTCTTGAAGCTACGTCTGCGGGATTATTTTCCCCGCAAATATGACGCCACTGAGAAATAGTAGTATATTCCAGAATTTGGCTAACTCGATTTCCCACAAATGACTTGAGCAAATATGAAGGAGTCTGTAGCCAGGTTATTACTACTTGAGAATCAGAAAATAGTTTCGTTTCCAAAATTGGGTAAGAAAATTTATTTAAAGTAATTGAATGAATTAATTTTGCCAATAAAAGAGCACCCGAAAGTTCTAAGCGGGGGATACTTAAATATTTTAGAGGAGCAACCTTGCTCTTAGCTTGAATTAGGTTGCAATTCACTGAATCACCACAAATTATATGTAAATAGACGCAAGCGCCGTAACCCCTTTCGCTCGCATCACAGAATCCTAACAATCTGTAGGTTCCCGTGAATTGAGACAAAAGACGAGGAATTTTTGGCTGCGATAATATTGTAACTTGGTTACAAAAATCTTGCCATTCAGAACACCAATTATGGTCGGGGACATCATCCCAACTTAATTGTTGTAACCAAAGCCGTTGTAACAGGTGTTTGACTATAAAAATTACCGGGGTTAACCAACCTAACGGGTCGAATATACGAGCCATATAAGAAAGTACGGCGCGTTTATTAAACGGGCCTTCAAAGGGAATTACGTTATAAGTGAATACGTCTAATAAAGGATTCCAAACTAAACCTAATATTTTTATATCGCTCGCTTGATCAGAGAAAGTAATAAGAGTTTCTAATTCCGATTTTTCAAAATCTTGTAACAATTCCACGGCATTGCTTGACCATTTACGCAAATGAAATTGCCCGAGAGAGAGAAGCTTAATAAGCTCGTGCTGTAGCTGTCTCGCTTCTGTGACACTACAGGCACCAAAAATTACATCGTCCATGTATGTGTGATGCATAATAGCTTCGGAAGCCATAGGGTAAGATTTACCCTCGTCAATTACTAATTGCTGAAGTACTCTTTGAGCCAGAAATGCGGAGGGCGCTAACCCATACGTGAGAGTTTTGAGTTCATATTCACAAATATTTTCTTGAGAAGTAGATCGCCAAAAAATGTGCTGGAATTGACGATCCGAGGAACAAACCAGAATCTGACGGTACATCCTTTGGATGTCCGCACAAACAGTAATTTTGTGACAACGAAATGCGGATATTATTTCGGATAGATTTCCTTGTAGTTTAGGGCCAGAATATAACCTGTCATTAAGAGAAATTCCTAATGAATCAGTAGCAGAACCATTGAAAACAACGCGTAGCTTCGTGGTGCTACTTGTTATTTTAGAAACTGCATGATGCGATAGTACATAATCGGATGGGGTTTCGGCAACGGACATGTGACCAAGATCAAAATATTCCTGCAAAAAGCCATTATAAGCATTTAGCTTTTCAGGAGAGAGTAAAAGACGCCTTTCTAAATTTAAATAGCAATTATAAGCGGCCCGACGATTTTTACCAAGCGGTTCAATACTATGATTGAAAGGAAGAGCAACCGTGTAACGACCAGAATCGTCACGCGAGTGGGTTGCGAGAAAATGCGTCTCACAAAACACATCTTCTGGGGAGGTTTCCGTGGGAATTTTAATTTCTTCCAATTCCCAGAAATTTCTTATTTCTTTATCTATAGCATCAGATTGAATGAAAAGTGAAGTAGCGTTAACCGTAGGGTTAATACACGGAACTTGACCGAGCAGCACGTAACCAAACATGGTTTGAATCGCCAAAGGGCGGCCAGGAATAATAGCGGAATGTTCGGAAAACAGTACTTCGGCACATATCTCGGCACCTAGAAGAATTTCTACGGGCAAGGATTGATGGAAACTTTATCAGCCAT
Source organism: Platerodrilus igneus (assembly GCA_036346225.1). NCBI lineage: Eukaryota > Metazoa > Arthropoda > Insecta > Coleoptera > Lycidae > Platerodrilus > Platerodrilus igneus. The sequence continues at coordinate 231,299 of JARFIW010001501.1, read as the reverse complement.
TTGCATATTTTTAAATTTATTATAAACAGAAATGGGCAATGAACTACCCGGTATATTTCCTGTTATTTTAGGAAATATTGAAGCCTTGAATTGAATTCTATTTTGAGAATATTTAGAATAGACTGTGCAACAAACAGTCCCTTGGACTTTATTAAAGCGTCGGAAATTCCACTAACTTGGCGGGAATCCCTAGTACGCTGAAGACCCAAACGTTGAACACATGTACTAGTAATTGCGTTTATTTGAGATCCAGAATCAAAACGCACCTTACGGGTTGTAAATCCTGGTTTATATCTAAAATAAGAGCCTGCACTGTTGCCAACAGCACAGTATAATTTTCATGAGAATTCGAAACATTACAAGCCGAAACTATTTCGGGTGCTATTGCAGTAGAATTTTTCCGAATTATGCACCACCTCGTTGGGCAGGGGTTTATGCAACAAAGTATGGTGATATGAGGAATGGCAAACTTTACATTTACCTTCAGAATTGCAACCTCGAGTATGATTACCCAAGCATTTAAAGCACAAATTTAAAGTTTTAATAGTGGAATAACGATCGGCAATATTAAGTGCATGAAATGTTGAACAACCATAAATTTTATGAGCTTCACCACAGCACGGGCATGAAACTCGGCAGCTTTAGCCGTAGCGGCATTTTGCGAACTTTTCATTAAGAGAGACTGATTGAAGTTGGATTTGAAACGAGGATGCGCATTAGGTTTAATAACCCTATCTTTTTTCATATCGTCATAAAGCTCAGAGGTTTTGCTTTGCAACGATAAAAAATCGAAGAGCTGAGAACAAGTAGGAACTTCGGAACCTACTTTTAGATCAAAAGCATTTTGCGTTTTGAACTCAAGATTACGGTAACACAACGAAAATAGTATAAAGTCGGCCAAATCTTCGACTTTATCCGCCGCCTTCAATGTGTTAACAGCGTTAAAGTGAATATTGATGAAGTTTGAGAGAGATCCAGATGATTTAAATTGTAATATTTTATTTAAATAATAGCTAGTAATTCTACGGGGTGAGTTATAGCGTTCTTCTAGCTTATCAAAAGCTTGTTGGTACAAATCAGCCTCAAGGGCTAGATCCGAAATTAGGGCGAGAGCTTCACCCTTAAGATAGCTACGCAAATAGTGATACTTACGAATTAGCGGGATTTGTTCGTTTTCATGAACCAGACTCTTGTAAAGCGAAATGAAATTTTGCCAGTTTTCTACACATCCATTAAAGGGGGTTATACTTAGAGGTTTTAAATAACTTACAGAAGTTTGAGAGGGATTAGTTGAAATATCATCAACCGATTTTGATGCATTTTGTTTGATATCTAAATACCGCGTACGAATAACGTCTAACAGATTGTCAAACGAAGAACTTTGAGTTTTAATCTCATCCTATTCGTCAACAACCGAATTATAGGTTAAAATTTTATCGTAGACAACATCTAGTTGTTGTTCAATACTTTGCATACGTAGATATCTCGCTTCTACGGCAGCTAAACGGGTTGCGGTACGAACATAATCGGCAATTTCGGTTAAGCGCGCGAAATAGTCTTCAAGTTTTTTCTTTAAAATATCACCTTCTGCCATAATTAAGAACTTTATGAATAATTTAACAATAGTTAAGTAAACTAACGTACGTATTAAAGGACGGCTTGTTTGTAAACAAACAAATTCTGAATGGAGTGCAATGATCTTGATATTGAAATATGGTAACAATAATCTAATTGCAATGAACTTGAACTCGAAAGAATGCACGTGCGATTTAACAACAAATTGAAACGTACAGATAACACTTTCAAATCGTTTCTATTATCAAGTACTAAATGATTTATAAATTTGTGAATTAATAAAGACCTACGTTTGTATGCCTTTGAATCGATGAGGCGAGAAAGAGAGAACGATATAAACGTAGTTCTAGATCCGGTCGATGGAGCAAATGTTTTATTATCGAATACCCGTTTTCCGTAACGGGATACAAATAGAACCACCTTGAGTGCAAAAGGCCGTAAACAAGGGGTTTCGAGATAGAGCGTGGACTGTAATTATTAAGGGGTGAGGGTGAGAACAGTTTATAGGAGTATAATCATACAAAGACATAAAAAACACTTACTGAAAGTTCCTTTGGCACTGGAGAGGCACTAAACACTGTAACTAACGCTTTTGGCCAAGGGTTGAAGGAAAGGAGCGAGACAGGAAAGGAAGAGTCCAATGCCGGATTAGAAGAAGAGAGCGGATTTATTTTTTATTAGTTGTGGCTATCACGAGACTTGACGACCGACTCAATAACAAGCGCTGACCATTCGGACCCGCTCGCGCGGAGAGAGGGAATGCCCCGAACGGGGACAGATATGGCGCGTACAGGTACATTAAAGTAAAATTGAATATTACGAGAACTAGATTCCCTAAGGAGAGATTTCTGGGTGGCTTCGTCTTTTAAAAAATCACTTATTTCACGCAATTCATTAGCTGCGCCTACATAGTTCGTCCCGTTGTCACAGTATATTTCTGCAGGTAAGCCACGTCTAGCAATGAACCTTTTAAGAGCAGCTATGAAAGCTTCTGTTGTTAAATTTTCAACCAGTTCGCAGTGAACCGCCTTGGTTAGCATGCATATAAATACACATCCGTATGTCTTAACTATTTTTCGTGACTTCGAGAAACCTTCCTTAATGTGAAAAGGACCAAAAAAGTCTGTTCCGACCTTAGCAAAAGGACGACAGGGCTGTAATCGAGATATTGGCAAATCTGCCATTTTAGGCTGGAGTTTTGTAGGATTATGCCTAAAACATACAACACAATTTCGAACAATTTTTCTTACGGCACTTCTACCAGATAAAGGCCAGTATTTTAATCGCGTGGTTGTCAGTGTACCTTGTACACCACTGTGCATACTAGTTGCGTGAGCCTTATTAATAATTAAATCGCAAAGCAACCCTTTTGCAAGCAATATGGGGTGTTTGTTGTTGAATTCTAAATCAGAATTCCGCAGACGCCCTCCTGCGCGGAGGATTCTATCCTCATCCAAGAAGGGATTGAGCAATAGTAATTTAGAATCGCGCTTAATTTGAGTAGCGTTTATTAATTGCCTTATTTCGGCCTGGAAATTAACGTTCTGATCTAGTTTTATTATGACATTTTCTGCCGCATTTATTTCGTTAACGGCAAATTCTGTTAACCTCTTATTTGTTTTATTTTTACAATTAAAAATAAATCGTTTGCAGGTTGCTACTACTTTTATTAATTTGTTAAAATTCGAGTATTTCGCAAATATATGATGAGCAAAATTTATGTAGTCCTCAAAAGGCCTATCTGAAATTATCGCTTCTAAAATACGCGCTTCGGGAATAGAATTGACTAAACTAGATTTGAAAATTTTCGGCTTAAAGGTTAATTCCTGCAAAAATCTTGGACCATACCACCATAAGTTATTATTGGCTAAAAGTATAGGATATGCACCCCTAGATATGATATCCGCAGAATTATTTTCCGTGCTAACGTGATACCATGATTCAATCGCAGATTTGCCTTGAATGTCAGTAACCCGGTTGGCTATAAATGTTTTCCAACGGCTCGGGCATGATTTAATCCAGGACAACGCGATAGTTGAATCCGTGTAATAATTAACAGACGCAAATTTAATAAATGAAATATCGAACACCTTTTCTACCAACTCTGTTAGTAAAAGACAGACGCACAATTCTAAACGTGGTATGCTAATTGTTTTTAACGGTGCCACTCTAGATTTGGCACACAAGATGGCACAGTTGACTTCACCTTTAACTGTAATTTCTCGCAAAAATATGCAACCGCCATATGCCCGTTCGCTAGCATCGGCAAATCAATAAATTTTTACACGTGAATCACTTTCAAAAACAAGCTCCCTTGCAATCGAAATCGAAGCTATTTCAGATAGCTGAGAGGATAATTCTCGCCACCTATTATAAAGTTCCATTGTTACCGCCTCGTCCCAACCTGTCTTTATTTTCCAAAGATCTTGCATTATTAATTTAGCAATGGTTATAACAAGGCCGAGAAGTCCCAAAAGATAGAAAATTTTAGAAAAACTACTTAATATAGTTCGTTTTGTAACAACGGTTTCGTTTATATTTAATCGAGAGTTATAAACTATCTTATCCGATAGGGGAGACCAACAAATTCCTAAAGTTTTTAAATTATCGAAGTCCTTACCATGAATAACCAAGTTTTCCTAGTTTTGTGAACCTAACTGGAGATCCTTTAAAAGATTGATATTATTAGAGTTCCATTTTTGTAATTGAAACCCAGCAGAAGCAAGAACTTGTTTATTTTCATCGCGCAGTTGTAACAATGTTATTTCATCATTACCCCCTGTAATTAAATCATCTATATAAATATCCCTGGTGATAGTTTCATAAAGTTTCGGTTTAGAATCTTTATCCGGAGCGGCTAATTCGGACAAACATTTAGTTGCAATAAATGTTGCCGGACGAGTACCATAAGTGAGCGTTTGCAACTCGAACACCTTAATTTCCTCTTGCGGTGAAAATCTATACAATATTTTCTGGTAAAGGGTGTCTTGAGGCTTATCAAAACCTACCTGTACATTTTTGTAATGTCGGCACATAATACAAATTTGTAAAATCTGAATCGTATTAAAATACTGAAAAGATCGTCTTGCAAAACCCGATCGAACATTAAAACATCATTAAGTGATATACCGGTGGACGATTTACAAGAAGCGTCGAATACGACACGAGTTTTCGTAGTTAAACTGTCGGTTTTGTAAACCGCGTGATGAGGTAAAAAATAACCTTTATCTAAGCAGCCTTCGATACTACTTAAACCTTTCAAGTGACCCAGATCTAAATATTCAAGCATAAAATTGTCATAGTCCTGTTTGACTTCAGAGTTTTTGGATAATTTGCGTTCCAAATTTAGAAAACGCCTTTTCGCAATTTCTAAAGAGCTTCTTAAGCTGTTCGGATCAGCCTTCCAAGGTAGTGACGCAATAAACCGACCGTCGTAGTCGCGTTTAATGGTTTTTTTCGAAATGTTGAACGCATAGAGTTTGCTCTGGAGAAATCGAAGACTCTAACCCTAACTTCAACCACGCAAGTTGATAATATCACATTGCACGGGTTTTGCCGTACGTAGAAGGCATTGCTGGTTGCATGTGAAACTGCACCAGTTTGTTGAGATGTGTTTACGTTTATGTTAGCCATTTCAATAGTTTGGCTGTTATCATGACCACCTTGGTCATCAGAGCGGTCATTTCCGCTCGCACTTGTAGCGTCCAAATGCAATATCGTATTGTGTGGCTTGGAGCACTTTCTACAACGTGATGATCTGCAACTTAAGGTTGCATGTCCACGCCTCAAACAGTTAAGACATAAACCCTTTGAACGTGCATTTTTTATACGTGTTTCCACGGTGAGTTTTAGAAAGGTAGGGCATTGATTTGTAAAATGATTATTTTCTGAGCAATAATTACAATTACCTGGCTTATTCACTGACAAACTGCAAGACGCGGATTTATAATTATGCCTTTGTTTGTTAGAAGAAACATTTCCTTCGCGAGAGCTAATAGCATTTAGAGCATGACATTTTTGAATTAAAAATTCGCTAAGCATTTTATAAGTTGGTAGATTAGAAGATGTTAATTTATGTTCCCATTCGCTCCTGGTAGAAATCGGGAGCTTTGAGGTAATCAAATAAACTAACAGATCATCCCATTGTTCGACGGGCCTACCGATAGCTGCAAGAGAACGTACGTGCTGTGCAACGCTATCTAAAATAGTTCTAAACCCTTGGTATGACTCTTTATTTAACGCGCTTAATTCAAAAAGTGACCGTACGTGATTAGTTACAATTACTCGTTCGTTTTCATACCTTTCCCGCAAAATTTGTTTTGCGTGTTCGTAATTCTGAGAAGTTATTTTTAAACATTTAATAGCATCCGCAGCCTCTCCAATCAAACTGCTTTTTAAGTACCTCATTTTATTGATAGCCGTTAATGATTCATCAGAGTCAATCAATGAATTAAAGGTCTCTCGATAAGAAATCTAGTCGTGAAGGTTACCACTAAAATTTGGTAATACAATTGAAGGCAATTTAGTTACCCGATTAGGCGGATTGTGAGGTGGCATTGAACTTTGAGCTCGAGACTGTGGCTGCGTACCACTAATAGCCCTATATTTAGTTTCCAATTTTGCGAACTCAGCATTGATAATCGATTTCCCGCCAAAAATGCCTTCAAATTCTGTATCAAATTCCACATCGTATATTAATTCAAAGAAATTCTTCTAAAGCATCAAATAATTTAACGCAAGTTTCAAATTGTCGTGAAATTTTATTGAAACCTTCTGAGCTTAATGCTGTTTGAGGTTCATCTCAATAACTATTTAAAACACACAATGTGCGTTTTAAATACGTACACTTGCTGTGATACTTTTTAATTTGCTCCGAAGTTGTAGCAGACGCGCCTTTTTTAGGAGGCATGATTATAAAATTTCAGTGTGAGAAAATAAAGAACGATCTAACTTTCAATTGATGTTTGTTGTGATATTCCTCGCTTCAATGCTGACGTGAACCAGTAATCAACGACATACATCCAAAGCTTCGAATTTCCGTGTGTTGCAGCTTACAGTTGAGTGCGTAAAACAGCTGCTTGAATGCTTGATGCACAAACGTAAATATCCGTTGGCAACAGGTGTGTAGACGAGATCAGATAGCGAAACCGGTAGAGCGCAGAAAGCAATCGCACTATAGCACTGTTCACAATAACGAGTGAGACGAGCTTATAATATCGATCTGTATAGACACGCTTTGCTTGTATATTTGGCGCGCAATATTGACCGTGTTATTGAATAAGTACCATTGTAGTTAATGATAATCCGGCAATGATATGAACCAGTATGTTTGTGACGATAAACAATTATATCCTCACAACGATCGCGTACATTTACGATGTAATCATAATGAATAAACGAGAAGGTACATTAATATCTTTATTGAAAATACAAGCGGGCATCGTCGACCGATACTCGAAATACTCTACCCCTCTTTTACGTACAATACTAAGGGTGAACGAGGTTCATGCGCCGAAGCGCTTTATAATGCATTTGAATAACTTAGGTAAATATCCTAACTTACAGTTTTAAAAATAACGTACAGAGGACGTAACAAATGCTTTTTCCAGATCTACAAACCCTATATACACGCTATCCCCTTTTTCTATTGTTTTCTCCATTATCGCTCTCAGAGCTAATATAGCCTCCCGTGTTCCCCTGTTTCGCCTAAACCCAAATTGGTCTTCTCCTAGTATTTCTTGCCGCCCGTTTTTCTATTCGTCTTTGCACAATTCTAGTTAATATTTTTGACACGTGTGCTGTCAAACTTATTGTTCGAAAATTTTCACATCTATCCGCGCCTTTCTTTTTTGGTATAGTTACTATGATGCTACGTTTAAAATCTTTGGGTATCTCGCCTGTCTCATACATATAGCTTACAAGTTGAAAGAGACGTTCTGTTACTGCTTGTCCAGTGGCTTTTAAAGTTTCTGCTTGTACCTTATCTGTACCCCACGCCTTACCATTTTTCAGACCCTTTAATACTAATTCAAACTTATCTCTAAGTATAGGATACCCCAAGTCATCATTTTCAATGTCTGATTCCTGTTCTAATGCAGTTAGTTCCTCTCCTGCATATAAATTCCCTACATATTCTTGCCATATACCCACTTTCTCTACGTTTTCTATGAGGACGTTTCCTTGTGCATCCCTTATATTCTTGCTATACGGTTTTATATCCCTAAAATTCATTCTAATTAATTTGTATGCTTCGTCTGTCTTTCCTATTTCCATCTTCGTTTGCATCTCTTTGCACTTTTCATCAATCCATTGTTCTTTAGCTTTCCTGCATTTTCGAATAATTTCCCGTTTTATGGCTTTGTATCTCTGTTTCCTGTTTTGTCTGATTTAGTTTTGATTTTCGTCTTTCTTCTATTAAATTCAGGATATCCTTTGTTATCCATGGTTTCTTATTTTCTTTTTGTGTATACCCCAGAATATCTCTGGCTGCCATGTCTAGGCTGGATTTAATGTTATTCCATTTTGTTTCTACTTCCTTAGTATCAGATATTTTCCCGATATCTTTGAGCAATTCATTTGATTTTTTTTCGAATCTTTCTTGAATATCTTTATCTTTTAGTTTCTCTAAGTGCAAGTGCCTTTTTCCGTTTCTTTTTTTCACATTCTTAAATATAAGTGCGGCCTTCATAATTACGATGCTGTGGTCAGTATCTATATCTGCTTCTGGGTAGCTTCTACAGTCTTTTACTTGATTCCTAAACCGTTGTGTAACAAGAATGTAATCTATTTGATATCTTCCTATATCTCCTGGCAGCTTCCACGTATATCGTCTTCTAGCATGATGTTGAAATAATGTGTTTGTGATGATTAAATTGTTCTTGTCACAAAAATCTACCAGCCTATTTCCCCTGTCGTTTCTCGTGCCTAAACCAAATAAACCTACTACTGCTCCTTCCCTATCCTCACCTACCACGGCATTAAAATCCCCCGTAATTATTACATTTTCCTGTCCTTTTATGTATCTTAATACGTCTTCGCTATCTTTGTAGATGGCTTCTATCTCTTCGTCACTGTAGCTAGAGGTGGGCGTGTATACTTGTATTATTACTGTGTTTACCGGTTTAGATTCTAATCTAACCATGAATACTCTTTCGTTCTTTTGTAAGTAATTTTCTACACAGTATCCTATCTTTTTCCGCATAACTACCTTCACGCCCAAATTTCCTTCCTCTGCTCCTGTAATGAATTACCCTGAAGTCACCACTCAAAAAATCCCCCGCCTCTGGCCACCGAACTTCGCTCATCCCTACTATGTCTAGTGATTACCTATTCATCTCGATTTTTAGGTTCTCTAGCTTACCTACTTGCTTCATACTTCTAACATTACACGCTCCGACTCGCAGAATGTTTCCGACTCTTATTTTTAACTTTCCGATCGCATCCTCCGAAGTAGTCCCCTCCCGGAGATCCGACTGGGGGACTATTTTAACTCCGGAATCTTTTACCGCAGAGAATGCCATCATTTTATTATAATTTAGGTACGCTGTGTATTTGGGAGATAATGTGGTGCTTTCCCGTTGCATTCCGCATCGCGGTAGTGTGTATTAGACTGCCATACCGACCCTTATGGTCTCTGCCAATCTAAGTACCGAAAGAGCGCTGCCCTCTTTCGGGGACCTGTATTAGTCTGGTTCCTTACTACTTTGGTTGGACCTGTAGTTTGGCTCTTTAGCTTATTAGAACACGCAAGCCATTTCACCTGTTCTAGTAATTTAGAACTTCGGCAAGGTGCAGGTTCATTCGAAATGGAATACCGCTATATCATCTGCAAATATAAGCATATCAATTTTTTTGTCCCTGCATAGTAATTTCAAATGTCTTCCTGCATTTGACAGTAGTCGTTGCCTCTTCTATGTACAAGTTAAAAATCAATAAGGATAGGGCACATCCCTGGCTTACCCTTTTCCTAATGTTTACTTCTCTATGATCCTGCTCCAATTCTATTACTGCTGTTTGCTCTTTGTATAAGCTACGCACTATTCGTCTATCCCTAAAACTCATTCCAATCTTTTTGAGTATTTCAAACAAATTTTTTTCCAATTTACATTGTCGAATGCTTTTTCCAGATCTACAAACCCTATGTACACGCTTTCCCTTTTTTCTATTGTTTTCTCTATTTTCACTCTCAGAGCTAATATAGCCTCCCGTGTTCCCCTGTTTCGCCTAAACCCAAATTGGTCTTCTCCTAGTATTTTTTCCGCCCGTTTTTCCATTCGTCTTTGCACAATCCTAGTTAATATTTTTGACACGTGTGCTGTCAAACCTATTGTTCGAAAATTTTCACATCTATCCGCGCCTTTCTTTTTTGGTATAGTTACTATCATGCTACGTTTGAAATCTTTGGGTATCTCGCCTGTGTCTCATGCATATAGCTTACAAGTTGGAAGAGACGTTCGGTTACTGCTTGTCCAGTGGCTTTTAGAGTTTCTGTTTGCACCTTATCTGTACCTGGCGCCTTACCATTTTTCAGACTCTTTAATGCTAATTCAAACTCATCTCTAAGTATAGGATATCCCAAGTCATCATTTTCAATGTCTGATTCCTGTTCTAATGCAGTTACTTCCTCTCCTGCATATAAATTCCCTATATATTCTTGCCATCTACCCACTTTCTCTACATTTTCTATAATGACGTTTCCTTGTGCGTCTCTTATATTTTTGCTATTCGGTTTTATATCCCTAAAATTCATTCTAATTAATTTGTATGCTTCGTCTGTCTTTCCTATTTCCATCTTCGTTTGTACCTCTTTGCACTTTTCATCAATCCATTGTTCTTTAGCTTTCCTGCATTTTCGAATAATTTCCCGTTTTATGGCTTTGTATCTGTGTTTTCCTGTTTCGTCTGATTTATTTTTGTATTTTCGTTTTTCTTTTATTATATTCAGGATATCTTTTGTTATCCATGGTTTCTTATTTTGTTTTTGTGTATAGCCCAGAATATCTCTGGCCGTCATGTCTAGGCTGGATTTAATGTTATTCCATAATGTTTCTACTTCCTTAGTATCAGATATTTTTCCGATATGTTTGAGCAATTCATTTGACTTTTTTTCGAATCTTTCTTGAATATCTTTATTTTTTAGTTTTTCTAAGTGCAAGTGCCTTTTTCCGTTTCTTTTTTTCACATCCTTAAATTTAAGTGCGGCCTTCATAATTACGATGTTGTGGTCAGTATCTATATCTGTTTCTGGGTAGCTTCTACAGTCTTTTACTTGATTCCTAAACCGTTGTCTAACAAGAATGTAATCTATTTGATATCTTCCTATATCTCTTGGCATCTTCCACGTATATCGTCTTCTACCATGATGTTGAAATAATGTGTTTGTGATGATTAAATTGTTCTTGTCGCAAAATTCTACCAGCCTATTTCCTCTCTCATTTCCGTGCCTAAACCAAATAAACCTACTACCGCTCCTTCCCTACCCTCACATACCACGGCATTAAAATCCCCCGTAATTATTAAATTTTCGTGTCCTTTACGTATCTTAATATGCGATATCTTTGTAGATGGTTTCTACCTCTACGTCGCTGTAGCTAGAGGTGGACATGTATACTTGTATTATTACTGTGTTTACCGGTTTAGATTCTAATCTAACCATGGGTACTCTCGTTCTTTTGTAAGTAATTTTCTACACAGTATCCTATCTTTTTCCGCATAACTTTCCCCACACCCAAATTTCTTTTCTCTGCTCCTGTATGAATTACCCTGAAGTCTCCACTCCAAAAATCCCCCGCCTCTGGCCACCGAACTTCGCTGATACCTACTATGTCTAGTGATAACCTATTCATTTCGATTTTTAGGTTCTTTAGCTTACTTACTTGCTTCATACTTCTAACATTCCACGCTGCGACTCGCACAATGTTCCCGACTCTTATTTTTAACTTTCCGATTGCATCCTTCGAAGTAGTCCCCTCCCGGAGATCCGAATGGGGGACTATTTTAACTCCGCAATCTTTTGCCCCAGAGAATGTCATCATGTTTTGCAATTTAAGTAAGCTGTGTACTTGGGAGATAATGTGGTGGTTTCCCATTGCCTTCCACATCGCGGTAGTGTGTCTTAGACTGCCATACCGACCCCTATGGTCTCTGCCAATCTAAGTACCGAAAGAGCCGCTGCCTATAAAAACTAATTTAAACAAAAGTAGCCTTTTGCAAAATCATATACTATACTGCTGTGTTTACTTTTTACACCAATTTATTGGAACCGGAATGCGACGGAAAAAGGTATCTATTGAGTTATGTCACAATCATTACAGCACGTCGTTGGCATTATTGTTATACCAACTCGATTATTCTGCCTAGCCGAATCGAACATTCGACTTTTGCACAGTGCTATATGTAAGAAACTTTTTTTAAAGTTATTTTATTGTTAGTGTGCTGCCAAATTTTGGAATTGTTAAGTGTTACCGCAATCAGAAAAAAGGTTAAGAATCACTGATCTAGATATTTCACTATCTTATCAATACTATAGTATAAAATTTTGTAAGGAAATGATTCTATGTGCATTTTTATGTTCATAGAAATTTATAATGGTAATACACCAGGACGATTATGTTTTTCTCGTAAACCTACACGAGTTTTACTTCCCCTAAAAGTATATTGAGTCTTAGTAATTGTAAGTTTGAAATGGCATGCGATTTAAGAAAGTTTTTTATATACTGGCAGTATTTTATCTTTTTGACAAATCTCGTATTTGAACGATACACTCTTTTCGGCGGTCTTGCTACTTTTACGCGGTCTTCCTGTTGATCGAACTTCCATGGGGCCAACTAGTAGATGCCTTGTTCATCTTTGGTTTTCATGTTCAGTAACTTGGACAATATATCGCTTTTTGTTGATGTATGATGTTTGTCGCACGTATCTGTACATTTAAAAGAGGAACAGTAATTCAGCAAGTCGGAATTTGTTTAACAAAAATAGCATGTGCATTATGATCTTTGATTTATCATCATCATCATCATCATTATGAGTTCATCACTCCTAGAACTGGTTGGACGCGGCGTGCCCTCGTTGTTTCCTAGTCTGAACTAACTTACACATTTCCCTGAAATTTGCACAATCTGCATCTATCACTATCTGTGTGCGAAAGTCTGATCTCGGTCTACCTCTACCTCTCTTTTCCTATCTCTGCTTGTAGTATATCCCCTACTATTCCCCAAGAATGCCAAAGAAAGTATCCTGTCCTTCTATTTCTCCTATTTTTTCATTTTCCACAGATATCTTTATTCCTCTACTATTTCTACAATTTATTTGTTATTAACTTTGTCTGACCATGCTACTACCCTCGTACAAATTGAAGCGCAACAATCCAGAAAGCTTCTATCTCTTTCTGTCTGCTTTTCCTACTGCCCCTATTTCATAGATGTACTGTGCTGTGCTCCGCACTATGCTTTGAACAGTTTTTTTCTTGTATCTATGTTCGTTGTCTTTGAACAAAACTTCTGCTTTTTCTTGTTTGATGCAGTTCGGTTACCTTATTTTGTTTTACAGTTATATAACCTATTTCCCCGATATTCAGTGGTATGTGAAAGGGGGTAAGCAGCCTATAGCTGCCAAGTTCCCCAGCACCTGTACCTTTGTCGAATTAATAGTTTTTCTAATTTATCTTTTCGCACAATCAGCATTAGTTGAAAATATTTCACAACCAACACCTGTAGTTGTTTATAATAATCATCAGAATTAAGAGTACTTATTTTTTCGTCATTGGGTTTTACATCTTGAAACTGGTTGGACTTGTACCTCTGCTTATTTATCTTCTGAGCTAGCCTACGTAGTTCCCTGCAGTTCTCACAACAGCCTATATACAGCTTGATTTTCTTCTATTATTTTCTAATTATATGCCCTATTTCACCGAGATTCAGTAGTATGTGAAGGGGGTTAAGCAACCTGTGGCTGTTAAGGATCCCCCACACTTAGACATTTGCCGTATTAATAGTTTTCAATTAAATCCTTTCGCACAATTAACCTTAGTAGGGAGTATTGCAAAACCAATATCTGTGGTTGTTTATAGTAATCACCATGCTTAAGTACAGTTATTATTTTTGTCATTAGTGTTTCCATCTTGCGACTGATTGGAAGCGTACCTTTCAAATATTTTTTCCATTTTACATTGTCGAATGCTTTTTCCAGATCTACAAACCCTATATATACGCTTTCCCCCTTTTCTATTGTTTTCTCCATTATCACCCTCAGAACTAAAGTAGCCTCCCGTGTTCCCCTGTTTCGCTTAAACCCAAATTGATTTTCTCCCAGTATTTCTTCGCCTCGTTTTTCCATTCGTCTTTGTACAATTCTAGTTAATATTTTTGAAACGCGTGCTGCCAAGCTTATTGTTCGAAAATTTTCACATCTATCGGCGCCTCTTTTTTTGGTATAGTTACTGCTATGTTACGTTTGAAATCTTTGGTTATCTCGCCTATCTCATACATATAGCTTACAACTCGGAAGAGACGTTCTGTTACTGCTTTTCCAGCGGCGTTTTGAATTTCTGCTTGCCCCTTATCTGTACCCGGCGCCTTACCATTTTTCAGACCCTTTAGTGCTAACTCAAACTCGTCACTGAGTATAGGATATCCCAGGTCATCATTTTCAATGTCTGATTCCTGTTCTAATGCCGTTAGTTCCTCCCCTGAATATAAATTCCCTATATATTCCTGCCATCTAGCTACTTTCTCTACATTTTCTATAATGACGTTTCCTTGTGCGTCTCTTATATTTTTGCTATATGGTTTTATATCCTTAAAATTCATTCTAATTAATTTGTATGCTTCGTCTGTCTTTCCTATTTCCATCTTAGTTTGTACCTCCTTGCACTTTTCATCGATCCACTGTTCTTTAGCTTTCCTGCATTTGCGAACAATTTCCATTTTATGGTTTTGTATCTCTGTTTTCCTGTTTCGTCTGATCTATTTTTATATTTTCGTCTTTCTTCTATTAAATTCAGGATATTCTTGGTTATCCATGGTTTCTTATTTTCTTTTTGTGTATACCTCAAAATATCTCTGACCGCCATGTCTAAATTGGTTTTAATGTTATTCCATTCTGTTTCTACTTCCTTAGTTTCAGAAATTTTCCCGATATCTTTCAGCAATTCGTTTCAATTTTTTTCAAATCTTTCGTGGATATCTTTATCTTTAAGTTTCTCAAAGTCAAAGTGTTTTTTTTTCGTTCCCCTTTTCAGATTTTATATTTAAGTGCCGGCTTCATAATTACTATGTTGTGGTCAGTGTCTTCCGGGTAGCTTCTACAGTCTTTTACTTGGTTTCTAAACCGTTGTCTAACAATAATGTAATCTATTTGATATCTTTCTATATCTCCTGGAATTTTCCACGTGTATCGTCTTCTAGCATGATGTTGAAATAATGTATTTATATAATTAAGTTGTTCTTGTCCCAAGATTCTACC
Source organism: Platerodrilus igneus (assembly GCA_036346225.1). Lineage (NCBI taxonomy): Eukaryota > Metazoa > Arthropoda > Insecta > Coleoptera > Lycidae > Platerodrilus > Platerodrilus igneus. The sequence continues at coordinate 216,263 of JARFIW010001501.1, read as the reverse complement.
AGCCTATTTCCCCTGTCATTTCTCGTGCCTAAACCAAATAAACCTACTATCGCTCCTTCCCTACCCTCACCTGCCACAGCATTAAAATCCTCGGTAATTATTAAATTTTCATGTCCTTTTACATATGTTAGTATGTCTTCGATATCTTTGTAGATCGCCTTTACCTCTTCCTCACTGTAGCTAGAGGTAGGCATGTATACTTGTATTATTACTGTATTTACTGAGTTAGGTTCAAATCTAACCATGAGTACTCTTTCGTTCGTTTGTAAGTAGTTTTCCACACGCCGTCCTATATTTTTTCGCATAACTATCCCTACACCCGAATTTTCTTCCTCTGACCCTGTATGAGTTACCCTGAAGTCTCCACTCCAAAAATCCTCCTCCGCTGGCCAGCGGACTACGCTAATTCCTACTATGGCTACTGCTAACCTATCCATTTCGAGTTTCCGGTTCTCTAGTTTACCTACTTGTTTCATACTTCTGACATTCCTCGCTCCGACTCGCAGAATGTTTCCGGATCTATTTCTATTCTTTCGGATCACATCCCTCGAAGTAGTCCCTTCCCGGAGATCCGAATGGGGGACTATTTTACCTCCGAAATTATGTACCCCAGAGGATGTCAATATGTTTACCAATAATTTCTGTACGCAGTGTACTTGGGAGGTAATGTGGTGGTTTCCCGCTGCCTTCCACATCGCAGTAGTGTGTCTTAGAATGTTATACCGACCCCTATGGTCTCTGCCACTCTAAGTAACGAAAAAGCTGCTGCCCTCTTTCGGGGACCTGTCTTAGTCTGGTTCCTCACTAATGACCCCGCTAATTTGGTTAAACCTATAGTTGGGCTCTTTAGCTGATTGAAACGCGCAAGCCATTCTACCTGTTCTAGTATTTTAGAACGTCGTCAAGGTGCAGGTGCGTTCAGAATGGGACTTTTGTTAAGAAATTAAAAATTCCTCCGTAGACAACGTTTAACTTATCTACGAATGATAATTACTAAATCAGCAAGTAAATGAAAGAACTGTATACAGAGTGTTTCAATTTTGAGGGCAACTCCTTTAATATGTGATAGCCGGCAGGTTTCAATTTGGCACATCTGTAGAATTTTGTGCTGAACAATATGCGATAAAGAAATTTCGCCTTATAACTGCATCTGCTTTCGTGTTATGGTAAAAAATCAAAAAGTTGATTTTCGTTTTTTATTTGTAACTTTGTTATTTGAAAACATATTAGAAAACTATAACGGAATTCTTAAGACAATTTTTTATTTTCTAGCAGCTGCAGCTATTACATTTTTTATAAAACGCTTCGGTTCTTTTGAACTATCATCAACTTTCCTTATTTCTTATAGACGCCGTACTAGACTTTTATGTCGTTGTGAGGAGAATTTATTCCTGATTTCAAAAATGTAAAACATCCATACATTATTATTACAAAGAAATCCGTTGTTCTCAATAAAGTATTTTGTATACAATTAAGATACCTCTAGAAAAAGAAACATTAAAAGGACTGTCAAAGATTTATTTATTTTAATATTTGACAAAATGGGGAACGACGTATACAAAAAATAAAATTTGCCGTAAATGTTCAAACCGATACCCACTTTGTTCGGTACAGAGGCGGTTCCCCTCTTTCATATTATTTACCGTTTTCTGAATCATTCTCCGGGGAATATTTAGAAACGCAGCCCATATAACGTTTGTCAATTCGTCAATGTTTTGATATCAACGTTTATACACTACATTTTAAATTGCTCTCCAGACAAAGATTTATTTGGAAAAATTTCATTAAGATATTCAGCCGCCCTAACTGCATTGTGTGGTGGGACTTCATCCTGTTGCCACCATAAATCTAGCAACTGCTTTAGTGCAACTCTGCCTCGATACTCCATTAGTCATCTTTTCAAAAACTATAGGTACCTTTCTACATTTAAGGTTCCCTTGTAAAAGTATGACTCTATAATTTGATCTTTCCAAACCCCAACCCAATCATTAACGCCAAATCGATGTTGATTTGAAATCTCTCTATTCCGTCTTGGATTTGCAATAGACCAATAATGTTCATTATTGCGATTGAACATTTCGGTATTCGACAAGTAACATTCATCTATCCACATAATGTTATTAAAAAAATTCCTGTTTTCAGTAATTCTGACTTACAACCAATTGCAGAAATTTAAACGCCTGTGGTTATCATTAGTGTGTAATGTTTGGCTAACGTGTATTTTATACAGTTTGTAATTATTGCTTTTTAATGTTCTTCAAACTGTAGTACAAGGTAAATGCAGGTTAGCAGCTATCTCTTGATTGGACAATGATGGATTATTATCAACCTAAAAAATGATGTTTCACACATTAGTATATAATACTATAAATAACAAAGTTACCTGTTGAATTATGGCTTCTCTATTTTCTTCTACAACTCTACTTCCACAACTTGCCCTGGATCTATTGATACTTCCAAACACAGTTAAATTCCGATGTAATTTAAAAAAGTAAGTTTCATGTCCATGTCGCCTTTCGGGGTATGTTTTTGAATAGGCCACATACACATTTCTGCTATTCTTGTTGCACGTGTAATAAACTTGTAGCATATCAGGCTGTTCTTCATTAGAAAAGCACATTTTAACTGCTAGCTAACACAGTTTTTAAATTAAATGACAATATTACTGGCAATTGATTTACCATTGTTGCTTTATGACAGTATCTTGATTGTGCACAACACGTATTATTGAGAATAATGGATTTCATAGTAACAATATTATAGGAATATTGTACATATTTGAAATCACGAAAAAATTCTCTGCACAACGGCATAAAAATCTAATACGGCATTCATAAAAAATTGGAAAGTTGATGATGATTCAAAAGAAACGAAACGTTTTATAAAAAATATAATAACTATAGCTGCTAGAAAATAAAAAATTGTCTTAAGAGTGCCGTTATAGTTAAAACGTTTTCAAATAACAAAGATAAATAAAAACGGAAATCAACTTTTTGGAATTTTTTACCATAACACGGAAACAAATGCAATTAAATGAAATTTCTTTATCGCATATTGTTCAGACAAAATTTCTGCAGAAGTGCCAACTTTTAACCTACCCACCATCACTATAATTAACCGATATCCCCATGGTTGCCCTAGAAATCTAAACAACCTGTATATACAGTACTTGTATTGTTCTATTATTCTCTCAGATATTGGACAGTCGGTTATTGATACTAAGCCCTTGGATGATATACTGTTATTTCGTCCAATGTTTGGACTGCTTATTTAGAACTATATGGCTGTCCTATTTTAAAATGCTATTTTTGAAACTTTTATTGTTATTTTTCTCGCCGATTTAATTATACAAAGACGGATGAAGAAATGAGCTGGAGAAATATAGGATATCTATTTGGATTTAGGCAAAATTCTGACAATTAAGATTTTCTCATCATTACGTTTATAGTTTAAATTTGAATTTATGTAAAAGCTCGCGCTTTGTTTGCTTCCTGTTGCACATGCGCATAATGTATGAGTATTTAAGAATGGCGGAAAAATGTTCAACCATGATGTGGTGCTAAAAGAATTTGTGTTTTATTATAGAATAGTGTTAATAAAGAAAGAAAAATTATAAAGTTTGTATTTAAATATTATAATGAGCAATGCATAAATTGTTTCATTTATATTTAACAAAAACAGTGGAACGCGAGATGCCATTTTCGCTTTAAGGGTAATAATGTAGAACATAGGAAAAGGCAAAAGCATGTATATAGGGTTTGTATATCTGAAAAAACAAATCTGCGCTGTAAATGGGAAAACCCATTTGAAATGCTCAAAAAGATAGGACTGAGTTTTAGGGATAGACGGATAGTACATAATTTAAGGAGCAAACGCCTGTAATAGAATTAGTGCAAGAATGTGCGCTGTCACCATTAATTTTTAATTTGTATATTAATGTGGCAATGAATACTGTCAAATGCAGAAAGATATTTGGAATTATTGTGCAGGGACAAACAATTAGTATACTCAGATTTGCAGGCGATTAAGAGACATAAGCATGTAACAAAAAAGCTTAGAAGAGCTCTTAATGAAATAGAAACAGTACTAACAGAAATACAGCATGAAATCAACTAAAATATAACTACAGTACTAGTATGAAAAGAAGGGAAAAAGAAGTCAAAAACCAGAATACATTTATGAAAGAAGTATTTACGAGAGATTGAGGATATCTCCATTTCGAATGGACCTGCACCTTGCCGAAGTTCTAAATTACTAGAACAGGTGAAATGGCTTGCGTGTGCTAATGAGCTAAAGAGCCAAACTAAAGGTCCAACCAAAGTAGTAGGATCGTTAGTGAGGAACCAGACTAGGACAGATCCCCAAAAGAGGGCAGCGGCTCTTTCGGTACTTAGATTGGCAGAGACTATAGGCGTCGGTATGGCAGTCTAAGACATACTACCGCGATGTGGAAGGCAACGGGAAACCACCACATTATCTCCCAAGTACACAGCGTACTTAAATTGTAACAAACATGATGGCATTCTCTGGGGTAAAAGATTCCGGAGTTGAAATAACCCCCATTCGGATCTCCGGGAGGGGACTACTTCTAAGGATGCGATCGGAAAGTTAAAAATAAGAGTCGGGAACATTCTGCGAGTCGGAGCGTGGAATGTTAGAGGTATGAAGCAAGTAGGTAAGCTAGAGAACCTAAAAATCGAAATGAATAGGTTATTACAAGACATAGTGGGATCCGCAAAGTTCGGTGGCTAGAGGCGTGGAATTTTTGGAGTGGGGACTTTAGGGTAATTCATACAGGTGCAGAGGAAGAAAATTTGGGTGTGGGGATAGTTATGCGGAAAAAGATAAGATACTGTGTAGAAAATTACTTACAAAAGAACGAAAGAGTACTCATGGTTAGATTGGAATCTAAACCAGTAAACACAGTAATAATACAAGTGGTAGGTGAGGGTAGGGAAGGAGCGGTAGTAGGTTTATTTGGTTTAGGCACGAGAAACGACAGGGGAAATAGACTGGTAGAATTTTGCGACAAGAACAATATAATCATCACAAACTCATTATTTCAACATTATGCTAGAAGACGATATACGTGGAAGATGCCAGGAGATATAAGAAGATATCAAATATATTACATTCTTGTTAGACAACGGTTTAGGAATCAAGTAATAGACTGTAGAAGCTACCCAGAAGCAGATATAGATACTGACCCCAGCAACGTAATTATGAAGGCTGTACTTAAATTTAAGAATGTGAAAAAAAGAAACGGAAAAAAGCACTTGGCACAAGGTCGTGCAGCATTTAACAAGAAAAAGCAACTACTGTGTTCAAAGACCACAAACATAGAAACAAGTAAAAGATTTCTCAAAACATATGTGTGGAGCACAGCACTGTACGGCTGTGAAGCCTAGACAATAGGAGAAGCGGACAAGAAAAAAGTAGAAGCCTTTGAAATGTGGTGCTACAGACGTATGATGAAGATATCATGAACAGACAAAGTTAAGAACAAAGAGGTACTAAAAATAGTAGAGGAAGAAAGAAATATGTGGAAAACGGTAAAAAATAGGAGAGATAGGATGATAGGCCACATACTACGGCATGAGGGAATAGTGCGGAATATATTAGAAACAGAGATATGAAAAAAGAGAAGAAGAGGCAGACCTAGGCTAGACTACTGCACACAGATAGTAAAAAATGTAGGCTGTAGGGGTTTCGGGGAAATGTGTAGGCAAGCCCAGAATAGAAATCAATGGAGGTACGTATCCAACCAATCCCAAGATGGATATACTAATGACAAAAAAATAACTGTGCTTAAACATGATAATTATTATAAGTAACTACAAGAAGTGGTTGGGCAATATTCTCGAATAATGTTAAGTGTGCGAAAGGATTTACTGAAAAACCATTATTTCGGCAAATGTCTAAGTGTTGGGGGATCTTGGTAGACACTGGTTGCTTAACCCCCTGCACTGAATCTCAGTGAAATAGGGCATAAAATTAGAAAACAATAGAAGGAGAACGAGCTGTATACACATGCTGTGTGAGAATTTCAGGGAACTATGTAGGCTAGCTCAGAATATAAATAAGTGCAGGTACGTGTCCAACCAGTTTTGAGACGGAAAACCTAATGACGAAAAAATAAGCGCAGATAAATCTGATGATTAGTATAAACAACTAGTTGTTGGTTGCGAAATATCTGCAACTAATGTTGACTGTGCGAAAAGATATATTGGAAAATATATTAAATCGGTAAATGGTTAAGTGTTGGGGAAACTTGGCAGCCACAGGCTGCTTACTTCCTTTCACAACCACTGAAGGTCGAAGAAATAGGGTATATAACTGTAAAACATTAGAAGGTGATCGAACTGCATCTAACAAGAAAGAACAGCGCCTATGAGTAAAGACAACAAACCTAGAACAAGAAGAAAATTGTTGAAAGCATATGTGTGGAGCACAGCACAGTATGCTTATGAAATACGGGCAGTCTGAAACGCAGACAGAAAAACGGTAGCAGCCTTTTGTAATGCTGTGCTTCAGATGTATGAGGACGATAGCATGGACAGACAAAGATAATAACAAATAGGTTATAGTAATAGTAGGGAAACAAGGATATCTGGGGAAAGAGAAATAGAAGAGCGAAATACGTTCTAAGGCATTTTTGGGGAATAGTATGAAATATATTACAAGCAGAGATAGGAAAAAAGAGGTAGATGTAGACCTAGATCAGATAGTGATAGATGCAGGCTGTGCAAATTTCAGGGAAATCTGTAGGTTAGTTCAGAATAGGAAACAATGATGGTACGCGTCTAACCAGTTCCAGGACTGAAAACCTAATGATGATGATGATGAAGATATCTGCTACCTAGGAAGTCAAATAACACAAGATGGGAAAAGTGCAGAAGATTTAAAACCAATATTAGCACAAGGCAGCGCTACAACAAAAAGCAACTGCATGTTCGAAGACAATCCAGGAAATAAGGAGCAGTTTGTCAAAAGCATATGAGTGTGAAGCACAGCACTGTACAGATGTGAAACGTGTACAGTAGTAGGGAAGTAGAAAGGAAAAAGATGAAACTTTTGAAATGTGGTGCTATAATACATATGATGAAAATATCATGGACAGTCATAATTAAGAAGAAATAGATACTAGGAGTAGTAGGAGAAGAGAAGCATATGTGGAAAACAGTAAAAAGAAATAGGGGAGATAGGATGGTAGGGCACGATCTAAGGCATGAGGGAATAGTGCCAAACATATTAGAAGCAGATAAAGTAAAATAGAGTAGTAAAAGTTAGCCTAGATTAGTCTATTGCACAAAGATAGTCAAAGATGTAGTCTGTGTGGGTTTCAAGGAAATGAGTAGGTTAACTTAGATTGGGAAACAGCAAAAGTACTTGTCCAATCTGTTTCAGGACTGAAAACCTAATGATGATAAATACTTGGGAGTTTTGTGCAAATTTTTATGAGGAATATTGAAAAATATTCCTTTCAAAATGGTTTCCATATAATTTTTTTTTGTTAATACAGCAGATTAATAACAAAATTCAATAACTATTCTTTTTTGTACATAATGATGTTATATACATTCAGGTTTAGTTAACATATATTCATACCATCTGCAAATTCATATTGTTTTATCTTATTCAGTACAATATATTTTAGAAATCCTACTTTTCAGCTTGGTTTTAGTGCTTCTGAACCTTGAACTGTCGTTTTGCATATTGTAAATAAAAACCACAACAGTGCTATAATTATTATATGAAAGGCATTTATCTGTACTTATAGGAAGATAAACCCATTTATCGTCCATTAATTAAGCATTTACATAGAAGGAGCTGACTAATACTCGATATTAGGGTATCAAACTTCTATCAGTAAAGGTTTTAGTTAATATTGTTTACTAATTAGGTTTTGTATTCAAACAAAGCATTTTATTATACTTAAATCCTAATTGCTTTTTTATGTTACAGATACCGTAATTACCAAAATTGTGTATAAAGGTATTGTTTGTACATTTATTATTCTTTTAAGTGTCACAGTTATTGCTAGCAGATATTGATACCGTAAGTAGAAATTGTAGTTTCTAGTATTGTCATTTTAATTTATATATAGTACAGGCGTACATGTAAATAGTGGCTCAAAATTTAAATCAAATTAGAAACGCATTGAAAAATTATTGAAAATTTTCCCATTGATGTTGAATAGTTCATAGAATATATTACACTGATTTTGGAAAAACTGATAATTCGTGAGTATAGTTAATTATTGAATATACTGCTGTAGCTAGAAATTAACTGTAAAAGTAATCTGCAACCCTTAATTAATTTATCTATTCACAAACATATCTTTGGAACATATTTGAAAGTAAATACTGAGTAGAATAACGTTATATTAAGCTTAAAATAATAGTTCATAGAATATTATGCACTGATTTGGGCTCTGATACTTCGTGAGTATAATTAACTATTGGATATACTGCAGAAGCTATTAATTACTTTGGAAAAGTCATCTTTAACTCGTAATTTATTTATCTATTCACAAAAAGACATTTTCAACATATTTAAATTAAATATTGAATAGAATAATGTTATAATTAGCTTAAAGTAAGTAAGTAAATTTACTCGTAATTGCTGGTTTTAAATATAATGGCTTCTTCATGATCCAATAATATTTTGTCCCTCAAGCAACTGATTTTGGTTCCTTAAACTATGAAAATTATAATATAAAAACTCCATTTATTATATGCACGCTATGTTGTGTGCCTGTGAAATCAAATACATTAGATTGAAAGAGACGAACAAGATTGTAAACAGGAACTTTCAAACATCGAAGCTTTTAAAAATATACTCATTCAACCGAGGGGTATATTTTTCTGATAAATGTGTCTTAACATTTTTCAGCCCATGTGTAGAATTAAATTTGCAATTTTTGGATTAGTATTCATAAGCGAACAACTAAGCCTTACTTTAAGCACACCAGCATGTCCTCTGTGTAGGCTGGTAATCTTCCATCGCACTAATTGAATAACTTTGTGCTGTGCAGTTCACTAATATGCAGAGCAAAATTGTTTTATGTTTGTTGCAAGGAGCAATCAAAGCTAATTCTTGAATTGTATAAAGAGCAAGTAATGTTAGTAATCCATGAATGAATCGTGTGTTTAAAATGTCATAATACAACAATAATTTGACGGTAGGTCTATTTGATGCTTGAAAACAAAAGAATATTATACAGTTGAACTATAATAAAAGTTTCAAAAATATCTCTATGGTATCCTCAGTTGAGGTCATTTAACTGTTTTAGCATTAGCATCAAAAATGCTATTAATTTGATTGTGCCGTCTGGTTTCAAGACAGCATTATGCAGTACATTATACACAGAACCTTGCATAAAATTATCGTACAAGTTCTCAGCTCTAAATATTTTTTCAACACAACATTCGACTCTGTACTACTGAATGATGATAAGTAAATACCAACTCTTTATGAATGGACATCAAAAGACATTTTTCTTCTGTCTTGCACTTGCGGATATACAAATTTCCAGAATCTTCTCACCTGGAGGTTTTGCACAAACGCATAATGATGTGGAAATACTCCGTATGAAAATAATGTTCTCTGTTGGGATGCAACCAAGTTCACTATAATTTACAATTACCTCGTCAGCTGGGCTATTGCACAGTTCATTTATTAATATTTCAGCAAAAGTATCAGCTTGTAATACTATATCAATACGAGCAGTGAAATATATAGTCTAGAGGATCAGTTAAATCTTTATCTTTATGGTAACCGTATTCATAATTGTTCAAAGGAGCATCTTGCAATTCACGACATTTTACTCGTAAGATAAAAAGGAATTATAAATTGTAACTAGTTTGTGTGTCGATATTGTACTGTCAACTAATATTACATAACAAATTAGTAGTAACTGCAGCAGAATTTAAATGAACACCTGCTGCTCAAGTTTCAATGTTAAACTTTTGGAAAAAGTAGTCTTTATCTAGCATGTTCTCTAATCAAATTTTGCATATTCATTGTTCAATTATGTTGGGATTGTTTATTTTACCCAAATCATGCAGAAGCAAGTAAAATTGTTGCAGTGGCTATAACTCGACAGTTTTCTGAAAAGCTGTAAGTGAAACTACTTTTTATATTTTAACTAAATTTTCATTAGCATTATTTACAAACACTGCCAGAAAATTATCTTTGAAATCAATTGTAATAAACTCTGAAAAGGTGTTTTATTAGTTTTGGAAACAATCCTAATCTGACGTAGTTTCAAAATATGCAAATTGTACAAAGAGTTAATGTCCGATTGTTTTTACAAGCTCAGCCCCTCTTTAGATAAATTTGGCAAAAGTCTTTTACAACTAATCAAATGCCTAATTTTTCCGCATAAACGCCATTTAAGTTGAAATATTTGTCATAGCTTTCCACAAGTTTTTGAATGTCTTCTTTATATTCACTTGTGGCCAAATCTCACATTCGGCGAAATCATTATTTTATCGCATTTTCAGATATGTACTTGTAAAACCTCATGTTGAACAATAAATGTCAATAACGTTTCAGCTGCTAGCGACAGACTGAAATGGGAGAAAAGTACAAATATGTTGTTTAACTTCTGTATTACTGACTGTTGCAAATCTGCAGCGTTCCTACTGGTGCCACTAATCTCATTTCTTTTCTACCTTTTTCACGTTAGGAGAAAAGGGTAGGTTCGCTAAAGCTTAAATTAATATATTACAATCCCTACTACAAATTTAAATACTTCAGAGATCTAGCATTTAGCTCACTAACTTCTGCTTTAGTATCTTTGTTACCTATTTTTCTTATCAATTGTCATCGGAGACTGCATTTTCTGGTAACACAACTCTTGTCTTTTCACATTTTTTTGGTGTCTAAGTTGTTGGTGAATTCAAATTCAGAAAGTTCCTTAGATGTAAATTTGCATCCGGTACTACATCTACATGCAAGTCTTTAAGAACATTGTTTGATACAGTCACTGGTTCCCCTGAACTACGTGACTCTGTACATTTATTATTCTGGCCCGTCTTTTTTCCTTACATTGTCTTCATCCTAGCACTTTACAACAAATATATTCTACTACTTCAAATTTCATTAATAATATATTTAGCCCATTATCTTTTAGTTACATTGTATCGTTTTTATTAGCTTCAGGCTGGTTCTACATGTAAATTCGAAAAACTAAACAAAAAATATATCAAGTACACAAATTTTACATACCTTGAATTTCATGGAATATAATTCTCAAACTTACTACTAAAATCCTTATACTTCAGCTAAATTATACAGTAATTTAAAGAACAACGGCTCAAATCCTAAAATACAAATAAAAACTAGAAGAGCGTTTGATGATGCTTGTCAGTTATAGATTTGTTAAACCAGTTTTTTTTAAACGATAAACAGTTTTATTAAGTTTTTGTTGCCAAGTACTACGCTAAATGATTAAAATACATCACTGTACAGCGCTAAGCTGATACTACCTTACTGAAACACAGTATGCATGTATAATATCACGTTTTATTTTAGCTCTAACTTTCTTATAATGGCAGATATAATACTGTGAGAGTATGTTTATATTTTTGCTTTTGCATATTAATTTATGAAGAGAGGTTTAAAGTTTTAAACCTTCTTAGATATCTTTCGTGTACCAGATATGATATGCACGTTTGGCAATCTTTGAGAATGGAACACAGATTTTAAAATTTTTTAATAGTTTATCAGTGAATAAATTACAAGCTATATTTGGGCCAAGTGCTGGTTAGGATATCTTCCCATGCAGTAGCGCCGATAAGCTTATGTATGTATGGCAAGTTAGACTTTTTAAATTCAGTCTGGTAGTAATGGCACTTTTTAAACTATTGCGAGAATTATACTGACTACTAGCTATATATATATATATATATATATATATATATATATATATATATATATATATAATTTGAAATATTAAAATTCCCTAATAATAATATATTGTATGGTAGTTTTGAAATTATTCTATCTAGGCATTCGAGCAACTCTTCCAAATCTTTGATTAAATATGGAGGAATATAAAGACATGCATACCAGTTGGTAAAGTAACCTTGACTGCAAGCATATCAATTGCTGTATGTAAATTAATGTCAGAGCCAGATTGATAAATAGAAGTATTTAATGTGGTTTTACAAGCTATTAAAACACCATCACTCTAAGATCGATTACATTTAACAAACTCATTCTCGGTAGTTGATGTCGTTCTACAATCAATTAGAATGAAGAACCTTGACACTTCGATAATATGTGTTCACAATCATTTTTCGAGAATAATAAAAAATTCTCACGAATATTTTAACATATTTACACATAGTAAATCGTTCTAGCTCTACAATGTAGCTACTAATTTATAACCTACCAAAGATCGAATTCAGGAAACGGGAATACTTTACTTTAATACAAAAACTACATTTAGTAAATACAAGTAAATGAAAACTGGTTTTCCAATAAATGTAAGGCATGTGCTTAATTTCCCCTAGCAAAGTTTTTAGAACTTTGTTGTCAGATCTAATTTCAAATGATTTTTCTATTAAATATTGATACAGTTTATTTACTGTCCAATAAATACAAAGCGCATCTATGTGTACCACAGAATAATTATTTTCTGCTTTATTAAGTACTCAAGAGATAAAACAAATGTGTTAATGATCTTTCTGCAAATGTATGCCTCAAACATGCAGCTAATCATAAAGTGCTCACATAACATGTTAACGTTAAAGCTAAGTCTGGGTTATAGTGCACCAGAATTTTCTCATAAGTTAATTGATTCTTAATTAACTGAAATGGTACTGCACAGTTATTGTTCTAAATGAAGGGTGTACTCTTTTTTCGCATAATGAATATAAGGATTTTAAAATATTAGGTAAATTAGAAATAAATGAGAGAACCAATCGTTAAATTTGTTCTCCATAATATTTTTGGATATTTTCATATTTATTATTGACTGAACTTTTCGGTCGTTTTTTTTTAGTCCGGTTAGTGCTGATAATGTGCTCTAAAAATGAATCCAGTCCAGAAAATTTATGCAAACTGGAATTCCTATCAAAACTTTTTCAACTATAGCTTGAAAATGAAGGCAAGCAATCTACTTTTTGTAAATACTGTATTCACCACTCCATGCTAGCAATGGGCTAGTGAGTGCATATAACTATGGTTGGTTGTACAGATTTAAAAAAATCTTACTGTAAAATGTTTATCTGTAAAGATGCAGACATTTTCAAAGGACGATTCACAACTTTCGCATATTTAATGATGGTGATCTTGTAAGTAGCGCATAAATAAATATCTGTACCGTTCGGTTTTAAAATTGGTACTAAAGGTGCACCCTATTCAGAGTGGACAGCCTTAATATTACTTGGTTTTATACTAATTTTCAAGTTCGCCTTTGACTGCTTGTTTAAAATCGTAGGGTACGGTTTTGGTTTTATAAAACTACGATTTGATTTTTCAGGCATTTTTAACTTAATGTTACCCTCTTTATATAACCGCAGTTCGTTTTTAAATGTTCCTAAAATCTGAAAAGATACTCAGTAATCTATTATTTAAAGATGTCGAGTATATAGTTTGTTTTATGAAACATGGTTTCATATAGACCAGCAGCTGTTATATTGCCATACATTACATATCCCTATCCCTATAGTAGGGGATAAAGAATACTACTATAGTAAGTCTGCTTATCGTAAAAGGCGATTAAAAGGCGCAGCAAGGGGCAGCAGCCTTGCTGGCTAAAAGATATTGGAGGAGGGTCGGTTGGTCTCGGGCGATCTTCAATAATTTACAAGCTTGTTGGGGGTTGGCCGTGACGGATACGGCTTTTTGCTAAAATATTTAAAAACTGCCTAACACAATATTTCCCAGGTGTTGTAGCAATTTTATTTTCCACCTAATATATGTCCGTATAATCAATCCTTTTATTAAATATTAAATAATATAATACATTATAATGCTATCCAATCCACTTAATTTAATAACATCTATTGTCCAATAAAGAACTAGTATTTAGTTCATGTTAAAAGTTAAATTCTACGGTGACAATATATAAGCTCTTGTTTGGTATCCTTCCTAAAGCCCCTTCTACTCAGGAACCGCAAGGTAACGCTGTTACCGGGCAGCGACAAGCTCGGCCCGCACTTCTAACACAGCTGGGGTTAAAGCAGGTCGAAAGTTGTTCTTAGGAGCGATGTCCTTCATTGATTTTCGGTGTTGGAAGCATGCACGATGGAAGATTGCAGGTGTAAGCCATCTTCAAAAATTGTTTTGGATGGTCCATTTTTGTTGAAACCAGTCGTGGAGAACGATGAGGTTTTTAAAGGACCGTTAGGAACAGTAAGTGAATTTGTTTCTATAACAATATTAATTAAAATTTTCAGTGTAACTTTGGGAATAATTTAATTTAAAATATATTGCAACGTAAATTATAAATAAGCAACTTTTCTGAATGGTATTCATGCGAAATTGATGAAAACAATTCTATTCTTGTATAATATGGAATCACATATATAATTTATTCAAGTTAATTACAAACAACATTTGCTTTCTTGTGGTGTGAATTACTCCTGGAACATCTGTAAATTGAAACGCAGATAATGGAGGCCAAGTGACGTGTTTTTCAGAATGCAGCACAACTATTTGTTTAAAATGGGATATTCCGTTGTCAATACATACGTCAGCTTTCAAGCAGGTATTTAGGTGCAATTTGGAGTTCTGGTATGTACAAAAAATTATGTTCGTATGTTGTTTGAACTGTCGACGTAGAAACGAGATAAATTTTACTTTAACCGACTTGTGTTAACTTTGAACAGGTCAAGGACAGACCTCAATTATATTTTTCGTTGTTATACGATATGAATCTGTAATTTGTTCCTACATAATTCTTTTATTAACTCAATGAAACATCAGAAGATGTCACTACTAATTAGATAAAGTAAATTCTTATAACTTTGAACCTTTAGAAATTAAATTTCTACATTTGATATTTTATGAATAATTATCTGTAATTATCTACTGTAAAATTAAGGTAGATCTATCATAATTAACTCTTTCTATAAATAAACAATTTTATGCTTTGTCAAATTGTTATATAAACCTCATTAAATAGTAATTGGTACGGATATATTCAGTACCATTGTAATTAACTCTTTCTAATTTAAATTAACTTATAAAGGAAGACATATTTTTGTAGAAAATTACTTTATTGGATACCAAAAAGAATAGATTCTTATTTTCGGACTAAAGACTATCTTTTATTTAAGAGGAATGAAAGTCGATTCTGATTGTATTTAATTATTTTTGAGTTTGAATGCACAAACAGTGCTTTTCTTTGTTTAATTTGTTCACAGGTGCAATGGAGGATTGCTAAGGTCAAAGTCGAGCCATAAGGTAAGATACTTCAAAGATTAGGAGGTCTTTAAAAATTATATAACGGTTATAGGAGAAAGGTTTCCGCATTAGCCTTGTACAAGGGACTTGTATTAGGTCTCCCCAGTATAAAAAAATACGGTGGCGCCTTATTCTTATTACTAGTGGTCGCAATTACACCCCGACCCACAGCTCATTCTCTACCCAGAGCATATAGTTCGACTAGCCGCTATACCTTCGAGATTTCCTCAACATAGAGCCACCTTCCATCCGAACTTGCCGTGGGCTCCTTTTTAATTATCGGAAATTCTCTTTAAACTAAGTTTAAATTCATTCGAAAGGTTATAGTGTGCGGGCCTAAAACACGAAATACATATGATGGAGAGCTCACAAGTAAAATTCTTGTCCGGAGGTATAATACTCCCTCATTCGGATCTCCGGGAGGGGGTACTTGGGGCTCGTCATCGTAAGAATATAAAACAACAGTTCGATTTAGTGATTGGGACTTGGAATGTAAGGTCATTACTTAGAGTAGATATGTTAACGAATTTATTAGTCGAAATGAGAAAGGAAAAGCTGGACATTTTAGGTATTAGTCAGGTGAGATGGCCAGATAGTAATGACTTTTGGAAAGATAATTATAGAATAATTACAACTTCTTCAACTAATGGACAGGCAGGCATAAAAATAGTGTTAGGTAAAAGATTAGGGCATAAAGTTAAAGAGTACTTACAATTTAGTGATAGAATAATTATGGTTAGATTGAGTACAAAACCCACAGACACTGTTTTAGTACAGGTTTACATGTCAACAACTCAGTACGAGGATGAGGAAGTAGAAAAGGTATACGAGGATATAAATAGTATAGTGAGAAAAGTAAAAGGAGATGTGAATTTAATAGTTATGGGCGATTTTAATGCATCAGTGGGAGAAGGTAGTGAGGGAAAAATGGTAGGAAAATTTGAGTATGGCAGACGAAATGATAGAGGAGAAGGATTAGTTGAGTTTTGCCAGGAACATAGATTAGTAACTGTAAACACCCTATTCGAACAACATGTTAGGAGAAGATATACCTGGAAAGCACCAGGTGATAGGGCTAGATACCAAATAGATTATATTTTAGTTAAACAAAGATTTAGAAACCAAGTTAAAAACTGTCGTAGTTATCCAGGGGCTGACATAGATAGCGATCATAACTTAGTTAAAATGAAGTGTAAACTAAAATTCAAATAATTGAGAAAGGTTAAAAGAGAGGGATGGGATCTAGGTAAGCTTAATGATAGTAGGGTAAAAGAGGAATATAAACAAGTATTAGATATTAAGAGCAAAAAGATAGCTGTAAGAGGGAACGTAGAAAATAGATGGAAAAAAATAAAACTGACTGTACATGATACAGCAACACAGACTATAGGTAAGAAAAAAATAGAAGCGAGAAAACCGTGGGTAACAAAGGAGATATTAGATTTAATAGAGAATAGAAGAAAGCTTAAACCTTTCAGAGAAGTGGATAGTGAAAGTAAGCAAAAATATAATACAGTTAGAAATACGATAGTACATGAGTGTAGAAAAGCTAGAAATAAATGGATGGAGGAGAATTGCAAGGAAATACAAGATGATTTGAGAGTAGGTAAGACAGACAGGGCTTACAGGGCAGTTAAAAAGTTTTTTGGGGAAGATAGGAAAAAATATAATGGTATTAGAGACTAGAATAATGAGCTTCTAATAAATAAAGTTGAAATAGCAGATAGATGGAAAAGATATTTAGAAGATTTATATAAGGGAGACGATATGGATGAGTTAGAGAACGATCAAGAAGAGGATGTAGAAATAGGGTTCTCAATATTAAGAGAGGAATTTGATAGAGCTGTTAGGGATCTTAAACTAAATAAAGCGCCAGGGATAGACGATATTCCCACAGAATTAATAAAATATGCAAGTCAGAAAACTTTAGACAGATTATATGAACTAGTAAAAGTAATATATGACACAGGTGAGGTTTCAATAGATTTCGAAAAAAATATTATTATCCCAATCCCAAAAAAGTCAGGAGCTGATAGGTGTTAGAATTTTAGAACGGTTAGTTTAACTTCTCATGCTTCCAAAATACTAACAATAATAATTAAAAATAGAGTAGAAGCTTTAACTGAGAATTATTTAGGCGAAGACCAATATGGTTTTCGTAAAGACAGAGGGACTAGAGAACCGATACTAATGATTAAGCTAATTATCGAAAAAAGGTTACAAAAAAATAAAAAGACTCATTTCGCGTTTGTAGATTTAGAAAAAGCATTTGATAGGGTTAATTGGATTGTTATGTTCAGGGTTTTGCAAAAAATAGGAATCTCTCATAGGGATAGAAAAATTATTTACAGTCTATATAAAAACCAAAGCGTAGTAATTAGATTGGATGAAATAGAAAAGTAAGCTAAGATTAGAAATGGTGTTAGACAGGGTTGTATACTGTCTCTCTTGATTTTTAATGTTTATATTGAGGAAGCTTTAAACTTAGCTAAAGAGAGAAAAGAGATAGGTATTAGTGTACAGGGACAGAAAATAGACATGTTACGTTTTGCAGATGGTATAGCCATTATAGCAGAGTCTAGAAAAGAGTTAGGAGAGTTTTTAAATATTTTAGATGAGATACTACGGAGTAACTATAGTATGAGAATTAACTCAGTAAAGACAAAGATAATGACAAGTGAGTTACAGCCTAGTTCTAAACCAAAATTAAAAATAGGTAATACCGAGTTAGAGGAGGTAGATGAATTTTGCTATTTAGGTAGTATAATTACAAAGGATGGACGTAGCAGAAGGGATATAGTAGCTAGAATAGCCCAAGCTAGAAAAATGTTTTTAAAAAAAAAATACTCACTAATAGCTAATAGTATTAGTTTAGATAATAGAAAAAGTTTCTTAAAGTCGTACGTAGGGAGCGTTCTACTATACGGTAGTGAGACTTGGACAATTAAAGAAGTAGATAAGAAAAAGATAAAAGCTTTTGAAACTTGGTGTTATAGGAGAATGTTAAAAATTAGTTGGACAGATAGAGTAACAAACGAGGAAGTTTATAGAAGGAGAGGTGAGGATCCCTGTTTGTGGAAACAATTGAAGGTCAGGAGAGATAGAATGATAGGGCACCAGTTAAGACATGAGGAACTATTTAGTAAAGTCTTAGATTATAGACTACCAAATAAAAATAGAGTAGGAAGGCCTAGACAAAGCTATATTAGTCAAATTATTAGAGATTTAGGTTGTGAAGGGTATGTGGACCTTTTTAGACTAGCTCAGAATAGAAAAAAATTTAGAGCTGCGTCAAACCGACTTTAAGTAAGTTCGAAAACAAAACAAAAAAAAATAAAAATCAGTTAACTAAATGTCATCAGGACATAACTCACAATTAGTTAGCGGTCTGGCATGTTCGTTGCGTTTCGTTGCTTAAGCCTTACCATAACATATAATTTAATAAATGTCACCATGACATAACTCACAATTAGGTAGCGGTCTGGCATGTTGGTAGCGATTTGTTGCTTAAGCCTTATCATAACATATAATTTAATAAACGTCACCATGACATAACTCACAATTAGGTAGCGGTCTGGCATGTTGGTAGCGTTTCGTTGCTTAAGCCTTACCATAACAGATAATTTAATAAACGTCATCATGATATAACTCGCAAATAGGTAGCGGTCTGGCATGTTGGTAGCGTTTCGTTGCTTAAGCCTTACCATAACATATAATTTAATAAACGTCACCATGACATAACTCACAATTAGGTAGCGGTCTGGCATGTTGGCAGCGATTCGTTGCTTAAGCCTTACCATAACATATAATTTAACGCTTTTCCTTTTTGAAGCGGATAACCAGGTTATATTTCATTTCCCTATAAATGGTAATCATGTAAACATGTTAGAGATCTTTAACAACCATCAGGTTGCTAATATCTATGTAGAGCCTGTTTAATGTGAGGCTGAGTATTATATTAAGAATAAATAACCACTTGATTACTCTGTTAAACATTTAATATAAACAGATTACATATTACATTAATCTTGCATAATAATAGACATGACATGACATACGTACATTACGTATATATATGACCTTAGACTATTGCTAAAAGGGATGCGTTCCCAAACACTTCACTACACTAAACACCTCCCCCTTAAAGATTAAGTTTCACTGCCGGTTTGATAATGCGCCCATATCTTGATCTATTATAACTAATCACAGGTTCGTTCTTATGGTTATTATCGACTACATTATCAAATAACAAATTTAAATCATAATTATCAGAATTGTCATTATTAACAGTACATAGTTTGTCATTAACATTTGTTTGTGATTCATCTTAACAATTTTCAGGATACAACTCAGGTTGAAGTACAAAGTCGTCACACTTATGTTTGGTAATAGATGGTTTTAGCTGGCTCGCATTTTAAGACGTACTATTTTGTTGTTGCTATCATTATATATCCAATATGATTTTTGTTCGACTGCTTTTTCCAATACTGTAGCTTTATACCACACTTTATCTATTGAACTTTTTACAACCACCTTATCCCCCTTTTTAAATTCTCTTTCAGGTTTTCGACTAGTTTTATCATAATGTACTTTAGTTTTATTTCTCTGTTCACATAGAGATTTATAAATTTGATTTTTAATTTTAGGTTCAAGTTTATTTTCTGAAATTGGGAGTTCTGTACGAAGTACTCTACTTTGTAAAATTTGAGCTGGGGATGCATTTAATCCAATTATAGGACAGTTATTATATTCTAGTACAGATTCTCTAAAATCGGTTTTATCTTCATAACTTTTACGTAATATTCTTTTCCCTATATCAACAGCTTTTTCGGCTAAACCGTTGCTCTTATGGTAGTGCGGAGTACATGTGAATACTGTAATATCTTTACTTTTATAATAATTTTTACATTTTATAGAAAGAAAGGGTAAGTTGTCAGCGATTAGACATTGAGGGTACCCGAATCTACTAAAAACATCTTGCATCGCATTTATTACTGCGTCAGAAGTTTTATTTGGTAAACGACATATTTCCAACCAATGTGAAAAATAGTCCATTACAATTAGGTATGGTTTAGAACCGAATTCTAAAATATCGACTCCTACTCTATTATATCGAAGACTTGGAATAGGATGCGACGTAAGTTTTTCTTTAAAATCGTTTGGCATATATTTCTCGCATATCCTACACTTTTTTATGAAATTTGTGATATCTGAAGCTAATGTTGGCCAATAAAATAATTGTCTAGCCTTGTGGATAGTTTGGTTTATCCCTAAATGACCTTTATGAAGAACGTTTAAAATGTGATTTTGAAGACTTTTTGGAACAATCAATTTGTCGTTAACTAACACTAAACCTGCTTTTACATACAAGTCATCTCTTAAATTATAATATGGTTTACATTTTTCAGGTATTTTATTAACTTTTGGCCATTCACCGTAATAATAATCAGACAGTAACTTTAAAACTTCATCGTTGGCTGTTGCTTTTCTAAATTTAATTCTCATTTCACTAGTCATTGGAAAATGTTTAGTTACAACATGAACCATTTCAAGCATTTCGCGATCAAAAGTTTTCTGTTTTACACTAGCCCTAGACAACATATCTGCGAATTGAACTTTATTGCCTGGCACGTAATATACATTTAAATTATATTTTAACAATTTTAGTCTTAACCTTTGTAAACGTACTGATCCAATTTTACAAATTGGTTTGTTCATTATAGAAATTATAGGTTTGTGATCGGTTTGAACGTCTACATTAGCACCATATATAAATTCGTGAAATTTTTGAGTACCGAAATGTATAGCTAGTAACTCTTTTCGGTCTGACTATAATTAATTTCATGTTCGTTCATGGTACGTGACACACAAGCTACAAGCTTTAATATATTTTCGTGTTCTTGGAACATACAACATCCTAATCCATTTTTAGATGCATCGCATTGAAGTACGATCTTCTTTTTCGGATTATATGATACCAATGCAGGAGAATCAGTAATTAATTTCTTTAATTTATTAAAAGTCTGTTGGTGGCTTGGTAACCAACTCCACTCAACATTTGTTTTTAATAATTCACATAACGGAGTCATGTATTCTGACATATTTGGTACGTACCGTCGTACATAATTAAAAGATCCTATAATTCGTTGGAGTTCACATTTATTTTTGGACTTTCTAACTTTTGTAAAGCATCTATGCGTCCCTGATCTATCTGAACACCCAAACTTGAAAAATTTGGCCTAAGAATTTAACCTGACTTTGTGCGAATTGAAATTTATCCACATTAAATTTTGTGTTTGACTCTCTAGCGCGAGTTATCACTTCTAATACTGTCTTGTCGTGTTCCTCTTGCGTAGAACCAGCGACAATCATGTCGTCATGACAAATAATTAAATTTTCAATATTTCCAAAAATACTTTCAACTTTTTCCTCAAACAAGTCTTGAGAGTTTGACAACCCGTAAGGTAATACAATATATCTGTATACCCCAAAGGGAGTTGCGAAACAACATTTCAAGAAGAGTCTTCATCTAAACTTAGATGATGAAAACCCTCTGATAAATCGAAAATTGTAAAAATCTTTTTACCGTACAATTTGGCGCCTATTTCTTCAATATTTGCATTAAGCCGTGGCTTCCTAACAATACTTTTATTAAGATCGGAAGGATCTAAACACAATCGTATTTTACCGTTAGCTTTCTCTACTAACACGATTCTATTTATACTTACTCTAACATCTATATTCTCGACTTTAACTATAGCTTTTCGATTAACAAGCCTTTTTAACTCGTCTTCGTAAGCTTTACGAATAGCCAATGGTACTTTAATTGGAGGGTAACAAACCGGTTTAAAATTTTCATTTGTGGTTATACTACAATTACCAGGAAACCTACCAGCCCCAGTAAACACATCTATATTTTGCTTAATAAATAATTCTGCACTAGAATTATTCTTAACTTCAACATTTCTTATTCTTTTAATCATATTCATTTGTAAGCATGTCTGACCACCAAGTAAAACCTGATTTGCATCCTTCACAATAACAAAATCCTCATAGCAATCTGCACCTCTAAATTTACAATGCAAATTAACAATGCCAAGTGCTTTTTTGGTACTCCCTTCAAAAGCTTTTAAAATATAATTGATTGGTCTAACCCTAAATTGGTTATCTATACTTTTAAACATTTTAAGTGGCATGATATTCACATCAGCACCTGTATCAAGTCTAGTTTTAAATTTCTTATTTTCAATCTGAATAACCTCTTCCCACAAACTAATCATATCTATTGTCTTAAGTCTACAATTACTTACTAACATTTCAGTTGAGCTATTACTATCATGCTCTATGTTTCTTACATTCTTAACAACACATGATTTAGCAAAGTGATTCAATATACAACACTTTCTACAATTTTTTCCATAAGCCGGACATTTACGTGGGCCGTGCTTAGTTTGACAACGCTTGCAATTAAATTCATTGTTGTGCTTATCATTATTAAAATTCTCACCTTTTTTACCTCGAAGCTTATACTTGCCCCTTTTTCCGATATTATTGGCCTCATATACCTCTTTCTGCAAAATTCCAAATCTATCGTTGGTGCCTTGTTGAAATTGTTGATTCTGCTGCTTACTTTGTTCGCTTGTTCTACAAAATTGTATTGCCTTTTTCAACGTAAGTTGATCGACACGCAATAAAGCTTCTCGACTAGTGGAGTCCCTGATCCCCATTACTATTTTATCGCGGAGTGCTTTATCCTCAGGCGTTTGGTTAGCGTCTACAACGTTATAATTACATGACTTAACAAGGTACTTACAATCAGTTAAAAAGTGTTCGAAGCTTTCGCCTTCCTTTTGCGTTCGTTGTAAAAAATTATACCGCTCAAAACATTCATTTACCCTTGGATTAACATATTTATCCAGCACTTCCATCATATAGTTATAATTGTTTTTTTGCTCTTCAGATGTTGTGAAAGTTGACATGATTCTAGCAGCTTCCGTGCCCATAATATTTCTTAAAATTGATAATTTAATTTTATCGGCAGCTTCGTGCTGACCAATTGCGACCATGTAGTCTTCGAAGGACGTTTTCCAGAATGACCATTCAACCGAAGCATTTTGTCCTTGTAAATCAAAATCAGGGGGCAGTTTTACTGGTCCTGCACCCAAACTCAAGCCTAGATTTGCCATATTTATACTTAGTTTCATGTGGTTTTACACTTAACCTAAAAATTTCCAACGTGGTTTGTTAAACTTCAGCCTTTTACAAAAATTTTCGCAGCGCCATGTTTAATGCGAGGCTGAGTATTATATTAAGAATAAATAACCACTTGATTACTCTGTTAAACATTTAATATAAACAGATTACATATTACATTAATCTTGCATAATAATAGACATGACATGACATACGTACATTACGT
Organism: Platerodrilus igneus; assembly: GCA_036346225.1. Lineage (NCBI taxonomy): Eukaryota > Metazoa > Arthropoda > Insecta > Coleoptera > Lycidae > Platerodrilus > Platerodrilus igneus. Next base: position 192,421 of record JARFIW010001501.1, on the reverse strand, counting down.
ATATATATGACCTTAGACTATTGCTAAAAGGGATGCGTTCCCAAACACTTCACTACACTAAACAGAGCCAGCTGGATAGGAAAAAGATAGAATGATATAGGAAGACCTAGACCAAACTATATTAGTCAAATTATTAGAAATTTAGGTTGTGAAGGGTATGTAGAGCTTTTTAGATTAGCACAGAATAGAAAAGAAGTTAGAGCTGCGTCAAACCGACCTTAAGTAAGGTCGAAAACAAAATGATGATGACATTACATATAATACTACTTCCTATGGATTTTATTCCAAAGCCACTGTTCACTGATAATTAGGAATGACAACAGCGCTGGATTACATATGACAACAAAAACTACTGGTGTGACGTCACGTAGTGATGTCACTGTGGCAGATCAAGTTTAAGAAGGCGTATTATATCTCTCCCTAATAAAATTCTGCTACCATTTTCCACCACTACTAACCTGACAAATGCCGATTGACATATGACAAAGGAATGCAAGAAAAAGTTGCTCCAGTGTCGAATTGTATTTTAAATGGCTTGAGTTAATCTCGCATCGATAAAAATAGGTTGGCTGTTTGAAACATGAACTAGATTTAAAACATCTCTACCTCCCGATCAAAAATCTGTCTGCTCAATGATTTTTATTTTGGTATGCTTCTGCACATGACCTTCCTTTTTAGAAATTTTGCAAAAATAATTATTAAATTTACATTTACTAAAACTATGATTTGGTTTGTTCTATGCATAACATAATACTTTCTTACGTAGTTTATCTTGGGGTTTCTCATGAAATTTCAATATAGTTTTCTTTTGGCTGGTAGTATACGCCTTAAGCTTGTGAACCTCTACTGTGTTGTTGGTTTCTCTTAACAGCACCTTCTTTACTAGAGCTATTTTATATAATTTTGCCAAGGGTTTGGTTTCTGTTTCTTCACATAATCCTATAATATACCTCCTTGCTTGATGTGCAACAACTTTAACACATTGTTCCAACATCTTGCCAAAGTTGCACTCCAAAGTAGTTCTTTTTACTATCACATACGTCCTTTATAGATTCCGTAGTCTGCCTTAAATTTTCAAACACTATATACTTACAATACATACTTATTCTTGACGAGATTAATAGGAAATCGTTAAAGATTTTGTCTTGAAGTTTAATTGAATCGCAAATATTTTTAACAGCTTTGTATATACCTTCATCAATTAAGATTACAAGAATCCCAATTATCCCTTTTCGTTCAACAGACCCTGTAAGTTTGGCTTCAAAGAATTGCTCCAATCGTTCATTAAAAATTGTCTAATTACATTCTTGTTTAAATCTTTGTAACTGATATATTCCTCATTGACACCTACAACCTGTTTTGTCGCCTCTTCATTGGTCATTGTTATGCTGAGCGGTAGTTGTAACTATAAATAATGAAAACCTGGCTTTTAAATTTTTTTATCTGTATTATTTTAGCTTCAAATTTGAAAAATAATAACACCTGTTTACTCTTCCCACCAATTTTGTAATGTGTTGAGAGGCCAAACATCAATAAAACACATGCCCGATGTTTCAACGGATTATATTTACCTGTGTACAACCACGATTATTATATCTGATACAAGTCATGCGAATAATCTAACCGCATTTCTTTTCTACCTTTTTCACAGTAGGAGAAAAGGGTAGGCTTCTTAAATCTTAAACTAATATATTATAGCTATCAAAATCTACATACAAATTGCAGAGGGTTTTTTTTTTTGAAATTGAAGTAATATTTTTCACGAAATACTTAGTCGAAACAGGCTACTGCAAAATGTGTACGTGATGCAAGCGAGTATGAAGAGGCCCTACAAAAACTAATGAAATGCTATGCTAAATGTTTAAACTTAAATGGGCCTTACGTGTAAAAAATTATTTTTCACAAACAATGAAATGTGCAAGCAAAAATTTTCTTTACTTTCTGAATGTTCCTCGTAGAATACTTTGTTATATAACTTAGGAAGAACCTAAACGAGCTTGGTATGCTCGTTAGAAATGTTGAATATTGAATTGATTGTGGTTGCAGTAAATCAAACGGGATGTGTTCATTTGAATGATTTTGAAAAAAAAATAATTGGTTGCTTGATCATTTTATAATCAAAGATTGTTTGTGGATTCGTTCCTGGTTACAGAATTAAATATACTGTATTTAAAGAAGAAATTTACATATTTGCTTCTTCACTAGTTGCAAATTTTCAAAAATTGAAAATTTCAAAAGTTTAAAATTTTTATAGCTAAACTTTCTATTGTGAATATATTATTGTGCTAATTTCATGTTTGAGATTTATGTACAAATAAAGTTACAGGATTGTAAGATCACACAAAAATTCGTTTATTGTACTTTTCAGTTAGAATTTTGATTCCCTATATCTATTGTAAGATAACCTTTAAAAGACAATGGGTCTAATAGGCTTATTCCACAAAATGTGTACATGCTGATTTGTTTACAAACATTGTGATAAACAGATTTCGACAAGCCTGCTTGTAAAGACTGGTCCACAACTGATTTATATCTAGTATCTATCAGCAAGGTTCAACAGCAATATTCAACCAATGCGTAATGCTTTCTTTCCATTTTGGTTGACATACTATATTTATGACTTTGGTCATGTAACTTGTTCCACAAATCAAAATACTAGTAGCTTTTATTAACCTATACGTGGACTATCACTAATTGTAGTTTCATTTACAAGAAAACGTAACCTCACTTATTTACTAGATGACCAAAACCGTTAAAAAAAATATAAGATCAACTTATTCTCCTTTTAAAATAGTGTAAAAGACATCTACAAAACTTTTTACTCCATATATATCACAATAAATGAACCACAAAGCAAAACAAAAATTAAAAGGTTCGTTATTTTGGTACAAAACCTTTGTTACATCTTGTGTGTTAATTAATTTTTCATGACGGAGCTCGGCATTAAAATCTGCACTTTTCTTATTTAACCTTTTCTCTAATGGTACAAATAACTGGGTTAGCCATGCAACATGCAAGAATAGAATACCTTCGTTTTCTTCAGCATACTTTACCTTTTGCTCTGTTCTATGTTATTGTTCTAACCATATGATCTATCATCATCCTGCCATACCTTCTTTTAATTCTTTGCTTGATGTGCGTGTTTCGTAGTTGTATAATACTACATTCTAATCATAGGCTTTCAGTAGTGTTTTCGTAATAGGTTTGTAATAGATACAACTTTCATGTTTTTAAACTTTTTCTCAACAGAAACTCAAGTGGTTCGTTTTGCATCGTGCCCCAACATACAATTGTTGTTTAAATCCATAAAGTTGGCACATTCATTGAAAATAACTATCGTCCTATTGCACTATTATCAACCCTCTCTAAAGTGATTGAAACGCTTATTAAGAACCGTATAATTGGTTATGCAATAAAGTATCCGTCTCTGCTCAATTTGGCTTTCTATCTAATAAATGCACCACTGATGCAATATACGATTTTCTCTCCACATTGTATGAAACATTAAATACAAAACATAAATTGTCCGCCACCATTTTCATTGATTTAAGTAAGGCCTTTGAATGCGTCAATGACATATACTTTTGCAGAAATCTTACCTTAAAGATAGGTGACAATCTGTTAGAATAGCATCCAACTCTATCCCTTCTTTGTCAAAGAGAGTTTTGTTAAAAATGGGAGTTCCACGAGGCTTCGTTCTTGATGTTGTATTATATTTATTATATATAAATGACTTAATTACTTGTATCCATGTTATATGCACTGTTTATGCCGATGATATTACAGCCGTTGACTCAGGCCTAAATTGGTCGAAACATATTACTTCTTTGACTAACAAACTCGCATCCGCTTGTTTTGCGATCAGAACTGTGTCAGTCGAATTACCTTTTACTTGTGTTTGCAAAGTATTATGCAGTATTTGAATCGAAGATGGCATAGCATTCTGAGGAAATGCAGCTGCAATACACACATCCACCATGTTTAAATTTCAAAGAAGAACTGTTCGAATTATATATCACACAGACAAAGATGCACGTTGTAAATCTATTTTTAAAAAAACTTGCTATACTCACGTTCACTGTAATTTTTATTTATGAGCTGTTAATTTTGTTCTACAAAAATAGGAACTGCTTTATGACACTAGATAAGTTAACAACTTCTACAAACAACTATCAATCTATAATAGATTCCTAAAGTCATTTAGTTATATAGCCTCAATATTATTTAACAGGCTTGATAATAAAAAGAGGTCATTACCTAGCCTAACAAAATTTAAATCTGCCTTGCATGCGCTTCTTATTTATCGAACTTACTATACTCTTGAGGAGTTTTTCGATGATGACTTTGCCATTTGTTGATATTTATTGTTTTTTAATGTTTGACACAATTTCGAATGGACCTGCACCTTGTCGAAGTTCTAGATTAATAGAACAGGTGAAATGGTTTGCGTGTTCTAATGAGCTAAAGAGCCAAATTACAGGTCCAACCAAAGTAGAAGGGTCGATAGTGAGGAACCAGACTAAGACTGGTTCCCGAAAAAGGGCAGCGGTTCTTTCGGTATTTAGATTGGCAGAGACTATAGGCGTCGGTATGGCAGTATAAGACACACTACCACGATGTGGAAGGCAACGAGAAACCACCGCATTACCTCCCAAGTACACAGCGTACTTAAATTGAAATAAACATGATGGCATTCTCTGGGGTAAAAGATTCCGAAGTTAAAACAGTCCCCCATTCGGATCTCCGGGAGGGGACTACTTCGGAGGATGCGATCGGAAAGTCCAGAATAAGAGTCGGGACCATTTTGCTAGTCGGAGCGTGGAATGTTAGAAGTATGAAGTAAGTAGGTAAGCTAGAGAACGTAAAAATCGAAATGAATAGGTTAGCACTAGACATAGTAGGGAGAAGCGAAGTCCGCTGGCCAGAGGTGAAGGATTTTTGGAGTGGAGACTTTAGAGTAATTCATACAGGCCAGAGAAAAGAAATTCGGGTGTGGGGATAGTTATGCGAAAAAAGATAGGATACTGTGTAAAAAATTACTTACAAAAGAACGAAAGAGTACTCATGGTTACATTAAAATCTAAACCACTAAACACAAGTATACATACCCACCTCTAGCTACAGTGACGAAGAGGTAGAAGCGATCTACAAAAATTTTGAAGACATATTAACATACGTAAAAGGACATGAAAATTTAATAATTATGGAAGATTTTAATGCGGTGGTAGGTGAGGGTAGGGAAGGAGCGGTAGTAGGTTTATTTGGTTTAGGCACGAGAAACGACGGAAGAAATAGGCTGGTAGAATTTTGCCACATGATCAATTTAATCATCACAAACACATTATTTCAACATCATGCTAGAAGACGGTATACGTGGAAGATGCCAGGAGATATAGGAAGATATCAAATATATTACATTCTTGTTAGACAACAGTTTAAAAATAAAGTAAAAGACTAGCAGCTACCCAGAAGCAGGTATAGACTGATTACAAAATCGTACTTTTGAAGACCACTCTTAATTTTAAAAATTTGTAAGAAAGGAGAACGGAAAAAGGCACTTTGACTTTGAGAAACTAAAAGATAAAGATATTCAAAAAAGATTCGAAAAAAGGTCAAACGAATTGCTGAAAGATATCGGGAAAATATCTGATACTAAAGAAGTAGAAACATAATGTAATAACATTAAATCCAGCCTAAACATGGCGGCCAGAGGTATTCTGGGGTATACACAAAAAAAAATAAGAAATCATGGACACAAAGGATATCTTGAACTTAATAGAAGAAAGACGAAAATACAAAAATAAATCAGACGATACAAGAAAACAGAGATACAATGCCATAAAATGGGACATTATTCTCAAATGCAGGAAAGCTAAAGAACAATGGATTGATGAGAAGTGTAAAGAGATACAAACTAAGATGAAAGTAGGAAAGACAGATGAAGCATACAAACTAACTAGAATGAATTTTCGGGATATAAAACCGTATATCAAAAATATAAAGGACGCGGGAGGAAACGACATTATAGAAAATGTAGAGAAAGTGGGTAGATGGCAAGAAAATATATATAGGGAATTTATATGCAGGAGAGCAACTAACAGCATTAGAACAGGAATCAGACATTGAAAATAATGACTTGGCATATCCTATACTTAGAGAAGTGTATGAAATAGCATTAAAGTGTCTGAAAAACGGCAAGGCGCCGGGTACAGATAAGGAGCACACAGAAACTCTAAAGGGCGCTGGACAAGCAATAACAGATCATCTCTTCATCTGGTAAGCTATATAGACGAGACAGGCGAGATACCTAAAGATTTCAAACGTAACGTCATAGTAACTATAGCAAAAAAGAAAGGCGCGGATAGATGTGAAAATTTTCGAACAATAAGTTTGACAGCACACGCTTCAAAAATATTAATTAGAATTGTACAAAGACAAATGGAAAAACGAGCTGAAAAGATATTAGGAGAAGATCAATTTGGGGGTAGGCGCAACAGGAAAACACGGGAGGCTATTTTAGCTCTAAGAGTGATAATGGAGAAAACAATAGTAAAAGGAAAAAACGTGTATATAAGGTTTGTAGATCTGAAAAAAGCATTCCACAATGTAAAATGGAGAAAACTGTTCGAACTACTCAAAAAAATTGGAATGATTTATAGGGATAGACGAATAGTACATAGCTTATACAAAGAGCAAACAGCAGTAATAAAATTAGAGCAGGAACGTAGAGAAGTAAACATTAGAAAAGGGGTGAGACAGGGTTGCTCCTTATCCCCATTAATTTTTATCTTGTACATTGAAGAGGCAATGAATACTGTCAAATGCAGTAAGACATTTGGAACTACTATGCAGGGACAAAAAATTTATATACTTAAATTTGCAGATGATATAGCAGTATTAGCATCTAGCAAAGAAGAGTTAGAAGCTGCGCTTAATGAAATGGAAACGGTTCTAACAGAGGGATATGGTATGAAAATTAACAAAAATAAAACTAGAGTACTAATAAGCAAAGGAGGGGAAAATAAATCAAAAACAAGAATACAAATAGGTAACAAGAACTTACAAGAGGTTAAGAATTTCTGCTACCTAGGAAGCCAAAAAACAACGCAAGATGGAAAAAGTGCAAAAGATATAAAACAAAGATTAGCACAAGGTCGTGCTGCATTTAACAAGAAAAAGCAACTACTGTGTTTAAAGACAACAAACCTAGAAACAAGGAAAGTATTGCTTAAAACATATGTGTGGAGCACAGCACTCTACTGCTGTGAAGTCTGGACAATAGGAGAAGCGGACAAGAAAAAGGCCTTTGAAATGTGGTGCTACAGACGTATGATGAAGATATCATGGACAGACAAAGTTAAGAACGAAGATGTACTGAAAGTGGTAGGGGAAGAAAGAAATTTGTGGAAAACGTTAAAAAAGAGAAGAGATAGAATAATAGGCCATATACTACGGCATGAGGGAATAGTGCGGAATATATTAGAAGCAGAAATAGGAAAAAAGTGAAGTAGAGATAGACCTAGGTTAGACTTCTGCACACAGATAGCGAAAGATGTATGCTGTAGGAATTTCAAGGAATTGTGTAGGATAGCTCAGAATAGAAATCAATGGAGGTAGCATCCAACCAGTCCCAAGATGGATAAACTAATGACGAAAAAGTAACTGTACTTAAACATCATGATTATTATAAGCAACTACAAGTATTGATTGAGCAATATTCTCGACTAATGTTAATCGTGTGTAAGGATTTACTGGAAAATTATTAATTCAACAAATTTCTAAGTGCTGGGGGATATTGGCAGCTTAACCCCCTTCATTGAATCTCGATGAAATAGGACATAAAATTATAAAACAATAGAAGGGGAACCGAATTATATATAGGCTGTGTGAGAATTTCAGGGAACTGTGTGCGCTATTTCAGAATATAAATAAGTGCAAGTACGTGTCCGACCAGTTTTGAGACAGAAAACCTAATGACGAAAAAATAAGCGCAGATAAATATGATGAATATGATAAACAACTGCAGGTGTTAATTGTGAAATACCTGCAACTTATGGTGACTGTGCGAAAAGACATATTGGAAAAAATATTAAATCGACAAATGTTTAAGTGCGGGGGAAACTTAGCAGCCACAGGCTGTTTATCCCCCCTTCACAACCACTGAAAAGAAGTTAAATAATTGTAAAACAATAGAAGGGAACCGAACTGCATCTAACAAAAAAGAATAGCGCCTATCATAAAAGACAACAAACATAGAAGCAAGAAGAAAGTTGTTGAAAGCATATGTGTGGAGCACACCACAGTATGTCAATGAAATACGGGCAGTAGGAAAAGCAGATAACGGCAGCAGCCTTATGGAATGTTGTGGTTCAGATGTATGAGGATGATAGCATGTGTTACAGGCGGAAAAGCCACTAAGTATGTGTTTTCCAGTAAAATTATAAATGGGGGCGGCCTGTAAAACAAAAATTAAAGGGAAGTCACCGGCACTAACTAGCGGAAGGGCGTGGATCATATAGAGGGTTAAAATTTTGCAGAAAAGGTTAAATTAATTTATAATATACTACAAAAAGATTTGGCACTTACCTTTCATAAATATTGTGGCTTAATGACAATTACCAAGGGCGCCAGACAAGTCGAGAATGTCCAAATGTTAGTGCAAAACCTTGAGAGACTTGTCATCCCAAGGAGGACAATTGTTTCTTTTAATCAACTCTTATCTTTTTAAATACTTATGCAACTCTCATGATAAAAAAATAATACAAAACTATTGACTTAATCAACGGCAAACAAAACTATTTAATTACCAGAGCAATAAACGTGAACCTCTTACATTCATTGATTTTAATTTAGAAATTTAATTGAATAGGTGAATATGGAATTATGAAAATTTTGCGTACATAAGTAATTCCCAAACACTGTATATGAAAGAAAACTTATATTATAAATCTTACACTAAATTAATCCTACGGTTTATGGCCAAAACGTCCTAACAAATAAACTAACTAAAAATTGGTCATGCTACTTAACTATAAAAACTTACTTAATAAAAATTGTCCAGTGTTTGATGGCTTGCCTTCCAACGTAGAACAGCTCTTAAATTAAATTGGGGGAGAGAATCTCGCTTGTTGCTCTTGTTTGTAATTTTTAAATAATTGAATGGCACACGAACCCGGCAGGATTTTATTGACAATATCACTTAACTTGTGCGTCACACGCCTACAAGCTTTTTATTATTTACCTTGTATCACTATAAATCCGCAAACACACGGGCATAACCCTCGCGAACTGGAAGAGTTAATTACTCCTTTCCAATTTCACTATCGTGATACTATGGGCAATTCCATATCTGTGATGCCGGAGAACGCTACCCGCGAACTACGTTTCTTTCTACTTCTTGACCACGGACAGCCCCATTGGAAAAATCCCATCCTTTTTGCTTACGCTGTAAGTTATATAGGTTAATTCCTACTCTAACCATTATCTACGTCATTTTCTGTTATCCAATGACTGAACAGAACCTCCCACAAAAACAAGATTTTAGAAACCAAATCCAACCCCTTTTTAAATGAGGGTCACGGAAGCAATTATTTTTCTAAGGGTTTAAATATATTGTATCTTCTAAGAATTTCTTAATTGTTGAAATGTGAACCATACCTATGGCGACAGTTGTCTGCCATTAACAAAAGACCGGTTAATCCACTTGAGCCGAAATGGATTTTAAATACAATGGATGTCTCCAGACTACTTAAAATTACTTGCAATCTTTGAACAAATCAAATTGGAAATAGTTTTCGTTATTTATAATGTTTCGTATTCTATAACCCTTGTCAATTAAAGAAATTATTAAGAAAATTAAGCTTTTCAAACAGAAAATTGCTTTTGTTTTATTTACATTAAAAGGTACTATTCCATTTTAATTTTATCAGATTCGTCAATCTGTAACCGACCTACGCTTTAAGAGGTTTATTGTATTTGGTTTACAAGGGTAGAGCTCTAAATTATGATAACTTGCCGCTGGAATTTCTAATAGTTTAGCCTGAAGCTATTTGTAAACCTGGTCTTTTATGAGGAATGCTAACTAAAATATGAAGTAATTTATTGTGGAATTTTTGTCTATACTTTATGCAAGTTACTGAATTTTAATTAATTAATTAATTTGTTTATTAGTTAACATTGCAAAATAATGTTACACTTGAACAGACAAAGTTAATAACAAATAGGTTATAGAAATAGTGGGGGAACAAGGATATCTGTGGAAAAAATAGAAGAAATAGGAGGGCAGAATATGTTCTACAGCGTGTATGGGGAATAATATGGGATATATTACAAGCAGAGATAGAAAAAAGGAGGCAGATGTAGACCTAGATCAGATAGTGATAGATACAGACTGCAAATTTCAGGGAAATGTGTAGGTTAGTTCAGAATAGGAAACAATGAGGGTACGCGTCTAACCAGTTCTAGGACTGAAGACCTAATGATGATGATGAATGTTTGACATTTATTGTACGTGACAATGTAATAATATTTTCTGTGTTAAGTATGCACTACCATGTAACTATGAAATCAAATAAACTCTATCGATGTCTCGTTTGCATAACTACATATAGCCAGTATGTTGTCTGCAAAAATTTGTTATTTTTTCAATGTCAACTGTTTAGTTGAATTTGAACTATTTTTGATACAAATTATACTGTACATAATAATATTTAGTCTATTCTTTTCTATTTAAAATGGTTTTTGTTTCATTGACTTTGGTACTAAGTAATGTAAGTTACCACAAACCCCTACAATTGCAAGATTCAATAGGTGTCTTAAAATAAAAGTAGCTGCCATCAAAGTTGGGCAAGCATACAAAATTTAAATTACTATTTTTGGATTCTGTAATCATATCGCAATCTACAAACAAGAAAGTCGTTTGATTAAAATATGTTCAACCAGCCAGTTCTAGATTGTTTGAAGTGAACAGATCCAACACTAAAAGTCCTATGTTTAGCTTAAATCATGGTTAGAGTTTATAACATTTCGTAAAACATTGTCCATAAAATGTTCTAATATAGTTTGTTTTTCAGTATCCTCTGTGACAAGCAACCCTGATGAAACCAGTGCTGTTGCTTTACCTGCTCCATGACGACGACGTTCAAGTCGTTCTGCTAGCACTTCTCCTACTGCTGATTTAAATGAAAATAGTGTATTGGGAACTCCTCGTAAAACTCGTCCAATGGCAACAACAAAAGGAAATAAACGCGAAAATTTAAATGAACCCACCCTGAAAAGTGTTGATACTTCTATTGCAACTGATGACCTTCCTTTAAGTAAGAAACAAAAATCTTCTAATTTGCAAACTATTGAGGAAAAAGGTGTTATTGAAGATCCTGTTGCTGATGTTCATGTTAATGAACTGGTCAAGCAGAGTTTACTTAAATTTTCTTTAAGTCTTTTAAAGAATAATGACAACGAAGAGCCTCTAAAAGAAATGACTTCTACTGGGACCAGTCCGGTTCAAACTAATGATGAAAACAATATGGCAGATGTTAAGAACGTTAATTCAGACATTGATATTAAAACGTTTTTAGAAACCAATGAAGTCATGGGTACAGACTCGGTTTTGAATTCGACTGTTGAATATGAAGCTTGCTGTTTAGAATCTGTAATATGTGATAACTATAATACTAAGTTCAACCAATCACAAATTAGTGAAGATGCAGCAACTGTAGAGGTTGCTGAAAAACAGATTAAATCATCGTGTTTAAAATTTAAAATAAGTGAAACAGCTGCAATTGCTGTGCTTCAGACAAGTAGCACTTCTGATAAAAAGAATTATGCGGTGCCTGAAGTTGGGTCAGTTTCAAATGGAACATATAATAAAAATGACTCTGATAATAAATCTGTTGAAGAAATCGATGTCGTTTCAGTTATCAACAAAGATAGAAATTATGCTTCTGCAGAAACTATTGAAGTTACAGGAAGACAATAAATTTGTGACTTTAAAATCTACTATAAGTAAAATAGCTGCAGATATTCTTCAAGCAAGTAGTACATTTGATATAGACTTCGACAAGACGAATTTTGCTGTTTCAAATAAAACATTAAAAAAAAATTGACAGTGAGAATAAATCTGTTGAGCAAATCCATGGCATTTCAGTTACCCAAGAAGATGGGAATTATATTCATACAGAACCTTAGAAGAACCTTAGTGAAGAACCGAATAAATCCTTAGATTTGAAATTTAATATAAATGAAACAACTGCAGTTGTTCCTCAAGCGAGTATTACATCTGATATAAACTTGGATAACACGATTAATTCTGATGTGCTAGAGGTTGGGTTAGTTTCAAATGCAGCATTTGGAAATGACATTGAGAATAAATCTGTTGAGCAAGCCAATTGTGTTTCAATTACCAACGAAGATGGAAATTATGTTCATGCACAAACTGTAGAGGTTTCTGAAAAACAGAAGAGGTGATTGAGGCAACAGTAACCGAAGAAAAGGAAATTGAAAAAGAAAAACCATCCAATGTACAAACAGTTACTATTGAAGCACCACCTCCAGTACCTTTTGTTGCAAAAAATGATTGTGTGAAACGAAAATCGTCCAGTCAACAAGCAGTATCAAATGAGATACTGCCTTTAGACGTAGAGAAACTGAAACAATCTAAAAGGAAATCAAAACTGTTACAAAGGAATAGCGAAACAATAAAACTCTTTGTGCCGTCGTCACAACAACAGAAAAAGTCTAAAAAAGGAAATTTAACGAAATGGTTGGAAAAGAAGAAATAGATTTGGCTATGTTGCAAAGTGACGAAAAGAACATAGAGGAAGAATTCCTTACAGGAATATCTAAAAAAAGAAAAATTAGTTCTGTGGAACATGCTGAACGTAATACTGCAAAATCGAAAAAACCGAAATTGCCTAGTCTTCTAGCTGTTTATGAAAATCTAGCACCTATAGAACTATCAATTATACCATCAAAAATACCGGTTTCACAGAAAGAGAAAAAGAAGAGGAAGAAAAAGAAGACTGATCATGCTTTAAGAGATGATCTGAACTACATATTGATGTTGTTTATGTAACTGGTGAACAAAGTTCAAAGAAATCCAAGAAAAAACAAAAAAATCAAAGATACCCTGTTTGGTGAAGTACCTGATGAAAGTAAAGCTCTGAAACCAAAATCAAAGAAAAAATAGCGTTTAGATGACTCTACTGCAGATGATACAGACATGCAGTCACGATTAGATGTAAGCAACATAAATAAAGATGTTCTTAATATTGAAGGTTCTGATTATGTTATTACCTACAACATAAATGAAGATGTTGATAAACAAGACCTTAAACATAGTGACGAACATCAAAATTATAATGCACTAAGCATCCTTCCGAGTCTAAACAGTATTTGTCGTGGATTGTAGAAGATGTAGATACAGATTACAATTCTAGTAATGTTTTTGTAACCGAAGAGAAACATAAACACATTTCCAGCAATCGTGTTAGTGGAGACAAAAGTATAAATCTTCTGCTGCATCTCTCCATAAAGGAAACTTTAGTTCCACCTCAAGCAATGCTTTCAAAACAGTCAAACGAAAAACAGACAAGCACACATCTGCTAGCTTTTTTAAAGACCATCGTCTCGTCAATAATAGCAGTAGGTTTCGTTCCAAAGTCTGCGGTTACACATTTTTACTAGAAGCAGCACACTTTTTCCATGAACAATGGCTCTACAGTGAAGCTACAGCGTGTTGGCAGCTACCTTCTGAAGCTTAGAAATCATGACACTGCACTGCAATAATTCTTTTATAATGCACGCGCTGATAATTGTTTGCCTTAATCCTATGTTCAAGCATGGTTTTTACTTTAAAAAAGTATACACCATTAATTCTTTTTAATTGGGCTTAGCCAATAGCTCTATCTCCATAATTTTGTCGAGCAGAAAGTGCCACAGGGGACTTACAATTCAAAATTGATTTTTAATTTGTATGCAAAATGCGTTGTTTTGAACAATCGTATACAGTACACCATTTATAAAAAATGAAGGTCGATGGAAAAAATTCCGCGGATAGCTATCAACATACGTATAGTGCAAATTCTAGGATTTGCGACTATCCTTGTATGTATATCTAAAATAAAAATTTTTAAATGATTGCATATAGCGTGTTCTCTTAAAATTGAGAAGTTTACACTATAAAATATACAAAAACCAAAGGGCATACCGATCACTGATACTAAGTATTTCCCCCTTGATAAGCATGTGTAAGTTAGACAACTTTTAAATGATTGTTGTATAAATTAATAAGTTTGTGAATGAAAAAATACTTACACAATCGACGGGCATGCCCTTTGGGTTTTGTGTATTTTATTATAGGGTACACTGCATATTATCATTATTATAAATGGTAAGACTATACGATCATTTAAAAAGGTGCACTTTAATTCAATTTTGAATAACAAAGTCTCCAGCAGTGCAGTCTAATTTTTTATCTTTCATCAATCAGTATGAAACTAATGTTCAAAACAGTACACGATATATGTATAAAAGCATTGCACAATTTGTCACGAAGTACCGGTCTACATAACATTAACAATAAAACAACTTATTACTGTAATTTTCCGTCACTGATTCCAACACATAAAATCCCAATTTGTCTCAAAATAGTCCATTATAATATCCACTTCTGGTAAATTAGTAGAATCTGCCTTAATGTAATCATTAATATTTTCCTAATAAGAATTAAAAAATTAGTGCTTCTAAATGAGTTTATTGAATAAATTGTGCATTCGTTAAAGATATTTAACAAACGAGCAATTCTGTCCAGTAACCTTTTTAATTTGTGGCATTATTGGCCATACTTTAAGCTCAAAGTTTTGGCGATTCTTAACTTTTGATTGTCAAGATATTTTGTTTTTAAGAAAGTGCCTTTTTACGCACAGACTGAAAATTTTTGTTCTATACTCGGTGGGGAACCTTTAAAATTGTATTATCGATTTAATTTTTTATATAGCATAAACAAAATTGGTGGTGGCCTTTTAGTCATAATCTTAGTGTTAGAGTACTTACCTTTTGATAGCACCAGCAGAGACAAACAAAGAACTCACAAGGCAATCCCGAGCCATTGTGCTGTCGCTTAAATCGTTTCAAATAGTTGCTCTTGCATTTAAAAAAAAAAGATTACTTTTTAGTGGTTTAAGCAAGTATTAAACATGTTGCGACAACTACATCTTTATAGGGTGAAAATTCACAGAAGTTTATTAAACACATACTAACATAATACGCTTAAGATTAAAAAAAACAGCTTCATAAAGCTGCTTATAATAAAATAAAGTTACAGTCTTATTCAGAGTATACTAATTGGAACAAAGAAGATTCAGTCCTAAATTATAGGTAACAAATATAAGTCTAACACTGGGTTAACTGAAATAATGTATAACCTAACATATTAGACTTGAGCGATTGCATGAACAAAAAGTCTTCTCAAACGAAATAAATGACTTTTTCAGAGCGGTCTACGTTCAACTATTATCAGCAATCTTACTTTTAATAGAAATTCAAAATATATAAGTATGAATGTTGAGTAATTAGCAGCTCATTCTTTTTATATAAACAGTTAAAAGCAATTAAAAATAAAAATACCTTAATAAATACATAATAAAAACCTTATGGCAGCAACTTCTCTTTTCTCTTTAAGAATGTTTTCGTATCTTCTCGTGACACTCTGGATGGATCAAATAACATTCTGTTCTTAAAATCTTTGCTAGAAAACTCTTCTTCATCAAAAGTTGAAGTTTTCAGTTTACTAGTTGAAGGTACATTTCTTGGCGACTTGCCACCCTTAAATATGTCATGCATTGATTCAGATTTTGCATTGGTCTTTGGTTTATGAATTATGTCCACGATTACATTTATAAGACTATTAAGACAGTAATCAATATTTGATTTCTCAGCAGTCCACCCAGAACAGAAAATGATTGCTTTTTCTTTTCTCTGGTTGGTTTAAAGCTAGCAGATGTGTGCCTGTCTGTTCTTCGTTTGACTGTTTTGAAAGCATTGCTTGATGTGGAACAAAAGTCTCCTTTATGGAGAGAGACTTTTTGTCTCCACTAACACGATTGCTGGAAATGTGTTTATGTTTCTCTTCGGTTACAAAAACATTACTAGAATTGTAATCTGTATCTACATCTTCTACAATCCACGACAAATACTGTTTAGACTCGGAAGGATGCTTAGTGCATTATAATTTTGATGTTCGTCACTATGTTTAAGGTCTTGTTTATCAACATCTTCATTTATGTTGTAGGTAATAACATAATCAGAACCTTCAATATTAAGAACATCTCTAGTGTCACGATTTCTTGTATATTCTTCAGTATGACTTAATGATTTTCTGCCTGATTGCTTTATAATTTTACGGTCATTGGATACATCACATTCTGGGTTGGCAGTGTCACGTTGATCAGCAAGTTTAACTACTATATGAATAACAGTTCTAACTTTTAAGTCTTCAGCTTCCATATCTGATCTATCTTTATTACTTATAAACATATCAGGACCCAATCTAACATCTTTCTTCTTATCACCAATAGTCTCTTTTTGGATATCTACTTCTTTATGAGATTCAGATTCGACTAAAGCAACCACACCTTCTTTTCCATCGTGAAACATTCCTTCTTGTTCGTTAGATGTTGTTTGAACATTATTATCTACGTCAGTAATTTACACATCTGTTTGAATAGTCGAAATAGGAACAAACACAACAGTTTCATTTTCATCTGCAGTTACTTCTACATCAGTTGCTTTTTCACTTGTTTCATGTTTGGGTTCAGCAGATATGTTGCTTTCTGTGTTATTAATTGGTAGAATTGTGTTTTTCTCACCAATTGCCATAGTAATTTCAACTGAATAAATCGATTCATTTTCATCTGCACATGCTTCCTTAATGGTTTTGTTTTTCAGGAGGTAGCACAATTAGAGATATCTTGTTATGAACAATTTGAACATTATTTCCATCTTCGTTGGTAACTAAAACACCATTACCTTGTTCGACGGATTTATTGTTGATGTCATTTTCTTTGAATGCTTTATTAGAAACTAATTCAACTTGTAGCGCAACAGAACTTGTCTTGTTATCGAAAACTATATCAGATGCACTATTGCTTGAGATACGGCAACTGCAGCTGTTCCACTTGCAAGTTTTAAATCCGAGGAGTTATTCTGTTTTTCAGAAACCTCTACAGTTTGTGCATGAACATAATTTCCATCTTCGTTGGTAATTGAAACACAATTGGCTTGCTCAACAGATTTATTCTCAATATCATTTTTCTCAAATGCTGCATTTGAAACTAACCCAACCACTAATAAAATTAAGATAACTTTATACCTTTATGTCAGCTCCTGAAAGATCATCTTTAGCCATTATAAGTTCCTAAAGATTAACATATTCTGCTAAAGTCATTCTCGAAGTATGAATTGTAAAAATTCGCTTTTTTGTTTTCTCATCGGGTAATGGAAATTCAATTTTTCGATCAATACGTCCTGGACGAATAAGAGCAGGATCCAAAGTCTCAATTCTATTAGTAGCCATTTTGAATCAAATCCATCCAGCTGATTCAGTAATTCGAACATGGTACGTTGGATTTCTCTTTCACCGCCGGAATTTGAATCGTAATGTTTAGTACCTACTGCATCAATTTCATCTATAAAAACGATTGATGGTGCATGCTCTTCAGCTACCCTATATAGCTCACGTACTAATTTTGGACCATCACCTTGATTATGAAAGATAGTGACTTTTATTATTACAATATATTCTAGTTACCAAACATTTTTGAATCAGTTCTGACCCAACAACTCTTAAAAGGGTGGCCGAGGTTTGGTTAGCAACAGCTTTGACCAATGAGGTTTTGCAAGTTACCGGAGCCCCATATAATATCACACTTTTTAGTGGTATAATGCCTGTAAAAAGATGTAAATTCTTAATTTTCGTATTTTGAAACAATATAATTTCTAAGCTTATTAAATGCATAAAATCACGGAAGACCATAAAATTGAAAACAAAGGTTAAATTTTGTCTCGAGCAATTGCAAGTACTATGTAAACTAACCTGAAAAATGGGTACATTAAGTAAATTACTATTCTAAAACCTGTTAGAGTTTTGAAAAATTGACAATTGTGTAAGAACAAAGGAATTAATCACAACTTTTCATTTTAGCCATTTTCAAGTTAAAATCATGGTAAAATGTTCTTCAAACGTACCAACCACCTGTAACACTGGTGTATTAATTAATAGAAAAGAATTTGTATAATTTCAGTTAGTTAATTGAGCATAGTACGAAAATAGGCAGAAATTTTTATAAAATATTTGGTAGTTTACTTTAATAACATGGCTATTTTAATATGATATCAAAATTAAAACAAATAAATAAACTGAAAAGCACCTACTTTATAGTAAATACAATTAATAATAATGATTGGGATTTTACACTCTTCATATTAATTTAGAAAAATAACAATGTATTTCAGTAAATCAGTAGCATAGGAAAGTGTATTTGTACATATTCACTCGAGTTTAAAGCAACTGAAACCAGAAAACTCAGAAAATATATATTGGATATTAAATCAATGAAACAAGGACCTAACGTTCCGAAGAAATAATCAGTCCATCGGTAGAATTAACCTGGAAATCCTTAAATTATTAAACTCTGAGTACTGTTCTGAGATTTTCTAGTTTTACTTTGGTTGATGCTTGATGAATATGTCTATGCAAAATTGTAGATATAAGTGGTAACTAGTTCGTAGAGCGACAGTATTAGTTATTTACATTTAAGCATAAGATTGTTGGAAAGAAAGTTTAAAACTTTTGAAATGCTAAGAAAGATGTACATGCTTCAATTGTGGGATATATTGCTAGTAAATTTCTTTGTGTAAATTTCATATTTTTAAGGGACCGTGGAATGGCAAAAGTAGAAGTTAACATTGTGCAATGTATTTCTAAGTATGGTTATTAAGGGCATTGTCAAGTAATTGGAATTTATGAATGTCGCATAAAGCAATTTAGGAATCTAGTACAGTGGATTGGTAGTATTACTTACAGATTAATGTTTCTTTTTAGGAGTTCTGTTAATAATACCTGGTCAGTGGTGGTAAAATTAGGTTTTCTCTTTTCAAGGAATGTAAGTGCAATTGTATTTTCAAAAATTACTATTAATAGAGTTTAAATTTATTTGTAGTTTTATTTTGAGTTATTTTAATATAGATAAGGCGATCATTGTGAGAGGATATTCTGTTACCACATAGTTGAAGTCATAGGTGAAAGAGGAAATTAACAGCAAAAATTTCTGTAATTTAGTTGAAAGTTGAGGAGTATTTTTACGGTATCGTTATAAAAGGTAACAGCTGAGGTAACGAGATATTGGACCATCGAAAATAAGGAAACGTATCTGGAATTGGTGGGTCAAGATGATTTGACGCACTTAATTGTAGACAATTAGTAAAGCCTTAGGTACGGGATTTCCGCCCCTTCTGGGAAAATCAAAATTCTTAACGTAATGTCATTTTTACCTGTAATAAATTGGCTGACCATGGACTACCACATTCCCCTGAGATTGATGTGGAAACGTCCAAGTTATTATAAGTAGATCTTAATTAAATTTAAATACTGACATTTCTTTATCTTTAGATTTTTTGTAAATAAAAATTGATTATATCTAACATTGGCTAGTTTTTAATATTAAAATACGAGGGCCACCTAAGTTTTTACAAGAACTAGGGGAAAAAACATTTTTTGCAACAAACTATTTTATATTTCAATATATTCCCCTTTATGATTTATATACCTTTTCAAGCATGTAAACCAATTCTCTAAATATTTTTTTCCACTCCTAAGGTATATCAAAAATATGGTTTTTAGAGGCTTCAACAGCTTCATAAGCTATGGAAATTGGTGATCATGCATATGGTGTATTTATGTTTGACTACATGACTAGTAATTTATTATACAGTATTATATTTCGACAGTTTGTAATGAGTTCATGCCAGAGAGTATAATATAAAAAACAAAACTATTAATTTAATTTAAATAAAATAGTAAACCACAACACTACAAATATAATCCTTCAGGAATTCCCTCCTTTTTACGATCTAAAACACTTTCTTTAGATTTTTTAAAATCTTCATTAGTTACTTTCATTCTTCGTTTACGTAATGCCATAAAGCCATCTTCAGTACAAATGGCCTAGAAGTAGTATTAAAATTAACCTCTAATAAAATTAAGATAACTTTATACCTTTATGTCAGCTCCTGAAAGATCACCTTTAGCCATTATAAGTTCCTGAAGATTAACATCTTCTGCTAAAGTCATTCTCGAAGTATGAATTGTAAAAATTCGCTTTTTTGTTTTCTCATCGGGTAATGGAAATTCAATTTTTCGATCAATACGTCCTGGACGAATAAGAGCAGGATCCAAAGTCTCAATTCTATTAGTAGCCATTTTGAATCAAATCCATCCAGCTGATTCAGTAATTCGAACATGGTACGTTGGATTTCTCTTTCACCGCCGGAATTTGAATCGTAATGTTTAGTACCTACTGCATCAATTTCATCTATAAAAACGATTGATGGTGCATGCTCTTCAGCTACCCTATATAGCTCACGTACTAATTTTGGACCATCACCTTGATTATGAAAGATAGTGACTTTTATTATTACAATATATTCTAGTTACCAAACATTTTTGAATCAGTTCTGACCCAACAACTCTTAAAAGGGTGGCCGAGGTTTGGTTAGCAACAGCTTTGACCAATGAGGTTTTGCAAGTTACCGGAGCCTCATATAATATCACACTTTTTAGTGGTATAATGCCTGTAAAAAGATGTAAATTCTTAATTTTCGTATTTTGAAACAATATAATTTCTAAGCTTATTAAATGCATAAAATCACGGAAGACCATAAAATTGAAAACAAAGGTTAAATTTTGTCTCGAGCAATTGCAAGTACTATGTTAACTAACCTGAAAAATGGGTACATTAAGTAAATTACTATTCTAAAACCTGTTAGAGTTTTGAAAAATTGACAATTGTGTAAGAACAAAGGAATTAATCACAACTCTTCATTTTAGTCATTTTCAAGTTAAAATCATGGTAAAATGCTCTTCAAACGTACCAACCACCTGTAACACTGGTGTATTAATTAATAGAAAAGAATTTGTATAATCTGAGTTAGTTAATTGAGCATAGTACGAAAATAGGCAGAAATTTTTATAAAATATTTGGTAGTTTACTTTAATAACATGGCTATTTTAATATGATATCAAAATTAAAACAAATAAATAAACTTAAAAGCACCTACTTTATAGTAAATACAATTAATAATAATGATTGGGATTTTACACTCTTCATATTAATTTAGAAAAATAACAATGTATTTCAGTAAATCAGTAGCATAGGAAAGTGTATTTGTACATATTCACTCGAGTTTAAAGTAACTGAAACCAGAAAACTCAGAAAATATATATTGGATATTAAATCAATGGAACAAGGACCTAACGTTCCGAGGAAATAATCAGTCCATCGGTAGAATTAACCTGGAAATCCTTAAATTATTAAACTCTGAGTACTGTTCTGAGATTTTCTAGTTTTACTTTGGTTGATGCTTGATAAATATTTCCATGCAAAATTGTAGATATAAGTGGTAACTAGTTCGTAGAGCGACAGTATTAGTTATTTACATTTAAGCATAAGATTGTTGGAAAGAAAATTTAAAACTTTTAAAATGCTAAGAAAGATGTACATGCTTCAATTGTGGGATGTATTGCTAGTAAATTTCTTTGTGTAAATTTCATATTTTTAAGGGACCGTGGAATGGCAAAAGTAGAAGTTAACATTGTGCAATGTATTTCTAAGTATGGTTGTTAAGGGCATTGTCAAGTAATTGGAATTTATGAATGTCGCATAAAGCAATTTAGGAATCTAGTACAGTGGATTGGTAGTATTACTTACAGATTAATGTTTCTTTTTAGGAGTTCTGTTAATAATACCTGGTCAGTGGTGGTAAAATTAGGTTTTCTCTTTTCAAGGAATGTAAGTGCAATTGTATTTTCAAAAATTACTGTTAATAGAGTTTAAATTTATTTGTAGTTTTATTTTGAGTTATTTTAATATAGATAAGGCGATCATTGTGAGAGAATATTCTGTTACCACATAGTGGAAGTCATAAGTGAAAGAGGCCATTAATATCAAAAATTTCTGTAATTTAGTTGAAAGTTGAGGAGTGTTTTTACGGTATCGTTATAAAAGGTAACAGCTGAGGTAACGAGATATTGGACCATCGAAAATAAGGAAACGTATCTGGAATTGGTGGGTCAAGATGATTTGACGCACTTAATTGTAGACAATTAGTAAAGCCTTAGGTACGGGATTTCCGCCCCTTCTGGGAAAATCAAAATTCTTAACGTAATGTCATTTTTACCTGTAATAAATTGGCTGACCATGGACTACCACATTCCCCTGAGATTGCTGTGAAAACGTCCAAGTTATTATAAGTAGATCTTAATTAAATTTAAATACTGACATTTCTTTATCTTTAGATTTTTTGTAAATAAAAATTGATTATATCTAACATTGGCTAGTTTTTAATATTAAAATACGAGGGCCACCTAAATTTTTACAAGAACTAGGGGAAAAAACATTTTTTGCAACAAACTATTTTATATTTCAATATATTCCCCTTTATGATTTATATACCTTTTCAAGCATGTAAACCAATTCTCTAAATATTTTTTTCCACTCCTAAGGTATATAAAAAATATGGTTTTTAGAGGCTTCAACAGCTTCATAAGCTATGGAAATTGGTGATCATGCATTTTTTGTTTGATGTAACGCAAAAAAGTCGTTAGCCAATAAATCCAATCAATGCAGATAATGGTACCATTAATTTATTCTTCTTTCCCTTTAAATAATCAACTGCTTATAATGCCGATTGCAAATTAGCATTATCATGATAAAGAATAATGCAACATTTTCAGTTGTTTTGCCAGACTTCTTCTATAACTTTTGGCAAACAAACTGCTGTATACCATTCGAAGTTGTTCTTTGACCTTCTAAAAGAATAATTGCGATGTGATCAGTATAATCAAAGTAACAACTGATCGAGTTCTTGAAAGTGTTTCGGGAACGAGCAAGAAGTGGTTCGTATGAACAATATCAAACTTATTAAACGTAAATAAGAACATAAACGACAGACAAGAAACATCTTTTAATATTCCTACAAAATTACCAATAAAACTTGGTTTGTTTAAAAAAGTTTCAAATAACAAAACCATTACACTTCAACTACACCAAAAAAGACGCCACATTTTGTTAGATATTCCAGATGACAATGTATGGAAAATATACCGAAGATCGACTTGAGGATTCTTCCCTAGATAATATTGTCGCTGGAATGCTGTCAACAAATAGATTACATTTTGGGAACATTTAAAATATCTTCTAGAACAGAAAATTATGTCAATTTTATGACAGACATAAAGAATATTACAGACGTCTTAGTTAAAATTTGTTCAAAAGATAATGTATTAGCCGCAACATTAAGGGCATTGTACAATTCTATATCAGACCGTACAAAACAGCATCAACCTACAATGTCTAGTATTTTACAACTTACTGATACTATTATACTATCTGTTACAATAAAATGGATCATACATTCTGAAAACTCGATAGCAAATATAGAACTAGCACTTCAAACACTATGTAACTGGTTATCACACTGTACATGGACGCCTAACTTAGGACCACTGGTTCTTTATTTTATGCAAGGTTTGGAGGCTGCACAACATTACATTATAATAGAAACCTCACTATCTCATATTATTGAACAATTCACATATAATCCATTTATAAATTCTTTTCACTCTTAATTATTGTGAAGAAATGTTTTTTTTTTTTTAGAAAACATGTCACTGTAAACATTGGCTGTAGCCTGCCAGTTGTGCAATTTGGTGTTACAAAAGTGAGCTTTTAATTTAATTAAACTCTTATTATCGATAGCCTCTTAGTGCTGCATTTTATCACTATGTGTTTAGCAATTGCTATATTCTAGGACTAAAATTACATTAATCAGTGTTCAGAGATACAGATATCATACTTTCTTTTTAAATACTGAACAGGTAATTAATTTCATTTCAACAATTGCTATCTCTATAATATAATTTCAAGTAATATGACGAGTACCATAGGTAGTCTTGAAAAGAATTTCTTTATAACTATGCAGTAGTTTAAAGTTAAACTTACGGCCACCTCAAAGGCACAGTCATCATTGACCCACATGTTCAATCAACGCTCGATGATTTGCATGTGCAATTCGCACAATTTAAACAAGGGGTTCTTGATTCACTAAATAACATTAAAAACCTAATTGTAAATGTTGGAAATCAAATAGATCAATTGGAGGGTTATTAATACCGTCATTGTCTCTTAATTTAAAGGATTAAAGATAGTACAAGTGAAGACACTCGTAGCATAGCTCTGGATTTTATACATCCTTATCTCGGACTTCACCAATTTTTCCGATTGTATGACATCATTGTCAACAACATGGCCTCATTCGTAAAAGAAACTTTAACAAGTAATGACCTATAATTATAAAAATGGTGTCCTATAAATTCCGTCAAATGTGGAAAAATAAAAAATTGCTAAACGAGAAGCCATTAGTTCATGATTACGGAATCATTAACAAAGCATAGACTGCGGGTGAATAATATTGCTAAACAACACCTAGTGCATGAAAAGTTTGGACGTTAGATGGACGGATTTTTATTTACTTGCCTGATAATAGTATTAACGGCATTATCAATATGTCACAGTTAAATTCTTATTTTGAAGATTGTTAACGCGCGCGGGGTCTTATAATTTTACATATCGACTTACCTCAGCCATATTCTATTGTTCTATATAAGTGTCGTTTTTACGCTTCAACGAAGTGGAACAAATGGCTATTTATTGGACGTGTTACGTACGCACTATCATTGTGTTTTTCAGGGTTTATCCATAAATTAACATTCGTAGGCACTGATGACTTAACTCACTTTACCGAACCAAAAAACGTTTCTCTTCGATGTCTACGAGCAAGTGTCGATCACTGCCCCTTTTTCAACTTAATTTCCACAGGCACGAAGGAGGTTTTATGACCGGATATAACGGGACAAGGGATGACAGCTTTGCTATTTGATTTACAACTACGGATTCACAACGACTTAAAATTAAACACGAAAACGTGCGACAAAGAGACCAAACAAAGATAGTGAAACTGCAAATAAACACATTCCATATACTACCCGAAGTAGAATTAAAAGTAATTAAGTTGTACATGCTCTGTCTACCGCCTTATTTAGAGACTGGAGAAACTAGTTATACGATGTAGTATTTCTAGTTTATATGATATTTACTATTGATTTTGTATGCTAGGTATATGGTATCGGCTGGCTGTCTTTGTATTTGTTTTGAGACTATTGCATTGCAATACAGTACTTCGTTGCTTATCATTATGCCTAGGTATAGTATGAAGCATGCAATAAGAATAATGTTAACGGGTGAGAATGTGTGCAGATATGCTTGTATGTGTGAATATTCGAGCTGGGTTATGGAGTGCATTGGTTTATGTTTGGATTTATGGTTTATTTTATATCTATCTATTTTTTGCCTATTTCTGATTGATATTTAATATTGGCCGTTCTGAATGCACCTGCACCTTGAAGAAGTTATAGATTACTAGAACAGGTAAAATAACTTGCGAGTTCTAGTGATCTAAAGTGCCAAAATAAAGGTTTAGCCCACTAGTGGGGCTCTTGAGTGAGGAACTAAACTTAGACGGATCCCCAAAAGAGGCCAGCAGCTCTTTTGGTACTTAGAGTGGCAGAGACTATAGGGGTCGATATGGCATTCTAAGATACGCTACTGCGATGTGGAAGGCACTGGGAAACCACTACATTACCTTCCAGGTACACAGCGTACTTAAATTGTTGTGTAAGATGATGGCATCCTCTGAATGTAAAAAATTCCAGAGTTAAAATAATCCCTCATTTGGATCTCCGGGAGGAAACTACTTCAGAGGGTGTGATCGCAAAGTTTAGAAAAAGAGTCGGGAACATTTTGCGAGTCAGAGCGTGGAATGTCAAACGTATGAAGCAAGTAGATAAGCTGGAAAACTTAAAAATTAAAATGGATATGTTAACATTAGACATAGTAGGGATTAGCGAAGTTCGGTGGCCAAAGGCAGGGGATTTTCGGAACGGAGACTTTAGGGTAATACATACAGAATCAGAGGAAGAAAACTCGCACATAAGGATAGTTATGTAAAAAAAGATAGGACAGTGTGTAGAAAACTACTTACAAAAGAAAAAAAGTACTCACGGTTAGTTTAGAATCTGAACCGGTAAATACACTAATAATACAAGTATACACGCCCACCTCTAGTTGCAGTGAGAAAGAGGTAGAAGCGATCTACAAAGATCTCGAAGACATACTCATCATCATTGTTTCCTATTCTGAACTCACCTACTCATTTCCCTGAAATTTGCACAGTCTGCATCTAGCACTATCTGATCTAGGTCTACATCTACCTCCTTTTTCCTATCCCTGCTTGTAATATATCCCATACTATTACCGAAAAATGCTTTAGAACGTATTCTGCTCTTCTGTTTCTCCTATTTTTCCCACAGATATCCTTGTTCCCTTACTATTTCTATAACCTTTTCGTTATTAACTTTGTTTGTCCATGCTATCATCCTCATATATACAAATCACAGCATTCAAAAGCTTGCTTCCGGCCTTCTGTCTGCTTTTCCTACTGCCCGTATTTCACAGGCATACTGTGCTGTGCTCCACACATATGCTTTCAACAATTTTCCTCTTGTTTCTATGTTTGTTGTCTTTTATGATTGGCGCTGTTCTTTCTTGTTAGATGCAGTTCGGTCCCTTTCTATTGTTTTCTAATTATATACCCTTATTCTCCAACATTTAGTGGTTGTGAAGGGGGGTAAGCAGTCTGTGGCTGCCAAGTTCCCTAGCACTTGAACATTTGCCGATTTAATATTTTTTCCAATATATCTTTTGGCACAGTCAACATTAGTTGCAGATTTTTCACAACCAAAACCTGTAGCTGTTTATAATAATCATCATATCTATCTGCGCTTATTTTTTCGTCATTAGGTTTTCCGTTTCAAAACTGGTTGGATACGTACCTGCACTTATTTATATTTTGAGCTAGCCTACACAGTTCCCTGAAATATTCACACAGCCTATATACAGCTCGGTTCCCCTTCTATAGTTTTATAGTTTTATTCCCTATTTTACTGAGATTCAGTAAAGGGGGTAGGCAAAATCCCCCAACACTTAGACATTAAAGAATTAATAGTTTTCCAGTAAATCTTTACACACAATTAACATTATTCGAGAATATTGCCCAACCAATACTTGTACTTGCTTATAATAATCATCATGTTTAAGTACAGTTACGTTTCTTGTCATTAGTTCATCCATCTTGAGACTGGTTAGATGCGTACCTCTATTAATTTCTATTCTGAGCTAGCCTACACATTTCCCTGAAATTCCTACAGCCTATATTTTTCATTATCTGTGAGCAGTAGTCTAACCTAGGTCTACCTCTACTTCTTTCTTTTCCTATCTCTGCTTCTAATATATTCCGCACTACTCCCTCATGCCGTAGTATGTGGCCTATCATCCTATCTATCCTATTATTCACCGTTTTTCACATATTTCTTTCTTCCCCTACCATTTTTAGCACATCTTCGTTCCTAACTTCGTCTGTCTATGATATCTTCATCATACGTCTGTAGCACGACATTTCAAAGGCTTCTACCTTTTTCTTGTCCGCTTTTTCTACTGTCCAGACTTCACAGCCGCTCCACACATATGTTTTAAGCAATCTTTTTCTTCTTTTTATGTTTGTTGGCTTTGAACACAGTAGTTGCTTTTTCTTGTTAAATGTAGCACGACCTTGTGCTAACCTTTGTTTTATATCTTTTGAGCTTTTTCTACCTTGCGTTATTTGGCTTCCTAGGTAGCAGAAATCCTTAATCTCTTGTAAGTTCTTGTTATCTATTTGGGTTTTTGTTTTTGATTTATTTTTCCCTCCTTGGCATACTAGTATTTTAGTTTTATTTTTGTTAATTTTCATGCCGTATCTCTCTGTTGGAACCGTTTTCATTTCATAAGTAGCAGTTTCTAACTCTTCCTTGCTAGATGTTAATACCGCTATATCATCTGCAAATCTAAGTATATCTATTTTTTTGTTCCTGCATAGTAACTCCAAATGTCTTCCTGCATTAGACAGTATTCATTGCCGTCCCTGTCTCACCCCGTTCCTAGTGTTTACTTCTCTACGTTCCTAATGTTTACTTTTCTACGTTCCTGTTCTAATTCTATTACTGCTGTTTGCTCTTTGCATAAGCTATGTATATTCGTCTATCCCTATAGCTCAATCCAATTTTTTTGAGTATTTCAAACATTTTTTTCCATTTTACATTGTCGAATGCTTTTTCCAGATCTGCAAACCCTATATACACGCTTTCCCCTTTTTCAATTAATTTCTCCACTATCACTCTCAGAGCTAGAATAGTCTCTCTTGTTTCCCTGTTTCGCCTAAACCCAAATTTATTTTATCCTAGTGTTTCTTCAGCTCGGTTTTCCATTCGTCTTTGAACAATTCTAGTTAATATTTTTGACATGTATGCTGTCAAACTTATTGTTCGAAAATTTTCATATCTATCCGCGCCTTTCTTTTTGGTGTAGTTACTATGATGTTACGTTTGAAATCTTTGGGTATTTCGCCTATCTCGTACATATAGTAGGGGATAAAGAATACTACTATAGTAAGCCTGCGTATCGTAAAAGGCGATTAAAAGAAGCAGCAAGGGGCAGCAGCCTTGCTGGGTAAAAGATATTGGAGGTGAGTCGGTTGGTCTCGGGCGATCCTCAATAATTTACAATATTGTTGGGGGTTAACCGTTACGAATACGACTTTTTGCTAAAATCTATAAAAACTGCGTAGTGGAAGATATGGGAATCTACCACAATATTTCTCAGGTGTGCGTGGTCTAAAACACGAAATATATATGATGGAGAGCTCACAAGTAAAATTCTTTTTCGGAGGTAAAAATACTCCCTCATTCGGATTTCCGGGAGGGGGTACTTGGGACTCGTCATCGTAATAATATAAAACAATAGTTCGATTTAGTGATAGGGACTTGGAATATAAGGTCATTGCTTAGAGTAGATAAGTTAACGAATTTATTAGTCGAAATGAGAAAAGGAAAGCTGGACATTTTAGATATTAGTGAGGTGAGTTGACCAGATAGTAATGACTTTTGGAAAGATAATTATAGGATAATTACAACTTCTTCAACTAATGCACAGCCAGGGGTAGGAATAGTGTTAGGTAAAAGATTAGGACGTAAAGTTAAAGAGTACTTACAATTTAATGATAGAACAATTATGGTTAGAGTGAGTACAAAACACACAGACACTGTTTTAGTACAGGTTTACATGCCAACAACTCGGTACAAAGATAAGGAAGTAGAAAAGGTATACGAGGATATAAATAGTATAGTGAGAAAAGTAAAAGGAGATGAGAATTTAATAGTTATGGACAATTTTAATGCGTCAGTGGGAGAAGGTAGTGAGGGAAAAATGGTAGGAAAATTTGGGTATGGCAGACGAAATGATAGAGGAGAAGGATTAGTTGAGTTTTGCCAGGAACATAGATTAGTAACTGTAAACACCCTATTCGAACAACATGTTAGGAGAAGATATACCTGGAAAGCACCAGGTGATAGGGCTAGATACCAAATAGATTATATTTTAGTTAAACAAAGATTTAGAAACCAAGTTAAAAACTGTCGTAGTTATCCAGGGGCTGACATAGATAGCGATCATAACTTAGTTAAAATGAAGTGTAAACTAAAATTCAAAAAATTGAGAAAGGTTAAAAGAGAGGGATGGGATCTAGGTAAGCTTAATGATAGTGAGGTAAAAGAGAAATATAAACAAGCTATAGGAGGGAACGTAGAAAATAGATGGAAAGAAATAGAAATGGCTGTACATGATACAGTAACACAGACTATAGGTAAGAAAAAATAGAAGCGAGAAAACCCTGGGTAACAAAGGAGATATTAGATTTAATAGAGAATAGAAGAAAGCTTAAACCTTTCAGAGAATTGGATAGTGAAAGTAAGCAAAAATTTAATACAGTTAGAAATAAGATAGTACATGAGTGTAGAAAAGCTAGAAATAAATGGATGGAGGAGAATTGTAAGGAAATACAAGATGATTTGAGAGTAAATAAGACAGACAGGGCTTACAGTGCAGTTAAAAAGTTTTTCGGGGAAGATAGGAAAAAATATAGTGGTATAAAAGACGAGAATAATGAGCTTCTAGTAAATAAAGTTGAGGTAGCAGATAGACGGAAAAGATATTTAGAAGATTTATATAAGGGAGACGATATGGATAAGTTAGGGAACGACCAAGAAGAGGATGTAGAAATAGGGTTCTCAATATTAAGAGAGGAATTTGATAGCGCTGTTAGGGATCTTAAACTAAATAAAGCGTCAGGAATAGACGATATATTCGCAGAATTAATAAAATGTGCAAGTCAGAAAACTTTAGACAGATTATATGAACTAGTAAAAGTAATATATGACACAGGTGAGGTCCCAATAGATTTCGAAAAAAATATTATTATCCCAATCCCAAAAAAGTCAGGAGCTGATAGGTGTGAGAATTTTAGAACGGTTAGTTTAAATTCTCATGCTTCCAAAATACTAACAATAATAATTAAAATTAGAGTAGAAGCTTTGACTGAGAATTATGTAAGCAAAGACCAATATGGTTTTCGTAAAGACAGAGGCACTAGAGAACCATACTAATGATTAGGGTAATTATCGAAAAAGGGTTACAAAAAAATTAAAAAACTCATTTCGGGTTTGTAGATTTAGAAAAAGCATTTGATAGGGATAATTGGATTTTTATGTTCAGAGTTTTGCGAAAAATAGGAATCTCTCATAGGGATAGAAAAATTATTTACAGTCTATATAAAAACCAAAGAGTAGTAATTAGATTTGATGAAATAGAAAAGGAAGCTAAGATTAGAAATGGTGTTAGACAGGGCTGTATACTATCTCCCTTGATTTTTAATGTTTATATTGAGGAAGCTTTAAACTTAGCTAGAGAGAGAAAAGAGATAGGTATTAGTGTACAGGGACAGAAAATAGACTTGTTACGTTTTGCAGATGCTATAGCCATTATAGCAGAGTCTAGAAAAGAGTTAGGAGAGTTTTTAAATATTTTAGATGAGATACTACAGAGTAACTATAGTATGAGAATTAACTCAGTAAAGACAAAGATAATGACAAGTGAGTTACAGCCTAGTTCTAAACCAAAATTATAAATAGGTAATACCGAGTTAGAGGAGGTAGATGAATTTTGCTATTTAGGTAGTATAATTACAAAGGATGGACGTAGCAGAAGGGATATAGTAGCTAGAATAGCCCAAGCTAGAAAAATGTTTTTAAAAAAGAAATACTCACTAATAGCTAATAGTATTAGTTTAGATAATAGAAAAAGTTTCTAAAAGTACGTATGGAGCGTTCTATTATACGGTAGTGAGACTTGGACAATTAAAGAGGTAGAAAAAGATAGAAGCTTTTGAAACTTGGTGCTATAGGAGAATGTTAAAGATTAGTTGGACAGATAGAGTAACAAATTAGAAAGTTTATAGCAGGATAGGTGAGGAACCCTGTATGTGGAAACAATTAAAGGTCAGGAGAGATAGAATGATAGGGCACCAGTTAAGACATAAGGGACCATTTAGTAAAGTCTTAGATTATAGACTACCAAATAAAAATAGAGTAGGAAGGCCTAGACAAAGCTATATTAGTCAAATTATTAAAGATTTAGGTTGTGAAGGGTATGTAGACCTTTTTAGACTATCTCAGAATAGAATTTAGAGCTGCGTCAAACCGACCTTAAGTAAGTTCGAAAACAAAACAAAAATAAAATAAAAAAAAATCAGTTAACTAAATGTCACCATGACATAACTCACAATTAGTTAGCGGTCTGGCATGTTGGTAGCTATTCGCTACTTAAGCCTTAACATAACATATAATTTAATAAACGTCACAATGACATAACTCACAATTAGGTAGCGTCTGGCATGTTGGCAGCGATTCGTTGCTTAAGCCTTACCACAACATATAATTTGACACTTTTCCTTTTTTGAAGGGGATAACCAGGAAATATTTCATTTCCTTATAAATGAGAATCATGTAAACATGTTGGAGTTCTTTAGCAACCATCAGGTTGTTAATATCTATGTAGAGCCAGGTAGATAGGAAAAAGATAGAAGAGTATAGGAAGACCTTGACCAAGCTACATCAGTCAAATTATTAGAAAATTAGGTTGTAAAGAGTATGTAGAACTTTTTAGATTGGCACAGAATAGAAAAAGAGTTAAAGCTGCGTCAAAGCGACCTTAAGTAAGGTCGAAAACAAAATGAATGAATGACGTACATATAGCTTACAAGTTGGAAGAGGCGTTCTATTACTGCTTGTTCAGCGGCTTTAAGAGTTTCTGCTTGCACCTTATCTGTACCCGGCGCCTTACCATTTTTCAGACCCTTTAATGCTAATTCAAACTCATTTCTAAGTATAGGATATCCCAAGTCATCATTTTCAATGTCTGATTCCTGTTCGTTCCTCTCCTGTATATTCCTATATATTCTTGCCATCTAACCACTTTCTCTACATTTTCTATAATGAGGTTTCCTCCCGCGTCCCTTATATTTTTGCTATACGGTTTTGTATGCCTAAAATTCATTCTAATTAGTTTGTATGCTTCATCTGTCTTTCCTACTTCCATCTTAGTTTGTACCTCTTTGCACTTTTCATCAATCCATTGTTCTTTAGCTTTCCTGCATTTGCGAATAATTTCTCACTTTATGGCTTTGTATAGTCAAAACCATTTAAACTGACCGATGACTCACCGCGGTACATTATTAGAAATGATAATGAAAATTGCATGTCTTTGTCAGTATATGTAAATATTTGCCCTAAAACAGGATGGATAGAAAAAAAATACGTCTTTTAAGGATTGGTATGACAGCATCAAAACGTATGTCTGTTATAACTAATATTTATGTATTATTATAACCTATAAATAATTTTAGTTTCCTGTCACTTTTTGTTGTCTTTTCACGTAGTTCTTGATTTTTTGTTGTATTTATGTTTTTACATTTAGTCAAATCGCAAATATAAAAGTTTTTTTCAAAAGTAAAAGGATTTCTTACACATTATAAAAGGTAAATACAGCAATCCTATAACAACACAAAATACTATCACCTCTTTGCTTTTTAGTTGTTCAAAATGCTTCGAAACAAACATCTCAAACCCCAAACACACCAGGTGATTTTGAACGTCATGGATTATTTTGAAAGAGAGCGTGATAATGAATGTGTTTTAGTTTCGTTTGGAAGTGTTATGCAGGTACAAAAATAAATACACTTAATCCTTCAAATCAATTAATTATTTCTTCAGCAAACCTCTGAAGCATGTGGTTTAGCCTTAAGTGTTTTAACTAGGATTAAGAGAGGAGGCTCACAAGCTCTAAAGAAAAATTTTCCAATTCATTCGACGTGCAGGAAACGCAACCAAACAAAAAGCAGATCTCGCGATGTTGAAGATTTTATAAAACATGCAGTTAAACGTGCTGCACGAATAAAACTCAAAGGATTACCATTCCAATAAGGAAGCGCAACTATATGAACCTGTTTTCTTGACGAGACTTGGCTTTTTAGTAGGGGATCTGCCAAAAAGAATTGGCATGATAATTCTCACAAAAGCACCGAGAAGAAGCCATTTGGAACAGGAAGACGGTTAGTTGTTAATTTGTTGCTGTCACTGTGCTTTGTATAGTTACCAAATGTTGTTTTAAATTTATTGTGATACATGCTGGAAATAAAAATGGTTTTATACATGATACATCTTTTGTTTTCTTCAAAATCACAATATGCAGATTATCATGGTGATATGAACACAGAAATGTTCACAAAATGGTTCCAAGAAAGTTTATTACCAAATTTAAGCGGTCCAAGTTTAATCGTGCTAGATAATGCTTCATATCATTCGCAATTAGTCGAAAAGGTTCCTAACAATTTTTCAAATAAAGAGGAATTAATTAATTATTTGCTTCGACATAACATATTTGCTGACACTTCAATGTTAAAAAGAAAATTACTTGCATTAGTAAAGGAAAATGTTCAACCAAAAATATTCATACTTGAACTTGCAACACAAAGTGGCCATAAAGCATTATGGCTCCCTCCATACCATTGCCAATTTAATCCAATAGAATTAATTTGCGGTAATTGCAAAGGCTATTACGACAAAAATATTGGAAGATTTAATGAACAATTTAATGACGGCACGTACAATTAATATAGCATGAAGCACTTGGAAGGATAGATGACAAATATTGGCAAAAATGCACTCACCATTCAGAAAAATGTACGATAGAATGGTGGCAAATTGAAAAAAAAACTTATTATCAACTTAGAGGATTCAAGCAGCAACGACTCTTATGAAGATGATTCAATTTCAGAATAATTGATTAATATAAAATGAAGTGGAGTCCTAGATTTATACTTTCTTAATGTAGTAGAGCAATATTACAATAAAATAATACAATACCGTTTTGTTTATTTAATACTAAATTTGATTAAATATTTACAAATACACTTTTATATGTACAACCATGCTTTGTTAACCATATAAAACAGGAATAAAATAAAATCCCGAAACTACAATGTCCTTGATAATTGTGTGAATAACAAGTCTAATTCCAACAGAAATTATTAGTCTTCAGATATTATCAAATCAATTAGAACACACGCATCTTTATACTTAATAACAATATAATATCTTGAAAATTCACTTTGTTTTCAAAAACCAACAATATCGCGACACCATGCTAAATATCCAGTATCTGCAGTACATTTCTAAACAAAGATTTTATCTACATTCCTGAAAATAGCTTGTCCATTTCCATATTACATATTATTAATATCTTCATTTAAACACAATTCATCTAAATAAAATGTTGGTCTATTTCCCTTCCAAACTTCCAATTTACCTTAAATGTTTTGGTTTAATTTTTATAAAAGAAAAATGTATTTGATACTTATGTTAACGCCGCTGGCAACTGCATATCCAACAAACATTTCTTATAATTCGTAGAAATTAAAGGATCATTTATAAAAGCCCTGGGACATACATTCTCAGCTAGTATTTGTCACAATATAAACTGCATGCGCCATTTTGTATAAACAACTGAACTAATCCAGAATGCTAGAAATACGTTCTGATTGTATTGATGCATATGCTTTAACAAGATGAGTCATCGGTCAGCTTAACTGGTTTTGACTATATCTGTTTTCCTGTTTCATCTGAACTATCTTTGTATTTTCGTCTTTCTTCTATTAAATTCAGAATATCCCTTTTATCCATGGTTTCTTATTTTCTTTTTGTGTATGCTCCAGAATACCTCTGGCCGCTATGTCTTGGCTGGATTTAATGTTATTCCATTCTGTTTCTACTTCCTTAGTATCAGATATTTTTCCGATATCTTTCAGCAATTTATTTGACTTTTTTTCGAATCTTTCTTGAATATCTTTATCTTTTAGTTTCTCAAAGTCAAAGTGCCTTTTTCCGTTTCCTTTTATAACATTTTTAAATTTAAGTACGGCCTTCATTATTACGATGTTGTGGTCAGGATCTATACTTGCTTCTGGGTAGCTTCTAGTCTTTTACTTGATTCCTAAACCGTTATCTAACAAGAATGTAATCTATTTGATATCTTCTTGATGCTTTTTGACGACTAAACTAATTTTTAAAAAATGTTTCTCATAATGCAAAATAAATACCCACATATCCATATATTCCCTAAACAAAGGAAATAGATCATTGAGAATTTTAAACTAATTCTATACTAAAATCCCATTGTTAAACTAATACTTTGTATGTTTAAATAGTTTGATTTAAATTATATTTGTCAGCCACCGTCAATGATCTAATTATAGACAAAAAAAATCATTAAAGAATCTTAAAATACATACTTGCATTTGTCAGCCTCATTTTTAAAAAGTAAAATGAACAGAATTATTGTTTCTTATCTTTCTCAAAAGCAATTTTCAAGATTTACATTTAAAAATGATTTTTTTAAAAAACCGTAACATCTAATATGATTACAAAAGTAAAACATACCCATTTCCTCATAATATTTTGAATGTGTTAATGGTAATTCTACAGATTCTTTAATTTCTTGTATTTGTAAACCTAAACCACCAATATTAGCATAAGTCTCTTGTGGTGCTTTCTCTAACTTCATAACAGT
This sequence comes from Platerodrilus igneus, assembly GCA_036346225.1. Classification (NCBI taxonomy): domain Eukaryota; kingdom Metazoa; phylum Arthropoda; class Insecta; order Coleoptera; family Lycidae; genus Platerodrilus; species Platerodrilus igneus. The sequence continues at coordinate 155,978 of JARFIW010001501.1, read as the reverse complement.
AACCATTGGATCAGAATCATCACCTAATACCCCAACAACAGCATGGACTTTATGCTTTAACAACACTGAACAACCAGGTTCCAATTGATTTTTATCCACAAATGATAAAATACTAACATAGTGCTCGCTGCGTACCGATGTAGATACAATAGCATGATTATCATTAATAATTTCTTCAAGAGTACCAACAGACATTGTGTTCCACGAAGGTCGTCTACTTTAGATCACTCTTCCTCGTTTTTTTTCTCTTGTGGTTTTAGACGTTCCTGATTACGTATAAATTCCTCTTCCATTAATAAATAATCTTTAATTCTTTTAAGTGTTAATAGTTTTAATCGACATCTTGAATGTGGTGTAACAACTGGTAGTTTCTGAGCAGTATCCGGACCTTTGGATTTACGTTTCTTTTTACCAACACGAGTAGGAATAGGGGGCTCATATTTCTTCTTTTTATCCTTTTCTTCCTTTTTCTCGCCACTTCCTGCTCCAGATTGATTTTGACTCTAAACGAAGGCATGCCTTATCAATCTTTAATATTCTAGGCGGCGTAAATGTACTTACCATGTTTTGAAACAACAATACTTTTATTTCAATACTTTTAATGGAAATCAACAGTCATGCAAATATACAAATTGACAATTGACATTAAACTTGCAATTATAGACAGCTGACATCCGTCAACAGGTTAGCCAGCAGTATATCCTAACTAACATAAAAGTAACTAAATATCAGTATTATTTTAGAATTAGTACTTTTCACTAAAGTACAACATATAAAATGAGTGCAACCGTTTACTGAACATCATACTGAAAATAAAAACAGAATATAAGATGTATATGTGAAATACATACTTATTGCTAATGTCAGAATGATTCCAAAACAGGTCCAAGAATTTCTATGGTATGTATTACTCCTAAAAATAAGCAATAAAATATAATTTAAAATGTATCCGTATGAAAAGATAACTACCTAAATAGACAAGGCGAAACAGTTTCTTTTTAATAAATAAAGAACCACCAAAAGCAACCTAATTAAATTTTGGCTACTTACCTAGTTTTCTGCCGAAAAAATAGGTTAGGCAATCCATATAGCATGCAAGTTAAGTCAATACATAACTATAACGATCAACAATAGACAACCCATATCCTTGAAAATGTTCGTTTCTTTTGTATGAATTAGTTTCCCTGTTTGAAAGTAAAGAGTAGAGTACAAAGTTGGTACAAAATAAACTTGAGTAGACTCGTCGATGTTTAAAATATTAAATACAACGCCACAGTTTTATCTTGATATATTTAAATGCTATACACGAGATAAGGGTATTCGCATATTTCATCCATATGAAGCATTGGAAGGAAATGAAATGTTTGTCCTAGATAATGGATGTCAAATAAAAACACCTTCCACTAATGTCTAACTGCATCTACCTAAATATTAAGTGGCACTTGATTAGGTTACATTTTAAGAAATAAGTGTCATTTATCTAAAGTATATTGCACGAACAATTATAAAGAACCACTTAAGTAAGCTTTTAATTTTCAGGAATTTTAGTATGTTAACTATATGGTTGCGTTCCCGACAAGTAGAAACTAACCTTAAAATCAGAGTATAATTTTTTTACTACTTGCAAATATTGTTCTCTTCTGTTATATCATACTATTATTTTCAGTGGATGCAAGGTTGAAGAAAAAGTAGAAGTGCGTCAAATCAATGAAGAAAAATTGGGCTAATGCGGTATATCCTAAAATATAAAAATGTAATTGAGTGCAAGAAAACAAGTGGGTTTGCATGCAGTGAAAAGAGTTCAACATGGGACACAGTTGCTCGAGAATGAACTCTCCCTTTTCCGTTGGAATTTACCAAAGCAAGAAAAACCTCCGTAAATACTACGAAAATAAAGAGATTGAAATAAGAAAAGTAGCTGCAAATAATAAACAGCAATTGCCAGCAACTGAGGTAGGAAGTTTTACCCCTCAAACTGATCCCCACCCAGATATATTGATAGATAGTACAAACAAAAAACAATTGAGATAGATGAAGAGTTTGGTGGTGATAACAATCATAATAACTTTGGAGCCTAAAGACAATATTCCTTCAAGCAACGACAATGAGTAATTAATTGTAAGTTGATATTAATAAATACTGAGATTACACTTAGAAAATATATTAATTTTAGCTTCAAGAACATGATTATGCAGTAGTAGTAAAACTATACTACTTTGAACTTAATGTAAGTAAATCGACTAGAAATTACGTGACTGGGTTGGTTTGTAGGTGAATCGACTAAAAACAACGTGTCTGTGAACTCAGCGTAAGTCAATCGACTAAAAAAGTGTGTCATTTGAACTCAAAGTATGTCAACCGATTAAAAACAGCGTTACTTTGGACTCAAAGTAGATCAGCAGAACTCCAGGTGGTTCGAGTACAGTTGCATAATTTTGCAAATAGTTTAGCTAGCATTGCGTTGGACTCCAAGTAGGGCGAGCTTATGTTGAAGAAAGAGTAATCAGCAAATGCTAGATTTAGATTGATATCAAGGAGTCATCAGATATTTTAAAAGTTGCTGATGCTTGTGTTCTTCCTCGCAGTTCATGAATAAGCAAAATTTGTTATCAATATAAATATGAAGCCCTTATTAGTTCATCATTATGATATTAATTGTGTTCCCATCAAGAAGTGTACAAGTATCATACGTTCGAATATGGATTTCAATCATTTTAACAAAAATACTTACTTCAAGACATTCACGCATTGCACAAACCTTACGTAAATCAAAAGCATAACGTATTGATATTAGAATCAATAAAAACAAAATTTGGCAATTTCTCAAAAAATTGTCAAATTTTAGTCTCTTAAAAATTGTGAAATTTAAACTTTTTAAAATTATCAAATTTTGATCTCAAAAATTGTTAAATTTTGCTCTTTTAAAAATTATCAAGTTATTTTAGAATAAATTAGCTTGGGTTGGTTTTGGGTAGGTGATATTTTAAGTTAGGTTAGGTTAGACACTTATGTTTATGGTTAAGTTAGCTCCAAAAATTGGACTAATTTGACACACTGACCTACATTAAACGAACTGCTACTGTTTGAAAGTAGAATCAACAATAACAAAGTTCGGCGGAGCAATGATAGAAACAATGGAATTTACTTGCATTTTACAACTAACGGTACTTTGTAATATCTCCGCGCAAATGAAATTAAGTAAACAATAGTATTGGTCCAAACAAAGATGTCTACATAATCAATAAAAATTCTACAGACGTCACCTGTAGAGTTTTCTGAGTAACGTGCAACAAAAACAAACGTAAAAAGAACAATGTATCTTTGTTGTATATTGATTTTTTTTTATTGTAATTAATAAAAAATATTATTTGAAAATGTACTTTAGAATAAATATACTATAAAATACTTAGATGGGTTTTAACCTTATTTTTATAAATAAGCAAACATCCAAAATTTACTTTTCTTTAAACTATTGATATTTACAATAAAAATAATGAATTACCACATACACTTAACCTAATTAACTGAAGGTGTAGACACACTGAAACCGTAACAATCATTTTAGCAAATAATCATTTAAATAAATGATAAATAAGGAACTTGCATGACACTAACAATGGGATTATTTCATAGAGTTTGCGCATTAGAACCAAACCAACCCTTGTTTCAAAGTAACGTGAGTCCTTTACATAGCCACTGCCTTGATTTGTATATTTAAATTAAACTATAGATAGATATTTACATTTTAATTTTAAGCCTTACATAATTATATTTTAAAATTACAAATACAGTGATTGTTACAAGTATTTGTAATTTTTCATATCTACAAAAGCTTTGATATCCTTGCGTATTTCTAACAAACAACCAATGATAAGTAATAATAATATTGTTTGTAATAGGACCTTTTCGTATTTGGAATAAATCAAAATGTTCTAATTTAATTTAAGCTGTTGCATATAGAGACAAGTTGTATTAACGTTATATTTAGGTATAATTTAACTCAGTATTTAAATCCTGTAATATAACTTGCATTATATTGTATACATTATTAGTAAATAGTTTAAATAACCCGCCAAAATAAAGTACGGCACATGGCAACGTGGTATCCGTGAGGGCAAAAACTTTCGCACCTTGCCTTTATATACGAAACTTTAATACCTAGTGCACTTGTGCATGGGGCTAATTATAGCGTTCTGATTGGTTTTGCTAGAGCGGTATTTTCAAAACTGTCAACGGCCACAATAAGCGTCCTGTCTAAACTCTTGAAACTTCTTATAATTATAGTAAAAAGTATTTAAAATGCTTCAGCTGTTTCTATGTGTGTAAGCATACCTATTTCTTGTAAGAGAGAAGAAAAATTTTATATTTTATTCTTAACTATTAGTGTACGATTTAAAATTATATATACAGCCTGTTAATTAACTGCCCAGCTAACAGGTACAATCCAATTCCAACTGTAGGTCCCTAGATACATGCAAATAAAACACATATTCCTTTTTTAGAATTATACATTTTAACAGCAAACTTGATAAGAAACCAATATATCCCACCGACTATGTCTGTTGTCTTATAAGCAACGACTAAAGCTCAATTGTATAAAGAAAATGTATATAGCAGCCCTATATGGCACTTTGGTGACGCATAATTATGCCACAGTTTCTCAAAGAGGCCTCTAATATTTATAGCTGTAAAGTGTTATCAATACAGTACCAATTATTCAATATCGACCTGTTAAATTGTTCTTTTTAATGAAGCAATAAAATACAATTGGAGACATAATGTTTTATATTACATAACTATCATTCAATACAAAAGCCAAAAACCGTTGCCAGTAAACACACTTTCATTTATTTCCCATTACCACAGACCTACTACTACAGATAAGATGAACTTTTTAATAAAACTCTAATGCGCACACTCTGCTTCTTAATGTCTGCAGATGCGTACTTATATTATACAGTTGATATAAAACAACAAAACACAGGGCGTATTATCGCATATTCCAACACCTACCCTTGCGATAAACGCGACAAAAAAAAATTCACAATAAAATATTGAAAACTAAAGTCAAACACTCTGTAATAACTACTACCTTATTCGTTAATATAATTTCAACTTAAATCTAAATTCTTCAAACTTATTACGGCCTAGTGGCTTTGTAAAAATATCAGCTGCATTGTTGCGGCCTTCAATTTTTATTACATTGATTACATTTTGAACTACTAAATCATGAACAAAGTGAAGTGCAACATTTATATTCTTGGATCTTTTCGAAAAATTCCCATTATTTGCCAACATACAAGTCCCACTATTATCTTCATAAATCTTTATATTAGTTAACAAACTGTTGTTAATACCAAAATCAGACAATAGATTTTTGACATGTAATGTTTCTTCTACAGCGTCTGCCAGAGCTACATATTCCGCATGAGTTGAAGAACGTGAAACAGTTTTTTGTTTAATTGATTTCCAACTTACAACATTTCCAAATACTTTAACAAGAAAACCAGTAGTTGATTTACTATCATTCATGTCTCCAGCCCAGTCGGCATCAACATAACAATTAATTATATCGTTATCAGTATTTTTACCATAATTGTGTGACACATGACGTGTGTGATACAAATAAATTAAAATTCGCAAAGCATGCCTAAAATGCATCTCATTACAACAATTTTGAAAACGGCTTAAATAATTTACCGAGAAGGCAACATCTGGTCTAGTACCTTGTGAAACGTATAATAATGCACCAATTAAATTTTTATATTTTAAACTGTCATTGAGTTCCCCACCTTCTAATTTCAAATTTGTTTCCATCGGAGTGTATTTTATGTTACTATTTAAGATACCATATTTTACTGCAAGCTCTTCAATAAATTTCATTTGACTTAAAGTCATTTGTTGCTTATTTTTATCATAATTAATATCAATACCAAGATATGATTTTACATTCCCAAAATCGGTCATCTTAAAATGATTTGTAAAATTTCTTTTGATCAGTTCTATAGAATGTATGTTACTCCCACAGATAAGGCTATCACCTACAAAAATAATACAAAAGAGATCCATCTTTATATTAGAATACAGACAAAGATCATGTTGACTACGTGTAAATCCAAGACTAACAATAAACTTACTAAAACATTCATACCAGTTTCTCGGATATTCTTTCAGTCCATATAGTGATTTTTTCAATTTATAAACCTTTCCTTCTCCAATTTCACACCCTTCTGGCTGTTCAACAAATATTTCAGATTTCACTTGACTATGTAAGAATGCAGTCTGTACATCCATTTGATGAATGTCATAGCCATGTTCCACACAAACACTTAATAATGTACGTACAGTTGATAACCTAGCAACAGGTGCGTACACATCATCCACCAATTCATTCTGTTTGAATCTTTTAACAACAAGTCTAGCTTTATACATGCCATAGGATTTTATTTTATACACCCATTTCACATTTAGCACCTTTGTGTCTACAGGTCTGTCAACTAGCTCCCAAGTTTCTGAATCATTCAATGAATTAAATTCTTTTAACATTGCCTTTCGCCATTCCTCTTTCTCCTCAGATTCTATTGCCTCATCATACGTTTTGGGCTCAGTCAGATTTGCATAATTAGAATATAAGACATAATCGTTATAACGCACTGGTATCATTTTTTTCCTTTCTGATCTACTTTTGCCCTCTTCCATTTTCTCTTCTATCCCTGATTCAGTTTCGCTATTCTTATCATTCAAACGAATACATTCAGTGTCTGATTCAACAAACCTCACATTTCTTGCCAATTGCACTTTACCATTGACCAAGATCCTATAACCTTGATCAAAATAACCTACTAATTTTCCTTTTATTGACTTATCATCTGATGTCGTTCCTTTTTCATCAGGTATTCTAACAAAAACATCACTCCCATACATTTGCAAATTTTTCACACTCGGTTTACAACCAAAAAATATTTCATACGGTGTCTTTTTCTCAAAAGTTGAACTATTTTTTAATCTGTTTCCTATAAAACAGGCAGCTAAAACAATTTCTGGCCAGTATTTTCTTTCTAGATTAGCTTCCTTTCTTAAGCACCGTACACGGTTCCTAATGGTTCTGTTAAATCGTTCGGCAACTCCATTTAATTCATGATTATATGGCACGCATGGCACAATTTGAAAACCTTCCCTTTTTGCCACATCATAATAATTTTGATTCGGATACTCCTTTCCATTATCACACATCAATTCTAATAAAGGACCTTGTGCACAATTTTTAAGGACATTGAAATATTCCATAAAGCAATCAAACACATCAGACTTGTTTTTAATACAGAATACTCTTGCAACTCTCGAGTAGTCATCAATAAAACTAACAAAATATTTTTCAAAATTAAAACCTTCCTCATCCATAAACTTTACATCTGTATGAATTATTTGACCACAGTAGTCAGCACGTCTTCGATTGTTTTCATATTTTAAATTTGACATTTTACTTTGTAAGCAAATTTTACAGTGCATAAAATTGTTATCTAAAGAATTTGGCAAATCATTTAAATAATTTTGATGACACATTATTTGCAAATCATTAAAATTTACATGACCAAGCACTCTATGTAAACGCTCTTTGACTGACATATTTTTTGCTGTGTAATTAGCTGAAATTATGTTGCTTTTAGATATTACCTCACATCTTATAGGGAAAAGTTTATCTTTGACACTTGAATACAAAATTAATTCATTTTTCTGATCGTATACTTCAGCACCATGTGGCTGAAAAATTACTGATTTCCCTTTACTTGTCATAGCACTAACGCTTAACAAGTTTTTGCCTATTTCAGGGACATAAAATACATTTTTAATATCTACAACCCTTTCCGAATTTCCATTTTTAAATTTACATAAAATATTTCCTATTTTTGATGCTTTTAAAACTTCGGCATTGCCAAGTTTAACTTGAGTATTAACCTTAAGATTAATATAATTATAAATATATTTATCTGACATTACTATGTGATCCGTGCATCCACTATCAATCAACCAATCTACTATAACATTATCTTTTTCATTATTACTCACGTTAGAGCTATTGACATCAATATGAAATAATTAGACATCATTTTCTTCCTTTGACTCGGTAACATCAGCATTTCCAGCAAAGTTACTTCCTCCACTTTCTCGATATCTTTGTGGATGGAAAATTCTTCTTTGATTTCCACGAAAATATTCCGAATACGATGTATGACCTCGAAAATTACCTCTTCGATTAAAGTTTGACCTACCACGACCATAATCAGAATATCCACGGCCTCTGCTTGCAAAACTACTTTGATTCTTCCAATATTCTGCTGTACGATTCCAACAATTTTTTTTTTATGTGACCTGATCGCCCACAACCATAACATATAATATTTTTCTTATCAGCATTACCAGATACTTGAACATTTGCTTTAAAGGCTTGAGCATTCGGCTCAGCGTTACTAATTTCCTTTTCAACAGGGCTTACATCATCTGCCTTTTTATTCAAATCTTTACGACTCATTAATTTTTCGCGTATATAATCAACAGTACGTTCCGCCTCAGGCACTAAATCAATTGTTTCAATAAGATGTCTACAGCTGTCTGGTAAACACATCATTAAATAACTAACTTTTCTTTTCCGACTAACATCACCACCAGCACACTGTAATTCATTGATTTTACGTTCAAACATCTCGAAAAACTTTTCAGGGTCGTCAGTATCATTCATTTTTAAATTACACAACTGGCGTTCAATTAGTAACTGTTTAGCTTCAGACTTTTTCATACATAAACCATCTAATTTTACGATTGCCTGCTTTGGGGTATCACAATTCATCATATCATCCGCCGGCACAGCAATGGAAAAATAGTACATAACTTTATCGACCATAGAATTCCAATCTTCTTCTTTAATCGTTGTAGGACGAACGTCATTTTCAATAACAGCAATACACTTTTTATATTTTAATAGAAACATGAACCCTCGTCTCCACTGATCGTACTTTGACCCCTTTGTAAACTTTTCAATTACAACGTCGTTATTTCTATTAGCGTAAATTTTACTTTTAATTCCTGTTTTAACAAATGCTTTACTTGTTTGAGGTTATGCTGCTCGTGCACGTTGCATATTTTATATAACCACCAACACGGCTTCGTTTTCTAACAAACTACAATTAACAAACCACGGTTTCTGCTACCATGTTAAATTGTTCTTTTTAATGAAGCAATAAAATACAATTGGAGACATAATGTTTTATATTACATAACTATCATTCAATACAAAAGCCAAAAACCGTTGCCAGTAAACACACTTTCATTTATTTCCCATTACCACAGACCTACTACTACAGATAAGATGAACTTTTTAATAAAACTCTAATGCGCACACTCTGCTTCTTAATGTCTGCAGATGCGTACTTATATTATACAGTTGATATAAAACAACAAAACACAGGGCGTATTATCGCATATTCCAACACGACCCACACTTCTGATTGTACCACACTACTCTAGGTATGTAATTAAAACTGTCAATGTATATATGTAACAAGTTTTAAAAAATCTATTTGTTTTAACAGGATTCCCTCTTTCATAATATCCCAAAATTGTCTGACTTTTCCACGTTTTCATTGACTTTTGGGCATTTTCAATATTAATCTATGAAAACATGATTTCGTGAAAATTTCAATAAAATCAACAAAATGCTCGGCTTATAAAAGTAAATATAATATGAAAAACTAAAACTAACTAATAATAGTTAAAACAATATGTATAATAGAAATATTATACGAACAAGTTACACTTTTCGACTGAGTGCTGTTAAGTTTCTATTCAATTCATCCAATGAAAAAGCACTATATATTTATTATACACAAGTGCACTAGGTATTGAAATCTTGCCCTTTGTAGAAATTTTGTGTAGTTTGTCTAATTTGTTTTTGCTAATAATAATTATAAACCGTTCTTTTTCAAGGCTACGCATTGGTATTTATTTTGAAACTATTTAAACCTTTTTAAATTTCATATTTTTGTTTTGTTTTAGGTGAATTATGAGCAATTCTAAAAACAATAGCTAAGGTCGTGAGATTATATATAATCTTTACAAATATACGAAAGAGCAGAAAGATGCTGGTCAAGACGCCAATTGTTTGAACAATTTGAACAAAATTGTGTTGGAAGCAAGTTATTACGGAAGGCAAAATGCAACCAGTTGGTGCTAAGTTACAATTTACTTCACCAAGGACAACTATCAAGAAAAGCAGCACAAAATCTACTGTAGGTGACTGAAGAAGAAATTATTTACCGATTTGCAAATATCAACCATAATCAACCTACGACGCTTGCTGTATTTGAGGCTGTGAAATCGGAAGATATTAATTACTGTGGAAAAATGGATTTGTGTAGAAAATTGGTGCATAAAATGGGGTTTTGTCGGAAGAAGTGCCACGACAATCAAAGTCTTAATTGAGAAGCCAGAAATCCAAGCAAAACGAGTAATCAAAAAGTATAAAGCAAGAGCCTGTAACATTCTGCGAGTCAGAGCGTAGAATGCCAGAAGTATGAAGCAAGTAGGTAAACTAGAGAACTTAAAAACTGAAATAGATAAGTTAGCATTAGACATAGTAGGAATTAGCGAAGTTCGGTGCCCAGAGGCAGGAGATTTTTGAAGCGGAGACTCTAAGGAAATTCATACAAGATTCAGAGGAAGAAAACTCAGGCCTGGGGATAGTTATGTGAAAAAAGATAGGACACTGTGTAGAAAACTGCTTACAAAAGAACGAAAAAGAACTTCGGGTTAGATTAGAGTCTAAACCAGTAAATACAGAAATAATACAGATACATGCCCACCTCTAGCTACAGTGAGGAAGAGGTAGAAGCAATCTACAAAGATATCGAAGACATACTAAGGTGCGTAAAAAACATGAAAATTTACTAATTACGAGGAAATTTAATGCAGTGGCAGACAAGGGTAGGGAAGCAGTGGCAGTAGGCTTATTTAGATTATGCACAAGAAACGACAAAAGAAATAGGTTGGTAGGATTATGCAACAAAAACAATTTAACCATCACCAACACATTATATCAACATCGTGCCAGAAGACGACACACGTGGAAGATGTCAGTAGATATAGCAAGATACCAAATAGATTACATTATTGTTAGACAATAGTTTAAGAATCAAGTAAAAGTCTGCATAAGCTACTCGGAAGCAGATATAGACACTGACCACAACATCATAATTATGAAGGCCGGGCTTATGTTTAAAAATATGAAAAAAGTAACGAAAGAAGGCACTTTGATTTGAAGAAACTAAAAGATGAAGATGTCAATCAAAGATTTGAAAAAAAAGTCAAATGAATTCCTGAAAGACATTGGGAAAATTTCTGATACGAAGGAAGTAGAAACAGAATCTCAAATAACATTAAATCCAGCTTAGTCATGGCGGCCAAAAACATTCTGGGGTATACATAAAAAGAAAATAAGAAACCATAGATAACAAAGAATATCCGGAGTTTAATAGAAGAAATATGAAAACACAAAAACAAAGCAGACGAAGCAGGAAAACAGAGATACAAAGCCATAAAATGGGAAATTATTCGCAAATGCAAGAAAGCTAAAGAACAATGGATTGATGAAAAGTGCAAAGCAGTACAAAATATTATGAAATAGGAAAAACCGATGAAGCATACAAATTAACTAGAATGAATTTTAGGGGTATAAAACAGTTTAGCAAAAATATAAGAGGCGTGGGAGGAGACATCATCATAGAAAATATAGAGAAATGGCTAGATGGCAAGAATATTTAGGGAATTTATATACCGGACAGAAACTAGTAGTACTAGAACGGGAATCAGATCTTGAAAAGGATGACTTGGAATATCTCATACTTAGAGATGAAACATTAAAAGGTTTGAAAAATAGTAAGGCACCAGGGGTAGATAAGGTGCAAGCTGCTGGATAAGCAGTAACAGAACGTCTCTTCCAACTTGTGGGCTATATGTATGAGACATGCAAGATACCTAAAGATTTCACACGTAATATCATAGTCACTATACCAAAAAAAGAGAGGCGCTAATAGATGTGAAAATTTTCGAACAATAAAGTTTGACAGTACACTTATCAACAATAACTAGAATTGTGCAACGTCAGATGAAAAAACTAATTGAAAAAATACTTGGAGAAGATTAATTTAGGTTTAGGCAAAACAGAGGGACACGGTAGGCCATATTAGCTCTGAGGGTGATAATGGAGAAAACAATAGAAAAAGGAGAAATCATGTATATAGGGCTTGTATATCTAGAAAAAACAATGTAAAGTGGAAAAAAATGTTCGAAATACTAAAAAAGATTGGAATGAGTTTTAGGGATAGACGGATAGTTCATAGCTTATACAAAGAGCAAACAGCGGTAATAGAATTAGAGCAGGAACCTAGAGAAGTAAACATTAGGAAAAGGGTGCAACAGGGATGTGTCCTATACCCGTCAATTTTTAACTTGTACATTGAAAAGGCAATGAATACTATGAAATGCAAGAAGACATTTGGAATTACTATGCAAGGCAAAAGATTGATATGCCTAGATTTGCAGATGATATAGCGGTATTAGCATATATCAAGAAAGAGTTAGAAGCAGCTTGTAATAAAATGGAAATAGGTCTAACGGAAAGGTACTGTATTAAAATTAACAAAAATAAAACTAAAGTACTAGCATGTAAAGTGGAAAACAAAAAATAGGAGAAATAAAAGGACAGGAGGCGTTCTAAGGCAATTGGGGAATAGTGTGAGATATATTACTAGCAGAGATAAGAAAAAGAGACTTAAAGGTAGACCTAGATTAGACTATTGCACGCAGATAGTGAAAGATGTGGGCTGTGGGAATTTCAGGGAAACGTGTAGGTTAGCTCAGAATAGGAAGCAACGGAGGTACCTATCTAACCAGTGCCAGGACTGAAGACCTAATGATGATAATAAACAAAGTAACCCAAGCGAGTACCAAAGCATTGCATTAAAAGTGAAATACGCATCCACATACGAGTATGATCACATACAGCTCATTGACATTTATTAATTTCAAACTGAAAAATGTACTGAACACTTGTTGTGTAAACCACGGTGTTTACTGCATTGAAAGATCTACACTTAATTGAATGTATTAGATTCTGATAGTGTGATTTTGAAATCACTTATAACTGCCCACGGTGATTTGCTATTCTTAATTCAGCTTTGTGGCTGCCAAATATAGATTGTTAATGAGATGTCACTTTTAGCTCTGGAGAGTGTTTGAAAGATTACAACAATGGATATACTTGAAATACCACTTTGCAAGTACTGTTCATTATACTTAAACCTGATGATTATTAGAAGCAACTTCAGGTGTTGGCTTTTCAATATTCTCAAGTAATGTTGATTGTGTGAAAGGATTTATTGGAAAACAGTTACTTAGGCAAATGTCTAAGTGTTGGGATCTCTGTAGCAGCAGGTTGGATAATCCCCTTCAAATACCACTGAATATCGGTGAAATAGGGTGTATATTTTGAAAACAATTGAATGGGAACAGAGCTGTATTTAGGCTATGGGAATTTCAGAAAAATGTGTAGGTTAGCTCAGAATAGGAAAAAATGGAGGTACGTGTCTAACCAGTTCCGGGACTAAAGACCTACTGATGATAACAGCAATATCGAGCAGAAGAAAGAAATATTATATATTATGATGAAACTTACTTATGCAATTCACATGCTGTATCGAAGGCATGGGATGATGGTTCAATCAATGTTTAAAGGCACCGTTAGTTAAAGGAAAACAGTTAATTATTGTGCATGTGGGGATAGTAGGAGGAATTGGCCAATTCTGAAAAAAAAAACTCCTATTTAAATAACATTGTCATCTTAAATTTGACTCCCATAAGCAATACACATGCAAAAAATTGCATAAATCTGATATTTTGCACAATAGTTTTCTTCGACTAAGCACTTTTGCAACGAATTCGCACAAATAACAGCAAAATTCGCACAATAGTTTTCTTCAACTAAGCAATTTCTAGCCCCAGGCATGGCTAATTTAATTAAATTCTAATTTGTGCAATTATTCGCACATTGGCGAGGGGTCAGCACCCCGATCTGGCACGGATCTTGTTCTCATCTGGACCATCTACCCTTTAATCGGCAAATATTCGCCTAAATTTGCACAATAGTTTTCTTCAAGTAAGCATTTTTTAGCTCCAGGCATGGCTCGTGCTAGTCATCATAAATTTGACTCCCATAAGCAATACACAGGCAAAAAATTGCACAATAGTCATCATAAATTTGACTCCCATAAGCAATACACAGGCAAAAAATTGCACAAATCTGATATTTGCACAATAGTTTTCTTCGACTAAGTATCTTTTGTCGGCGCCCTGATCTGGACCGTCGGACCCCCGGCATCCTTCCCCAGGGCCGCCGGATAGGCAAATTCGTCCGCCAATTTATTTAATCTTTAAACTAATTTAATACATGACTAGATTAATCCCATTAACCCTAATGCAATATATTGCAAATTAAATTCTTATTTGTCACAATCACAAATATTTGCACCGGATAGGCAAATTCTTCCGCTAATTTATTTAATCTTTTAAACTAATCTAATACATAACTAGATTAATCCATTAACCCTAATGCAATCTTTTGCAAATTAAATTTTTATTTACCACAATCCCCCGTCGGGGGTCCCGACAGGGGCGTCAGATAAGCAAATTCTTCCGGATTAAGCTGATTAAGAGTTAATTTAATTACATCAATTAATTATTTATTTATTAAAGAATTACATAATAAAAATACAAAGTCATCTTAAATTTGACTCCCATTTGAGCATATGCATGACAATTTTTAAATTTACCTTAATCATGGCTTGGGATGCAGAGATGATTAAGAGTCAATATAATTACATCAATAAACTAATCTAAAACATAACTAGATTAATCCATTAACCCTAATGCTATCTTTTGCAAATTAAATTCTTATTTGCCACAATCCCCCGTCGGGGCCCCGACAGGGGCACCAGATAGGCAAATTCTTCAGGATTAAGCTGATTAAGAGTTAATTTAATTACATCAATTAATTATTTATTTATTAAAGATTTACATAATAAAAATACAAAGT
Source organism: Platerodrilus igneus (assembly GCA_036346225.1). Taxonomy (NCBI): domain Eukaryota; kingdom Metazoa; phylum Arthropoda; class Insecta; order Coleoptera; family Lycidae; genus Platerodrilus; species Platerodrilus igneus. Next base: position 140,836 of record JARFIW010001501.1, on the reverse strand, counting down.
CATCTTAAATTTGACTCCCATTTGAGCATATGCATAACAATTTCTAAATTTACCTTAATCATGGCTTGGGATGCAGAGATGATTAAGAGTCAATATAATTACATCAATAAACTAATCTAATACATAACTAGATTAATCCATTAACCCTAATGCTATCTTTTGCAAATTAAATTCTTATTTGCCACAATCCCCCGTCGGGGCCCCCGACAGGGGTGTCAGATAGGCAAATTCTTCCGGATTAAGCTGATTAAGAGTTAATTTAATTACATCAATTAATTATTTATTTATTAAAGAATTACATAATAAAAATACAAAGTCATCTTAAATTTGACTCCCATTTGAGCATATGCATGACAATTTCCAAATTTGCCTTAATCATGGCTTGGGATGCAGAGATGATTAAGAGTCAATATAATTACGTCAATTAATTATTTATTTATTAAAGAATTACATAATAAAAATACAAAGTCATCTTAAATTTGACTCCCATATAAGCATATGCATGGGGATACCTAAATTTCCCTTAAGATGATTAAGCTGATTAAGAGTCAATTAATTACATCAATTATTTATTTATTAAAGAATTACATAATAAAAATACAAAGTCATCTTAAAATTGACTCCCATTTGAGCATATGCATGACAATTTTTTAATTTGCCTTAATCATCTTAACACACCCAGATCTTCACCACTACCGCACAAATCAAACCACACCAAAGTTTGCCAAAAAAGGTACCAATTTTGACTATGACATCACAGTAGTATCATCTACAGGAATGCATCGATAATCTAATACAGACGCCAACATTTCGCAATAAGCGCAAACAATCGGTTACCATTCTTTGCCACACAGGTTTAACACTATATCATTTAGCACAAATTTGTATTTTATATAATCCAAGTTTACAATAAGTATTTTTGCATGCATTTTGCACAAACATTTCTGAAATGCAGCTTTAGGTCTTCTTCTATCGCCAGTATAATTACTAGGCTTAATAACCTGCTTGTGGATAAAGTATTTTTAGTGTAAAAAATTTGCAAAAACATATTGTTGAATGGCAATGTGTCATATGCAAAACAATTTATTTGTTAATACGTTTCTGTTAAAGACAGGTTTCACGCGTAATAACATACAGTTCTAGCTCAAAGCGAAAACACTAGTTTAGATAATGATGTAGTTAATATATATTTATAACCGTTCTAGATGTGTATTTAATGAATATTGTGGTACAAGTTTTCGCATCCATTTAAACCTAATGCAAACGCTTGCAAATAATTTAGGGATGACTTAACAGCATTTGCAAACTATCATTCTGAGTTCATTATTACGTTTATAGCACTAACCATATTTTTAGAATGTAATGAAATGTAATCAATAGTTTATACAGTTAATTCGGTATACTAATCATTAATAGCACAAATTTGCATTGCAAACAATTTTATTTGTTAATTGATGCAAAAATAATAATTTTAAACTAAAAAAGGACTTACCTCCTGCTTGCACCGCGTTCTTCGGGAGTTGAAACAGATATTTTTTGAACTAGAAACACTAGACCAATACTTATATGAATCGACAGATCCTTTCCAATCAACATAAATCCTGTTATAAAACACGACCGTCGACTTTGATACCCTTTCACCGAACGCCGTACTTTCATATTGTTTATGGAAAATTCGAAAATGTTTCTTAACCTTAAGGTATTTTTGATGACGTTACATTAAATCGCGATAATTACGTGGTTTTAAATAGAGGTATTGCCAAACTAAAGCTGCTAAAATACATATTGCAAAACAGTCTTTGAGAAGGATTCGTACTTTAGATATATGCGTAAATAAAATTCAAACTGTAACAATATCTAAACCAAAAACGCTCCGTATTTAAAATGAAATCTTTCACGTGAAAACGCCATGGTAATTACATCACATCTTGATTTTACCCATTTTCATTAACGCTTCAACAGGATGGAATTTGTAAAAAATTAGAAGCAGCGTGTTTATTGGAACAGAAACTCAACCTGCCCAAATTATATTAATCCGGATTATATTATATGTCATAATTCGCGAAGAAAATTATATTCAAGCAAAATAATAGAAATTACATTTACAGTATTTTTTTAAATGATTGTAATTATGCCAAATCGCCATAAATAAAACCAATAGACTCATTTTTAGCAATATTCTACGTCATTAGAATGTAAACAACATAACTGGAAAAAAATTTGTTGACCGAAACAAATTCCTTTCATACTTATGATGCATTACTTGTTAGATATAAATTTGGGGGAAATGTTCGCATTAACGATAACATTTTTACATAGAAATGGATTTTAATTGATGCAATTTGAAGTAAATATGTTACAAACGCAAATACGTTATTTTAGCCATGTAAAATGGATACAAGTCCTTAATAAAATACGACTTACAAAATAAAAACATTTTCAAAGCTTTAAAATAAATTTACAGATTTAATAGTCTTTTAAGTGTTTATGAATACAATTTTAGTTATCAGTCTAACATGCTTTTTTTTTATTTTAACTTTATACTTATTGGTAATTCGCAAAAAAATATTACCCAAGAAATGGATTTAATTACGGAAATATCCATTAAACAAATAATAAATAACGTCTTTGACCTTATTAAAATGTAGCATAATTAATAACTGGTAGTTTGTTAGCGCAATGCGAGCTCCTTGTACGCATTACGATACATTACTCGTAGAACCGAATTGGAAAAATTTACAGTTTTTCAGCATATTATGCAAAATCCGAAAACCACAAATTTTCTGCAAACGATAACGAGCGAGCGTGAGTTATCAATGTTTATTTATTTTCATGCTAATTATACGTCCTCATGTCAAGTTCAAAGCATCATTAATGAAATTTTTATTACAGTTCATTTAAAAATGTAGATACAGGTAATTTCCTGCAATCGAGTGGTATAACAAGATCAATTAGTACGTCATTTTTAAAGTATTCTCTTTATTAGCCCTAAGGCATTTGTTAAACAACGCCGCATCAAATCCTGATAATTACGTGGTTTTAAATAGAGGTATTGCCAAACTAAAAGCTGCTAAAATACATATTGCAAAACAGTCTTTGAGAAGGATTCGTACTTTAGATATATGCGTAAATAAAATTCAAACTGTAACAATATCTAAACCAAAAAGCGTGCCAGGAGGCGAGTTTTAACAGCAGGAACATCAGTTTTCAAGTATAAGTCGCTGTATTGTCCTAGTGTCCGTATGTTAAAGTGATTCCAAACGGATTTGGCGTGCTGGTATTCTTCCTCGCTGATACCAGATGTTGTCAAAGTATTGTAAAAGCGTCCTTAACCGGCAATGATTCTTCATCTAACACAGATATATCTGCGACATAGTTATATGGAAATACACCTTTCTTAGTTAACAATGAACTATCTAGTTTATTGGGAAAATGCCGGCGCACCTCCATAAACTGTGAAGACTCCAAATTCTTTGCCAAATTGTCCAGCGAGGAAGCCATAAACCTAAAGGAATCCATAAAACGTAGTTGTACACAACGTTTACCACATTGTTAAGCGTCATCAATATCAATATCGTCATTGTCAAAGTCGTTATTGTTAAAGCCGTTTTCGTTATCATCGTCATCGTCAGGCAGTCTAACAAATTTCGAAAAAGAAATAAATCGTTCAGAACTGTTGGCTATAGCTTTAACACTTTCGGAATCGCATTCAAGTTCGCGTACTATAAAGTGTGAATCATAACCACTCAGATTGTGCAATATCACAGGTACAAAGCTTGGCACCTTATACTGAATATTACACTGTGAATGTGCTGGAAAGCGAAACTTTCCCGTTAGATGGCAATGATCCGACACTTTGTCGTCCTCAAGAGGTTTTTTTGCAAATTCCGCAATCAGGTGACTGGTCGAATAAAATTTTCTCAAACCAATTCAGTGGTGTCATCGGTACATTCGTCTTAAGTATTTTGCCCAATCTTCGTGCATCCTGCCGAAGCTTCAACATGAATACGTGGGCAGCGTCAGATCCTCTGTATGTTTCGAATTTGCTCAGACTCTCATCAAACGAACATTTAACATAGTACGCAAAACTGAATGGATCGTGCCGTCGGACTTTGTTGGTATAAGAGAATTGCGAATCTTGCATGACAGAACTAATCGGTTTGAGTACCGCCTCGAAATCAGCGTAAATGGTGAAGGGTACACGCAGCTGTTTATGAATGTTTTTAAATTTAAGAAGATTGTTGGCAGCATTAGGCATGGTTGTAGCCACATGACCACAATCATGTTCACAATGTTGCCGCAACTGGTTCCCAGTTTTAAAAAAGATAAGACACCCATCGCAAATCCATCTGTAATGACAATTCGTTGACAGCTGTTTGCTTACTAGCCTACCTAAATTCCTTATCCAACAATAGTGAGATTTATCACCAGCCTGGATAAACAAAAAGTTGACATGCTTAGCTGGTTTTCTAGCTGTAAAATGCAATGGGCCCACAATGGATTTGCCTTCAACACCAAACACATTTACGCTGATGTCGTTTAAGTCCTCAAACCGCGGAATATTGTTAATGTGCATGGAAAAATTTAGTCCATCAAAATTAAGTAGCGTGCTGTAGTGCGGGTACGCTGATATGACACTAGGATTATTAACTACTATGTGGTTGATAGCGGCCGTAATAGACCAGGCGAAACAGGCTGAGTCAGGATTCTTGATGTTAATGACAGCTTTTATCTCCGATCCACTTGGGTAGAGTGATGTAGGACGATCCACGCAAGGGTGAGTACTTGTTAATATTAATATCCAGGTACAGCACACGCTTAATAGACCATCCCGAATCCCAATGCTGGAACTCTTCAGATTTTGTTTTTAGCACCTCGGATAGTTTTTGGTATACATGACTCAGATCGGTGGACCGGGTGACAACCACGTTCTTAGTGTTATAACTTTTAATGTCTTGTCCACCAACCATTTTCACATAAAGCCCATACAGCTGGCAATTGATTTTAAATGCTGTATGAACTTGTAGTTTATCGCTAACCAAGTGTACAAACTGCTTAAGATTCTTGTTCAGAAACAGCTCTGTTATTGAAGCCTTTTGCTAAGGTATTTAATTTTTAATAAAATATTTGTGGAAATTGTTTTTTTATGCAGAAGGTATTACGCCTCGAGATCAGCAGTGGTCATATGGCCATGTGGTCATATGGTCATACGGTCATATTATCCCCTAACACGATTAATTTGAGCGTCTAATCAAATGTTAAACAAGTTGGACTTTGAGTCCGTGTATACTTTCCAAATACTTGTATGTCAATGACAAACTCAGGAAAACCCGCGATAATATAATTAATTATGCCTTGGGCTATGTTTTTTTCCTGTAAAGACTTGCACTTAATACCACTAGTTAAATCTGTTGATCGACTTAAACAGGTTCAAAATTGATTGGCGCATGACCTCCACCACTCAATATATAAGACGAGAAATGTAAAGCTAAAAATTCAGTTTGTGAAATATCTTCGAACTATTCAAGTTAAAGTCATGGATTTCACGGGTGTTGATGTAACAAGTGATGTGCCACAATTAAACCCAAACACGCTGGTAGGCAAGACTGACTACGCCTTAAGCGGATGGAAGCGATCTCACCCTCACTTATTGGAAGTAGGATTTGATTTACATGGTGGTCTACAACCAGTCATACAAATTGATTGTGTTAGATGTATATGCGGAAATGTTGGAATGAAAATGGGGTATAATGGTTGGTCCGATTTATGTAGCTTTCAAGTTGAATTTAAAGTTAGAGAATTTGCACGAGATGCAAAGAATGCTATGCAAAATGGTTTCAGCGATGAAATAGATGATGTAGAATTACAACTGGCTTATGGGTTTAAATTGAAACTGACAACCATTACATCGAACGTCAAAAGCGCATTAGTAGAAAATGATTTGCAAGAAGAGGATTTGTTTAATATGGAAATTGCGAGAGGTCGAAATATTATTGTTTTAAATGATAGTGAAGTATTTAAGATGTTCCAACTGGGTAAAGGAATAAGCAGTAGGTTGCATGAGTTACAGAAACGAGGTTTTCCAGCAATTTACAAGACCTTTATTGGTGATATAATAAATGCAAATCGTGGACTAAATATTGAATTGACGGATGAAGAACGGGAAGCCATTTTAATTGAAAGCGAGTTTCAGACAGATCATTTTCTATCTGATGATTTTACCAATGTGAACTATTTTATCATTCAGGAAATAATTACATGTCATCCCGACCAATATCTAAAAGATGTGGAAATAGCACGATCGCTTGCATGTAGAAGATTGTCTTTTTCTGAAGATTCCGAAGATGCCGGATACCACAGCACATGCTCCACTACAACCTTATAAAAGAGAAGTACTGCGTTTAATGTTTAGTTTATTAATAGATATTAATAAGTATAAAGTTAAAATAAAAAGCATGTTAGACTGATAACTAAAATTGTATTCATAAACACTTAAAAGACTATTAAATTTGTAAAATTTATTTTAAGATTTTGAAAATGTTTTTTATTTTATAAGTCGTATTTTATTAAGGACTTGTATCCATGGATGAATCAGAAACAAAAAAACTATTACACATACCGGGTGGAAGCCTGATACCATATTCCAAGATGGACGGTTTAGTTGCTTGATGTAAGAATGGAATTAGAAGCTTTAAGAAATTTTGAACCGTCGATGAAGGCTTATGCTTTAATTATACATGACTCTATGTTTGAATATAATCCGTTTACGGAAATTGTTAATAGATTTATTCACAATTAAATATTTTGCGTATATTTTTAATAAAATTGTATAAAAGCGATGAATTAATTTGATTCAATTACTTTACTTTTATTAGTCGAATGGTGTGCATCTCCCACTTTGTAAATAAGTTCTAGTTATTTTAGAGTGAATTTATCTCCATCAGAATAGGGTGAAATTGCCTCATAGGCCCCATAGGGTGAAATTGCCCCATAGGGTGAAATTGCCCCATAGGCCCCATAGGGTGAAATTGCCCCCATAGGGTGAAATTGCCCCATAGGGTAAAATTGACCCTGCCAGTATTGGTTAGCATGGTTCGCAATTACATAAGAAGACGAAATAGTGGATACAGTAAAGAAGCGTTAGAAAAAGCTATAGAAGAAGTTCGACTGGGTAAATCAACTATTTACACCATCAGCAGAAAATATAATATACCGAAAGAGACATTAAGCTATCACCGCAAACAGCAACAAAAGCAGGTGCACACTCGAAGCAATATGACGACTGCGAAACAAAAATTACAATACCTGTGCAGAATTATGATGAATTTACCACTTCTAGTGCAAAGGATGTTGGTAAACATGGACCTTGTTCCCACCTAACATACGAGCTGTATTCGCGGGACCATCGAGTTGTGGAAAACAAACGCTTTAATATCTCTGATCTTGCACGAGAACGGTCTTAGATTCCAAAATGCCTATGTATTTTCGAAAAGTTTATATCAACCGAAATACGAATTGTTAAGAAGTGTATTTGAGCCTCTTAAAGACGTAATTGGTTACCATGAGTTTGAAAATTACGACGATTTGATTGAACCCGGAGATACCAAAGAAGATTCAATTATGGTTTTTGATGATATACCTGCAAACGAGCAAAGCAAAATCACACAATTTTTCTCGTTTGGGAGACTTAAAGCAATAGATTCATTCTACCTATGTCAAAGTTACGCTAGTGCCTTAAAACATAGACTTAGAGATAACGCCAATGTAATCGCATTATGGAAACAGGATGACACAAACCTTCGCCATATCTTTCTTAATCATATAAGCGGCGACATGACATATCCAAAATTTAAAGAGATGTGTTTACAGTGTTGGGGTGACTTAAAACATAATTTTATAACTATTGTGAAAGATTTTGATTCGGATAAGGGGCGGTATCGGAAGAATTTTGACGAGTATATAAATATAAAAAAAGCTGCTAATGGTTAGTCCCAATCCAAAGTTTCATGATGACGGACTTTAACAATTTTATTACAAATAAACGCAATCTTCAGTTAATTCAAGATGGTGTACGAAAAAGTTTGTGGCATACAAAAAGGGTGACACTACATCCCAGCAAAAATTCAAAGAAGCTCCTGAAGATTACGAATACTCCAGATATTTATTTAGTGGAAAAGTATTGCGAAAAACGCAACAAAGGGCGTGAATTATTTGTTAAATATTATGGCATTAATGGATTTGGATGGCTTGTCGTAACAGATTTGCTTTAAATACGTATATGTTTAAGTTTTCATAGTTTGGTTATTTATGAATAAGCGCTTGAAGATGAATCATGTACATTTAGGATTTCCAATCGGTTATAATGTATTGTTTAATAAATTATTGTACTAGATAGTGTTTTGTTAATTGCGGCTTAGAACATGTCGAGAAAATGATAAGTTTTTCAGTTTAGTATTTAATTTAGCAAATAAAATGCTATATATTTTCAAGTGGTATAGTAAAATACTGTAAAACAAAAATGTACTTACCCTTTCAGATTCAAACTGGATGGTAAAAAAATATTTCGCGTTTTACTTAGATAAACCGGTAACTGCGCTGATTTAGACTTCCGTTTTCTCACATTTATATACATTACAACTAGGATTTCTTTTAATTAGTTTTACATTCACCAAAATTAAACACGATTAAAATATACTTTGAAAATCTACATGTTAAATTGATGTAAATAAATAACACTTTTTATTTCCAAACGTCATAATGAACTATATAATTCAGTTTAAGTATTCGCGATATTGTAATCCTATAGATGATAAAACAATCGTTATCGTTTGCAGAAATTGGAGATTTCGGTGTGCATAATATCCTATTCTAAAATTATTATAAATAGGCCTTGCAATTAACATTCCTCTAAGAATTGTTTCTTCAAACGCATTTCTAGCGCGTAATTATCATTAATATCGTGAAAGGGAGTCTGCTTTTCGGTCAACAAATTTTTTCCCGTTATGATTGTTTACGTTCTAATGACGTAGAATATTGCTAAAGATGAGTCTATTGGTTTTGTTTATGACGATTTAAGGATTGCTAGAGCTTTGGGATTTGTATTCGCCTAATTAAACAAGGATGTTTATTAATTATAATTGTTGAATATCAAAATAATTATTCGGAGACTACTTTAAAAATGATGTACTAATTGATCTTGTTATACCACTCGATTGCAGGAAATTACCTGCATCTACATTTTTAAATGATATGTAATAGCCCGCCGTGAGGTGCATAGCCATAGTATTATTAAGACTTATTTGCACTAAAAATTGCTTAGTTGGAGACAACCATTGTACTTCTAGTTAAAGTTAATTAATTATAGCGATTTGATGTAATGTAGTTTTACTAATTATTTTAGAGTTACAAAAAATATTTTTGAGAATTTTTCCAATTCGGTTCTACGAGTAATGTATCGTAATGCATAGAATGGGTTTGTTTTTCTGTCATCCAAAATATTCCACTCACATTCTAATAAGTGTAAATGACTATGACATTGTTCAGTGCTTTTAACGAGGACGTATAATTAGCATGAAAATAAATAAACATTGATAACTCATGCTAGCCCGTTATCGTTTGCAGAAATTTGAGGTTTTAGGGTTTTGCATAATATGCTATTGTACTATAAATAACACCGCGTTTAACGCTTTTTTCTACGTAAATATTATAGAAAATCTGTAAATTTTTCCAATTCGGTTCTACGAGTAATGTATCGTAATGCGTACAAAGAGCTCACATTGCGCTAACAAACTATTAGTTATTAATTATGCTTCATTTTAATAAGGTCAAAGACGTTATTTATTATTTGTTTAATGGATATTTCCGTAATTAAATCCATTTCTTGGGTAATATTTTTTCGCGAATTACCAATAAGTATAAAGTTAAAATAAAAAAAAAGCATGTTAGACTGATAACTAAAATTGTATTCATAAACACTTAAAAGACTATTAAATCTGTAAATTTATTTTAAGGCTTTGAAAATGTTTTTATTTTGTAAGACGTATTTTATTAAGGACTTGTATCCATTTTACTTGGCTAAAATAACGTATTTGCGTTTGTAACATATTTACTTCAAATTGCATCAATTAAAATCCATTTCTATGTAAAAATGTTATTGTTAATGCGAACATTTCCCCCAAATTTATATCTAACAAGTAATGCATAATAAGTATGAAAGGAATTTGTTTCGGTCAACAAATTTTTTTCCAGTTATGTTGTTTACATTCTAATGACGTAGAATATTGCTAAAAATGTGTCTATTGGTTTTATTTATGGCGATTTGGCATAATTACAATCATTTAAAAAAATACTGTAAATGTAATTTCTATTATTTTGCTTGAATATAATTTTCTTCGCGAATTATGACATATAATATAATCCGGTTTAATATAATTTGGGCAAGTCGAGTTTCTGTTCCAATAAACACACTGCTTCTAATTTTTTACAAATTCCATCCTGTTGAAGCGTTAATGAAAATGGGTAAAATCTAGATGTGATGTAATTACCATGGCGTTTTCACGTGAAAGATTTCATTTTTAAATACGGAGCGTTTTTGGTTTAGATATTGTTACAGTTTGAATTTTATTTACGCATATATCTAAAGTACGAATCCTTCTCAAAGACTGTTTTGCAATATGTATTTTTAGCAACTTTAGTTTGGCAATATCTCTATTTAAAACCTCGTAATTATCGCGATTTAATGTAACGTCATCAAAAATACCTTAAGGTTAAGAAACATTTTCGAATTTTCCATAAACAATATGAAAGTACAGCGTTCGGTGAAAGGGTATCAAAGTCGACGGTCGTGTTTTATAACAGGATTTATGTTGATTGGAAAGGATCTGTCGATTCATATAAGTATTGGTCTAGGGTTTCTAGTTCAAAAAATATCTGTTTCAACTCCCGAAGAACGCGGTGCAAGCAGGAGGTAAGTCCTTTTTTAGTTTAAAATTGTTTGCAAAGCAAATTTGTGCTATTAATGATTAGTATACCGAATAAACTGTATAAACTATTGATTACATTTCATTACATTCTAAAAATATGGTTAGTGCTATAAACGTAATAATGAACTCAAAATGATAGTTGCAAATGCTGTTAAGTCATCCCTAAATTATTTGCAAGCGTTTGCATTAGGTTTAAATGGATGCGAAAACTTGTACCACAATATTCATTAAATACACCTCTAGAACGGTTATAGATATATATTAATTACATCATTATCCAAACTAATGTTTTCGCTTTGAGCTAGAACTGTATTTTATTACGCGTGAAACCTGCCTTTAAACAGAAACGTATTAACAAATAAAATTGTTTTGCATATGACACATTGCCATTCAACAATATGTTTTTGCAAATTTTTTTACGCTAAAAATACTTTTATCCGCAAGCAGGTTATTAAGCCTAGTAATTATACTGGTGATAGGAGAAGACCTAAAGTTGCATTTCATAAATGTTTGTGCGAAATGTATGCAAAAATACTTATTGTAAACTTGGATTATATAAAATACAAATTTGTGCTAAAATGATATAGTGTTAAACCTGTGTGGCAAAGAATGGTAACCGATTGTTTGCACTTATTGCGAAATGTTGGCGTCTGTATTAGATTAACGATGCATTCCTGTAGATGATACTACTGTGATGTCATAGTCAAAATTGGTACCTTTTTTGGCAAACTTTGGTGTGGTTTGATTTGTGCGGTAGTGGTGAAGATCTGGGTGTGTTAAGATGATTAAGGCAAATTTAAAAATTGTCATGCATATGCTCAAATGGGTGTCAATTTTAAGATGACTTTGTATTTTTATTATGTAATTCTTTAATAAATAAATAATTGATGTAATTAATTGACTCTTAATCAGCTTAATCATCTTAAGGGAAATTTAGGTATCCCCATGCATATGCTTATATGGGAGTCAAATTTAAGATGACTTTGTATTTTTATTATGTAATTCTTTAATAAATAAATAATTAATTGACGTAATTATATTGACTCTTAATCATCTCTGCATCCCAAGCCATGATTAAGGCAAATTTGGAAATTGTCATGCATATGCTCAAATGGGAGTCAAATTTAAGATGACTTTGTATTTTTATTCTGTAATTCTTTAATAAATAAATAATTAATTGATGTAATTAAATTAACTCTTAATCAGCTTAATCCGGAAGAATTTGCCTATCTGACGCCCCTGTCGGGGGCCCCGACGGGGGATTGTGGCAGATAAAAATTCAATTTGCAAAAGATTGCATTAGGGTTAATGGATTAATCTAGTTATGTATTAGATTAGTTTAAAAGATTAAATAAATTAGCGGAAGAATTTGCCTATCCGGTGCAAATATTTGTGATTGTGACAAATAAGAATTTAATTTGCAATAGATTGCATTAGGTTTAATGGGATTAATCTAGTCATGTATTAAATTAGTTTAAAGATTAAATAAATTGGCGGACGAATTTGCCTATCCGGCGGCCCTGGGGAAGGATGCCGGGGGTCAGACGGTCCAGATCAGGGCGCCGACAAAAGATACTTAGTCGAAGAAAACTATTGTGCAAATATCAGATTTGTGCAATTTTTTTGCCTGTGTATTGCTTATGGGAGTCAAATTTATGATGACTATTGTGCAATTTTTTGCATGTGTATTGCTTATGGGAGTCAAATTTATGATGACTAGCACGAGCCATGCCTGGAGCTAAAAAATGCTTACTTGAAGAAAACTATTGTGCAAATTTAAGCGAATATTTGCCGATTAAAGGGTAGATGGTCCAGATGAGAACAGGATCCGTGCCAGATCGGGGTGCTGACCCCTCGCCAATGTGCGAATAATTGCGCAAATTAGAATTTAATTAAATTAGCCATGCCTGGGGCTAGAAATTGCTTAGTTGAAGAAAACTATTGTGCGAATTTTGCTGTTATTTGTGCGAATTCGTTGCAAAAGTGCTTAGTCGAAGAAAACTATTGTGCAAAATATCAGATTTATGCAATTTTTTGCATGTGTATTGCTTATGGGAGTCAAATTTAAGATGACAATGTTATTTAAATGGGAGTTTTTTTTTCAGAATTGGCCAATTCCTCCTACTGGGGATCAAAAACGGTTTTGTTCCTAATGAGTTGGTAATATTTAAATCGGCACCTAAAACTGGAGATTATCACGATGAAATGAATAATAGAAATTTCTGTAAATGGTTACAAGATAAATTATTGCAAAACGTTAAACCAAATTCCGTATTAGTGATGGATAATGCAGCATATCATAACGCAACTGTGGAACCAAATCCAACATCAGGTTGGAAAAAAGAAAACATGGGGTGTTGGCTATTGAAAAGAAACATACCATTTGGGCTTAAACATAGAAAAGCAGAACTATATGCAAATATTAAACCATATAAACCCACATCAAACAATATGTTGTTGATAAAATGTTAGCCGAACATGGACATAAGTGTTACCATTATCTCCATATCATCCTGAACTCAACCCCATCGAAAAATATGGGCAACAGTCAAAAACCATGTTTTAAAACATAACACCACTTTTAATTTGAAGGATGTATGGAGGTTGACTGAAAATAAATTTGATACTGTTGGTCAACAAGAATGGGTAGATGTTTCTTCTCATGTAGTAAAATTGATGCATGAGAATGAAAACATGGACAGACAAAATTAATAAGGAATAGGTTATAGAAATAGTAGCGGAATAAAGATATCTGTGGAAAACAAAAAAAAAGTAGGAGAAATAGAAGGGCAGGATACGTTCTAATGCATTTTTGGGAAATAGTACGGGATATATTACTAGCAGAGATAGGGAAAAAAGAGATAGAGGTAGACCTAGATCAGACTATCGCACGCAGATAGTGGTAGATGCAGATTGTGCAAATTTCAGGGAAATGTGTAGGTTAATTCAGAATAGGAAACAATAAGAGTACACGTCTAACCATCTAATCAGTTCCAGGACTGACGACCTAATGATGATGATGAGAGAAAATTGAAGAGGATTGCCTTGCCAGGGAATATATACAAGACAATAAAGAGGAACTGATAATAAACTTGTGTAACGATAGTGATTATTCAGACTTTTTACAAAACATTATTTACTTACTGACTCAACATATACCAAAATAGGGGTATGAGGGGGCGCCACCAAGTCATTAAGTTTTAAACACAGAGTTTCCCTAAGGGGGACTTGGGAGTCCTTAGAGAGGAATATTGTATTTACTGCTTAAGCAGGAGCTGTAAAGAAAATAGGTTTAAATTAGCAAAAGAGAACACAAGAGTTGTACTTTTGTTACCTCATTAAAAGAAAAGCATAAATATCAATTATGTACACACTTTTATAGACACAAATATTAGGCATCAAATTTTTAAAGTGGTATTAGTGCTCCTTTGTCAAATGGGAGCTACAAGTATTAATATATTAAAGGTATTTATGCCTTTTACTCCTTGATTCAATTACCCTATTCTTGAACTCACTTGTTCAAAATAAAACAATTACTTAAATGAATTAAATGATGGATCTTTAATCAAATATTGCTTTATAATAAAAGTTTGTATGTTGAAAATATATACATCAAAATTATACTTCAATTTCTTCTACGCAGTTGTAGAATAATGAAATCAAACAAAATATCAAAACATGTTAAGCATTTCCTTTTTTGTTACAAGGCTATTTCAAATCAGTGCCCAAAATATTAGATCTGTTATTTGGCTTGCAGGTGTTTATGGAAATTTCAAAAATCTAATAATTTAACTTTCATATTTGCTTTATGCATAATTACACATAAATGAAAACTTTAATCGGAACTCAATTAGGGTGTTTAAGTTCATTTGTAATAATAACAGGTACAACACTGGATTTAAATAGTTATAAATACAAAATATCAAAAGTCCTTTATAGTTTGTTAAGGAAAATAAGAATCGTAGGTGATCACAATGTTATTCTTAATATGTTGCTTTGTATCAATGTTGGCCAAATGCGGACGTCATGTGAAAATAATAAAAAAGGCTTACCTAGTACATCAAACTTCTTGTTTATGTAATAGTGTTACTTTGTCTAAACCAAACGTGCTTACATACGGTGCTTCAACAAACAAATGACATCGGCTGTCCACGTGTTGTTGAAACGAATTTTCTTATTTCAACGGCCTCACGTTGCCGGCACCAGTGAAACGAATTATTACAAATTAAATATATGGCAAGCCCCAAGCATGGGTGCCAGTGAAACTTTTTTATTGGTATTTACTAGCGTTTCTCTTTTTAATACATATATCTGACTTTAGAAGTTGGGTGTCAGCAAAACAAAGTCTTCCGACGTAACTAGGGATCTATTTCTTGGGTAGAGCTATGAGCAATGGGGGGGTAAGTCGAAATCTGTTGGGGGGGTCACACTCAAACTAAAACAAACAGGCGCCACCAAGTCCAGATTAATTCATGTTAATAGCATGGCATATTTCTAAGGGCGGACGTGGAGACCCAAAGAAAAAAAGATCGCCTTCGCTGACAAAAACCTGTCTTAACAGAATAAGACGCTGTTCCTGTAAGAAAGAATAATAATTAAGTCACATAGAAAATGGGAACACTGTTTGTGTCCCTCAAATATGCCTAAAATGCAAAAGAATATTTTTACATAAGGGTGGCATCAAAATTCAACTCTTATTGCTTTTCGGTTGTTAAGTTTGATCATACTTGATCAAAATAAAAAACTTTAAGCTTGAATTAATAATTTACTAGAAGGAATCTCTTTTTCTGTAAATAAAATTCAATGCAATAAAATTAAATAATTATTTGAATTACTTTAAAAAATTAACGTAAGGTTTATCAACCTGATTCTTGATCAAATATATTACAACAAAGTGTAACTGGTTACACTAATATTTTCTAACCCATTCAGATCTGATTCGGTCGGTTACATTATAACAAATTTACATTATAACAAATTAAAAAACAAAATTTTCTCGTTAAGTTAAATGTGCTAATTTCATTTTAAATGAGAATGTTCACAAGGATACTCTCGTTTTCAAAGGTGGTAGTAATATAATACTAAACATCTGCTTCCGATGATACAAGTGTCAGCAGCATATTTCAAACAAACAAGTGACGTAACAACAGCTGTTTGGTTATGCTGAAGCAACGTGTTGTTACTTACACATTAAACTGAGTGAAATTTAAATTTGATACTGGAATATCCAGCTTAGTAACAAATGAAGTAAATAACAAAATCGTATTTCTACGTATCGAAGCAAAATAACGTGCATTCAGAATGAAGCACAACAGAATTTCTTAAAGCTACTACGAACCAGACAAAACGGCTTTCCTCTACTGGATTGGGAAGTGCATCGCCGTGCGGAATTTACTGCAAATATCATATCAAAGTAGTATCTTGCCTCGGAGCAACAACCGACCTCCTACTAATTAGATCTGCTTTCCATCCTCTAAATACACGTGTTAAAGTGATGTGGTTTTCTTAACGTTGATTCAAAGTTCTAAATTCTTGTCGCCTAAACTGTGTAGCGTAATCTTTCATCGTCTAATCTTAGTTGTAATCTTAGTTTGCGTTGCTAAATCTGTGTTCCTAAATTTTGCGTTCCTAAATTTTGCGTTCCTAAGTTTTTTGCTGCTAAATTTCTTGCGCGTTATTCAGAAAGTGTGTCACACAATTAAACCGACCCGCAGGTCACTGGCCATTCTTTTATTATACATGTTGCTGCTGCATTAATCTATGGCCGAGTGCCTGTCCCGCGCTCTCGCATGATGGGAGGATCCCAAGGGGGGAGTCGTCAATCCTCTCAACGCGCGTGCGAGTGGCTGTGGAGCACACCGACATCCAAAACAAATAGACTAACGACTCAAGATGCTATTTAAATGTAATTTAATTGTTAAACGTATTACGACTTTACTTAATAACGGTGTTTTAACATTTGTTGTACCTTTAATGAAGAGATTTATTAATTCGAAAATAAAATTGTTACACTACCCCTTTCCTAAAAGAAAAAAAATTTTTTCCAAGGAATAAACTATAAGTATAACAAATACAAAAATTTTTTTTTTTTTAAATATACTAGCCTTATCTACCTTCCTAACTATCAATACAATTTTTACGAATTTATTCAAACGAGGAAGACAAATATTTACAAATTCGAGTGTGTTGGTAACTACGTGTACCTGACGTCCATCGGGAGACAAAATCGGGGAGTCACAATCGGTATAAATCAAAATTGGGAGGGGTCAAATTAGAAAGTCAAACACTCCACGGGACAAAAAAATTAATCAAAATCCAAACTCACAATAATCCTTCAACTAGAGGTTCTTATTCTTACCAAGGCTAGTATTTACTAACTGTAACCAAACATATCACAATTTATCTCAACTTCCACAAAAAAAACTTCGCTTCCTGGAGCTCTATTAGCTCTATCTACAAAAAAAGGGGATGCTTCCACATCAAAACAGCATCACCATTCAAAATATTATCACTTTATTACAAGGAGATAATCAAAACGAAGGTAACCCAACCACAAGGTTACTTAACAAATTCAAATACAAAATATTATCACCTCATTACAAAGAGATAATCAAAACGAAGGTAACCCAACCACAAGGTTACTTAACAAATTCAAATACAAAATATTATCACCTCATTACAAAGAGATAATCAAAACGAAGGTAACCTAACCATAAGGTTACTTAACAAATTCAAATACAAAATTGAACCAGATAGGGCTGTAATCTCCTACACCCTACTGATTATCCTATCACTAATTTCCAACAAACAACAGATCCCATTAGTGATGGACCAAATGGTGAAGCTCACCAAACAAACTTTTGACCTTATCAAACAAAAAAAATTTCGAACGGTCAAAACGAGGGAAAGAATAACTTAATCTTCTCTCTACCTCGATATGTAGAAATCAGGACTAACAACTTTACATAGCCCACCTACTTCTACATCTAAAAGATATCTGTCAACAACATCTTCTAAACACATCTCCGAATAACGCGCGAACAAAACGACCAGCGTGCACACCAATGCACACCTCAAACCTACAAAACCTACAAAATCCTTAACCAGTTATTCCACTTTTCAACCAAAATACTCAAAATTAGTGAAACGACACTAAATCAAAAATCGGAACAAAACAAAGCAAACCACTACTGTATTACTTAACATCAAAGAGATGACCAGACCGGAACTAATCGTCAGGATCATCATTTTCATTTGGATACAAAGCTTCAACGGGTTTCAAGTCCTTTACGTGCCATTTCCCTGCTCGTGTTCTATCTTCATTCTCTAACTCATACACTAAATTGGAATGTTTTTTTCGAACTTTACTCAAAACGAACTTTGGAGCTAGCTTAGCGGAGAATTTATCACCAGCACTCGAGAGTACCTTATTAGCTCTCCAAACTCTTTCTCCGACTCGGAATGAAATGTCTCTTCTTCTAAGATTGTAGCGTTTACTCGAACGTTGATAAGCTACATGCAAATTTTCACGGACATTTCCAAAAATATCAAACAAAAGTTGACGATCTAACACATAAAAAGGTCTACTGCTGGAGACGACATCAACATCCTCACCAGGTTTAAAATTATCATTATAAGCTTTTCCACAAAGACTAAAAAATTTGGAGAATAGTTGGTGGACTCATGTTTTGCTGAATTAATTGCGTACTGAATTTTTGATATTTCATTATCCCACGTGTCATGTTCTTCTACGTATGAACGAATTGCAGTACCAACTGTCTTATTGATTCTTTCCACAAAATTGCATTGGGGAGCATAAACAGCATTATACCAAATCTTTTGAATTTCGTACCTTGCACACAAAGCTTTAAAAATACGTCCAATTAATTGTGGACCATTATCACAAATAACAAACTGTGGCACTCCGTAGACAAGAAATACTTTTTCCTCCAAAAACTTCTCAATCAAATGTGCCGTGGCACTACGCAAAGGCTGTAAAATCGAATACTTCGAGAACCAGTCACAAACAACTAAAAGCGATTTTCCTGCTTATGAATCATCAATAAAAAAACTAATCATGACAATAGCTAACAAAAAAATCAGTGTTTAGGTACACTCTCACCCTACTACCAATTGAACTGTCGAAACGACTATAATGCTTCACAACGCCTACATATGCTAGAGTGACAAACCCTCTACGAGTCTCACCTAGACTAACAATACCAAAATTTACATCAAATCAAAAAAAGATGCAAAAAAAATTCTAGAGCGCCTAACTCACCTCGAGTCTCGTCTAGACTTATGTAATGCCGAGCGACCAACCCTTTCTGAGTCTCGTCTGGACTAACATACTGCTGAGCGACCAACCACGACGACAAGTTCCGCCTGGACTAAATTGCGTTGCAATGTCGATCTAAACAAAATCTGCTAACAAAATCAAAAACGTGCTTATGCACAAGAGCAATTCTCAAACGACATAACGACAGCTCACTCCAATGTACCCTCAAATAGAATCTCTAGCCTTATCATCAAATTTGGACAAAAATGTTCTTTATTGACTCAAGCAAAACAAACTACAGGCTTATCAGCTTCTTTAGCTAACAATCTTCCTAAAATTTTCCTTTCTCCAAGACTGGTTTCTCATTCACTACTCCTCTAATTTTCAGTTCATACTCCAGTTCTTCTTTAAGTAGACAAACAATTTGGAATTTTTCCGACATGATTACAAAAGCCTAATGGAATCAAACCGATAAATCTAAATGATCTGAACCTTACAAAAATTGTCAAAACAAATTCGGGCAACTAAAGGTAAAAGTCAAAAAGTGTTTTTGGTAAAGTAATTTTTGCCAAAACAATATCAAAAAAATATATATTGGGTCAAAACGGAATGAAAGTTAAAAATAAATTCGACTAAGTTAATTAATTGACTGAAAGGGGGTTAACGTCTAAACCAAACTTTTAAACAACCAAACCTTATTATCAAATAACGTTGAGCAAACAAATCTCGAGGCAAAACTATTTTTGAACAAACAAATTTCGAAGCAAATCAAATTATGAACAAACAAATTTCGAAGTAAATTAAATTTTGAACTAACAAATTTCGAAGTAAAATTAATTTTGAACAAACAAATTTCGAACCCCAAACGTTGAACGGACAAATCTCGAAGCCTCACACGTTGGGCGCTAGTGAAACGAATTTTCTTATTTCAACGGCCTCACGTTGCCGGCACCAGTGAAACGAATTATTACAAATCAAAAATATGGCAAGCCCCAAGCATGGGTGTCAGTGAACCTTTTTTATTGGTATTTACTAGCGTTTCTCTTTTTAATACATATATCTGACTTTAGAAGTTGGGTGTCAGCAAAACAAAGTCTTCCGAAGTAACTAGGGGTCTATTCCTTGGGTAGAGCTATGAGCAATGGGGGGGTAAGTCGAAATCTGTTAGGGGGGTCACACTCAAACTAAAACAAACAGGCGCCACCAAGTCCAGATTAATTCATGTTAATAGCATGGCATATTTCTAAGGGCGGACGTGGAGACCCAAAGAAAAAAGATCGCCTTCGCTGACAAAAACCTGTCTTAACAGAATAAGACGCTGTTCCTGTAAGAAAGAATAATAATTAAGTCACATAGAAAATGGGAACACTGTTTGTGTCCCTCAAATATGCCTAAAAATGCAAAAAGAATATTTTCTACATAAGGGTGGCATCAAAATTCAACTCTTATTGCTTTTCGGTTGTTAAGTTTGATCATACTTGATCAAAATAAAAAACTTTAAGCTTGGATTAATAATTTACTAGAAGGAATCTCTTTTCTGTAAATAAAATTCAATGCAATAAAATTAAATAATTATTTGAATTACTTTAAAAAATTAACGTAAGGTTTATCAACCTGATTCTTGATCAAATATATTACAACAAAGTGTAACTGGTTACACTAATATTTTCTAACCCATTCAGATCTGATTCGGTCGGTTACATTATAACAAATTTACATTATAACAAATTAAAAAACAAAATTTTCTCGTTAAGTTAAATGTGCTAATTTCATTTTAAATGAGAATGTTCACAAGGATACTCTCGTTTTCAAAGGTGGTAGTAATATAATACTAAACATCTGCTTCCGATGATACAAGTGTCAGCAGCATATTTCAAACAAACAAGTGACGTAACAACAGCTGTTAGGTTATGCTGAAGCAACGTGTTGTTACTTACACATTAAACTGAGTGAAATTTAAATTTGATACTGGAAAATCCAGCTTAGTAACAAATGAAGTGAATAACAAAATCGTATTTCTACGTATCGAAGCAAAATAACGTGCATTCAGAATGAAGCACAACAGAATTTCTTAAAGCTACTACGAACCAGACAAAACGGCTTTCCTCTACTGGATTGGGAAGTGCATCGCCGTGCGGAATTTACTGCAAATATCATATCAAAGTAGTATCTTGGCTCGGAGCAATAACCGACCTCCTACTAATTAGATCTGCTTTCCATCCTCTAAATACACGTGTTAAAGTGATGTGGTTTTCTTAACGTTGATTCAAAGTTCTAAATTCTTGTCGCCTAAACTGTGTAGCGTAATCTTTCATCGTCTAATCTTAGTTGTAATCTTAGTTTGCGTTGCTAAATCTGTGTTCCTAAATTTTGCGTTCCTAAATTTTGCGTTCCTAAGTATTTTGCTGCTAAATTTCTTGCGCGTTATTCAGAAAGTGTGTCACACAATTAAACCGACCCGCAGGTCACTGGCCATTCTTTTATTATACATGTTGCTGCTGCTTTAATCTATGGCCGAGTGCCTGTCCCGCGCTCTCGCATGATGGGAGGATCCCAAGGGGGGAGTCGTCAATCCTCTCAACGCGCGCGCGAGTGGCTGTGGAGCACACCGACATCCAAAACAAATAGACTAACGACTCAAGATGCTATTTAAATGTAATTTAATTGTTAAACGTATTACGACTTTACTTAATAAAGGTGTTTTAACATTTGTTGTACCTTTAATGAAGAGATTTATTAATTCGAAAATAAAATTGTTACATTGTGATGTAGTCAACTGTACGTTTCTTGGACCCAATTATACGAACTTAAAGTGTATTTCTTCCTTGCAAAATGAAACAAACAAATCCAATCCAACAGCTATCCAAAAAGCTTTGCTTCCTTTTTTTACTGCATTCCATTCGTTACAAAACAATTATGTTGACCGTAATTATCCATTTTATTAATTGCAAATACCGGAAATTAGTCAAGCATTGAGGTTAATTTTATAAACTAATTGAAATTAATATTAACAAGTTACGAGGTCATTATTAGAATTTCTAGGAGTACGTTTTATCATTTAGAAAAAACAAAAATTAACAAACTCGGATATCTTGTTATCAAAAAACTATTGAGCAAATAAACGCTATTTCATTAAAAGTTCTACATTAAACACATGAAAAGTTATCACCACATTTCTCTCATTATCTTTCAACTGCATTCTCTTTCGAATAAAACATCATTGCAATTAAAGGCTTATCGTAAACTTGAGTAAATTATGTAAACTGAAGAAAATTATGTTATAATGGAAATAATTATTGCTAATTGAAGAAAGTTCAAATTAATTCAAGAAAATTATGATTAAATTGAAGAGCGCTATAACAAATTTATTTAGTTTGTTTTAGAAATTAAATCTATGTGCTTACCATTATTAAGAACACCTATACAAGTGCATGTTGCACTTGAATTAAACATCTAGGCGTAAGGCCACACGCAAATTGCTGGCTAGAACACTACACTTCTGCATCGTGTGTTCTTATCAAATATTTATGCCAGACTGATTGGTTGGTACACTGCGCACAAGTATTTCAAAGTCACTTGACATTGAGGTATTTATTCAAACAGCCAACGCCTGTTGATAGCAACCACACTAACACTAGAGAATAATCTCTGCATTATGATTTGACTACACGATTCCAATATGAATATTTATTTGCCTAACGATATTTACTTGTTTATTTGAATAGTCAAAATGACGTATTTAACGAATAACTTTTAGGTGATTTGCAGTCGTCAAAAGAAATTGTTACACTATTCTTAACAAGCCACCCTAACAACCAAATGTATTCTTTACAAGACAATTTGTGTATGTTGGATTACCTGCCATAGACACGCATATATTATTTTAGGATAATTTTTAGTACAAGTAGGCTTTTCCTTTCTTTTGCAACGTCGTCTTGGCATCTGTTCAATGTATTTCTCCTCTATAAATATATACTACTAGCGTACACCACATACATTCGACATGCTGCCTATACTTGACCAATATAATCTATTTAACTGAAATTGTACATTTTAATATTAAACCTGTACAAATCATAAGGTACCATATGCAATCTATAATTTAACTAGTAATAATTAAAATACAATCATTCTGTAAGCGAGAGGCAATTTGGTGTGACAAAGGGGTGTGGACTGTATTAGGTATAACGTATAAATAAATAAAATGCAAGTTGAATTACCTGCGGGTAAGGAATTGAAAATTTTGACTTAAGCGGCTGGTAGCTAAACGAATTTAACTACATGCAAGACAAACACACAAAAAAACATACCCCAATTTTCAAATTAATGGGCACTTGCGTTGCAGAGATATGCGATTCTATATGTTAACTCAGCGAGTACGTACTTACTTGTGGGCGGGTGTTTTCCCATTGAATTATCATTTCTTTACTACGACTGACCGGTTTATCTTTCGAAACGTTATCAACTTCAAAACCGGCCGCATTAGGAAATTGTAGTACGAATTCATGCACGCGATAATTGCTTATATATAAATTTGCCAAACCACAATTTCAGGTCTTTACATATATTAAACACAATAAGTGTTTTCCTATGTAAACATAAATTGTGGAAACCTTTTATTTATTCATAAAATAGATTGTATGGGTTCCGTTTGTTCCTGTCCTGTTACTGAGAGTTAGCATAATTAAGTATTTGGGTGTAATGTTAAACCAACAGTTAATACGGAATGCACATATTGCACACATTACATCTAAAATCAGATACTGATTTATAAACAACCAATTAAGAAACATTTTATCTCTAACCATCCTTAAGGCGATTTACTATGCATTTGAAGTGTCTATCGTTAGATACGGTATTGTAATTTGGAGTAGTACTTTTTCAACTATTTTATTGCCTTTACTAACAGAGCAGAAGTTTGTTATCAAAGTCATGCTTAAGAAAGATATATGTTTTCCGTTAAACATTTTCAGAGACTAATTTATTACTTTTTAGAATACTTTACCTAAAATGTATTTACCGTTTTTGTGCAAATATTCCCACCTTAAAGAATTTATACAGCGTTCTTATTACACTATATTAATTAGATAAAAAACCAATCAGACCTACTCGACATTATATTTCATATTTAGCTCTAAAAATTTTCAATAGTGTTACGAGCTACTATT
This sequence comes from Platerodrilus igneus, assembly GCA_036346225.1. Classification (NCBI taxonomy): domain Eukaryota; kingdom Metazoa; phylum Arthropoda; class Insecta; order Coleoptera; family Lycidae; genus Platerodrilus; species Platerodrilus igneus. Next base: position 116,408 of record JARFIW010001501.1, on the reverse strand, counting down.
AGGCAACCCGTCAAACACACAAGCGCCGTAAGCACTGTATATTCTCCAGGGACTGAGATTTTCTAGCAATTACTGGAGGATGAATCATCCTTTTAATTCAGGGTATAAATAAGACCGATGATGAAGTACAGGGTTAGTCTATATCGGAATGTCGAATATAAATTATATAGTGATAGCCTTTCGGAACCCTTGGGAAACCTAACTCTTGTTAATACTGTCGAGGTTTTCGGTATTTCACCAAAACTAAATTTTTTTGCGGAGTACTTCACGGAATTTTTTGTGAATTACCTGTTAAATATTCTGAGGACCAAAAACTGTAACAACTTCTGAAAATCTTGACGATCCCATTGTGCTGCACAAATATTTTTATTCCAATGACTCAAATTTTGACATATTTTTCACAATATGGATTGTTGACTCTCTTCATGCTAAAACCACTTACAAACTTGTTTGGCATGGATTTCCTTGTTTGATTATTGAAACGACCAACAAAGACAAACACTTTCGCCTCTTTATTGCCTTGATCTCAACTGAAAGATGGAATGATTTTCAATTCTTTTTCGAAGCACTCAAAATTATTGACAAAGACTACATGCCCAAATATTTAATTGTTAATTGTGTTCATTTAATTACAAGTGTATTTGACACTGAATACACTACAATCAATCATTGGTTTTACTTGAAGAAAGACATTGAAAAAGACCGAAGCCAATTCGATTTGAAAACAAGTCCAAACTATTGACTGGCATAAGTATGTTCCAATTGTCCGAAGCCAAAGCTAAATTTGATTTTGTTTGTACCTTATGTATACCAAAATAACAAAAACTGAAGTCTACTTTAAACTTTATTATTTTACAGATGAATACATCAAAACTAACAATAATTGGTACGATGGATCTGCTGTTGGTTATTTAAAAAACATATAATGAACTGGAAGCTCCTAACAACATCAACAAAAACAAAAGCACATTACAAGAAAAATTGCATTAGAACACATTTTTGCAGACGCTTCAGGAAAGCACCAACCAAAGTGGTCTCTTGTTCGCAACACTGAACATACTGATGCCAAAGTTTTTATTGAAACTCCTTCAATCGATGCCAAATTAGTCATTCTTGCTTACAACTTTTACAAAAATTATTCAATTAATTTGAAACAAAGAAATGCTCAAGACAGATCATATTATTTTGTTCCATCTTCTGACTCAAACAACAAGAAGTGACTGATGCAGAAATCGAGAAATATATCAAAAACAGCAAAATGTTCAATTACAAGACGTTTGAATCTTTCGTGAAGCAGTATTATCATCAAAAAGTTGTTTGTTTTTGGAAACGAATTGGCAGCAATGAATCTGTTTTTGTGCATTATTCTTCAAAAACTACTGTTGGAAACATATTTTGAGAATTGAATTATCAACAAATTGTATAATTTAACTCCTGTAGCAAAGATTAAGCTGTTCAATAAAAAATGAAAATCAGACCTACCACCAAAAGCTGAAAAAGTCTTAAACATTGAATAATTGTGATTTTGAACACTTTTTTGGTATTAGAACATGTATATCATTAGAAATTATTAATCTTTGCTTTTAATATTGTAGCGTCGTTTAGCCTATCTCTGACCAGAATAACTACATTTTAATGTAAGCGAGGCATTTGTACACAAAAGAGGATTCTTAGGCCTCTACGGGCGATGGACTTGATTGACAGGTACAAAAGCTTTGCATTTAAGAGTTATTTAGATTACAATAGCTACATTCGAGATGTTATTTGCATATTCTAGAATATTCTCGAAATAATTGGAACAATTGAATAAGGTATAAATAGCTGTTAAGGGGTTTAGAAGTTCAGTTCTAATTGAAGCTTTGCTTACAATGTATAAAGCTTTGAAAATTGTGATATACATTAGTAGTATGTATAAATTACGCAATGCGATATAAATTATTGTAGTGATCGATATAAAGCTATTATAGTGATCAATATAAATTTAATTATAGTGCTTCGATATTAACTAATTAAGAAGATAGTATCGTAGTGTTACAAAGTTAGTATTTGTAATGTTAGCCATTAATTGGAAAGAAGTTGTTGTGAGTGCCTTTGGAATTTCATTGTTACTACAAGATCACCTGACTTGTGGATGCGCGACTATTTTTTTGTAAGATTTTATAAAAAAATGAAACACATAAAACTTGGTCCACTACCATTGAAAGGTTATAGAAATCAACTGAAGCAACATTTTGTAAAATTAAATTTCATTAATTCTTTAAGACAACGACGTGAACTTAGTATGGGACAGAACAGAGGACAGTTTGAACGATATCTTGATACGTGTTAAGTGATTTAACCTGTAACACACATTTTTTCATTCATTGGATAAACAGTTTCCATTTCTTATACTCATTAAATTTACCGTATTTCGTTTAAAAAGAAAAGTAATTTCCCTTGTTTCTTGGCTTTGAGCTTAAGTAGGTTATAAATTAATAGCTAAATTGCAGGCTTAGATGATGTAATATGTATAAATATGTTAAGTTACCGTCAGAAGTTTGCATCACCCACGCACTATCTTTATTGTTCTCGGGGAAATGATGTAAAACTTTTACTACACCTCTAACTAATTCTACCAGGAATTACGTGGACAGTTTTGAATTGGGACTTGACTAGAACGGGTGTGTTTTGGTCGGAGTGCAATTTAGTGTGCGTTTTTCGATGTAGTAATCTAATTATCGTCACCATATATCTTTACCTTATTTTTTCGGGGCACTACCAAAATTGGAAGATCCATATGGCGAAAATTTGATGCAAACCCAAACCACAGTGCCCTGAAAACTTGACGAAAATTAAATAGAAACCTGTTAAACCTTAACATAAAATTTTCTGTCTAAATCGTAAAATTTATTTTGTATGGGTTAAGGGATATTGAACGTGCAGCAATCGATGGCCACACAAGGGTTGAAATAACTTGCACCCACATATGGGGTGTAATTATTTTCGCCTATCGAGTGAAATGTAGTAATTTTTGACTTGTAAGTAGATAGATACAGTTACTTTAGTGTTCCCATCACTGTGTTCTGTTGTTATATATAAATACAAGTAGATATTTTATATATCTAAACAAAGCAATACCATTTAAAATGTAGTTTTTAATTTTTGTAATATGTGCAGTTATGATTCTGAATTCTTCAAGTTTATAAACCTTGTTTTTTTTTAGAGAGAGCCAGGTCATTTCACTTACAAAATTAAGAACACAATTTGTTACTTGTGAAATAATTATGGTGGATGTTCAAAAAATTGTATCTTGTGTATACATTTTGTTTCATGGCCAACTATTTGTTACCAATACTATAAATTAATTAATTATAACAAAAATGGAATGAATCGACTAATTCAAAAATAACTATATTAAACTATATATTTTTGAAGAGATCTCAAAAAGAGATTTTAAGTAAAGGAAGAGTGAACTGCAGTTTCCATTAAAAAAATGCAAGTTATTACTGGTAAAAGCAGTTACAGATACATGTACATTGGTACCAAGCGTGGTTCTACAGAGGGCGCAACATTGACAAACTTTTAACACAAGAATGAATAATAATTAACAGTCTGAAATAGTTTACCTTCATTAATATAGCTATTTAAGGTACATAGAGCTAGTTACAACATTCTGGTATTTAGCTAATGCTCTGCTAAATGTAATCTCGGGGTCTTCGTTGGCCGATCGCTTATTCATTTACAAATTGGCAGTGAAGTTGGTGCTAATCTACAACATCTGGAACAAATATATTAAGATAGAAGAGATAATGGGAAAAGTTAGACATTCACAGGTACTTCAGTGCATGTTTCACACATTAACTGTCAGCACATCTGTTCGGTAAGATACTTCAAAATACTCTCTCCATTCATAACATTTGTTCACACAAACTCTTCAAAAGCCTTCCAACCATCAAACATTCTCATTGGTCGAGGCAACTGATACAAATTACTTCAAATGTGAGAAAATATGTATTTAACTAAGTACAGCTAATAAATTATAGGTTCTTCCCCTAAAGTACACAGACCTGAAACCACACATTTACTATCCATTGTACTTACTTTATACTACTTAAATTAAAGATGGGAAATAACGCTTTCTATTTGAAATTGGAAATGCCTTATACTTAATTATTTAAATAAAGTTTGTAACACCAAAAAGCATAACAAAGTTAATAATATACTTTCAAAATTGTTGTAAATACTAAACATTTACGTGCATTACTCTAGTCCATGCAAAAATTGTATAAAAAAACTTTAATACCTTTTTGGATATATTTACAAACAAACAAGTTATGTGAATTAATATAAGTAGAAAGATATCGATATTTGACTCTAATTTGAATATAAAAGGTCACTGTTTTCTGATTTTGCCATTGAATTGATATCAAAAAGTGACACATAAACAGGCAAACAGTTTTTGTGTATCTCTATTTATTTATTTATTTTTTACACTTTTTTACAGATTAAAAACCCAATTACAAGATAGGCAGTACATTTAAATTACTATTCAACAATATTAAAATAAAAAAATTTACAACGATGGTGAGCCGGAGAAAGCATAACAATAACTCTGTTTGAATTCATGCAAATAGTTTTGAGGTACGACAGCGAATAATTAAAGACGTCAAGGTTTCCGCAGAAGTTTTGAAAAGTTGTGCACATGGAGTATACAGGGGAAAATTCAAACACGTTGGTTCGGGACGCACTTAAGTGACTTCTAGTAAATGAGGGTACTTGGAAGGTGATACAAAGTAATAAGTTTGTTGAATCAATTATGCTATGAAATAATTTATATAAAAATGCCATTTCGCTTGTATGATGTCTAGATTTTAAGGTAGTTAAAACACATCTGTATAGAAGTAGTTTATTGCCATAACCTGCGCATTGATAGAGTCTTCCTTGATTGCTAAGTATTTCATGAAGCGACATTCCACTTTTTCTACCAGGATTCTGTAAGTAGCATAGGAGGGATTCCTGACCATGTAACCATATTCCAGTTTTGACCTCACATTTCGAAGGTATCACAGTTAAAGTGTTTGCTTATTCTAATAACACAGCCGAGCGATCTATATGATGCCCGAATAATATTGAAGATGTGCTGTTTGAGCAATGGCCATTTTGGCTTTTTAGAAGTTTTTCCGTGTTGGCAACATGAAGCTTTTCAATAATACCTACTATTTTTATATTTGGCAGAGTATTTCTTATTACTGTTATATCGAAATTCCATTTTGAACGGACCTGCACCTTGACGACGTTCTAAGATACTAGAATATGTAGAATGGCTTGCGCGTTTCAATGAGCTAAAAAGCCGAACTATAAGTTTAACCAAATTAGTGGGGTTTTTAGTGAGGAATTAGACTAAGACAGGTCCCCAAAAGAGGGCAGCTGCGTTTGTGGTACTTAGGGTAGCAGAGACCATAGGGGTCAGTATGACATTCTAAAACACACTACTGCAATGTGGAAGGCAACGAGAAACCACCACATTACCTCCCAAGTACATTGCGTACAGAAATTATAAGTAAACATGATGGCATCCTCTGGGGTAAAAGATTGTGGAGGTAAAATAGTTCAGCATTCGGATCTCCGGAAGAGGACTACTTCGGGAGATGTGATCCGAAAGTATAAAGAAAGATCCTTGAACATTCTGCGCGTCGGAGCGTGGAATGTCAGAAGTATGAAATAAGTAGGTAAGTTAGAGAACCTGAAACTCGAAATGGATAGGTTAGCACTAATAGTAGGAATCAGCGAAGTCCGCTGGCCAGAGGCGAGGGATTTTTGGAGTGGAGACTTTAGGGTAATTCATACAGGATCAGAGAAAAAAAATTCGGGTGTAAGGATAGTTATGCGAAAAAAAATAGGACGACGTGTAGAAAACTACTTACAAAAGAATGAAAGAGTACTCATGGCTAGATTTGAATGTAAACCGGTAAACACAGTAATAATACAAGTATACACGCCCACCTCTAGCTACAGTGAGAAAGAGGTAGAGGTGATCTACAAAGATATCGAAGACATACTAAGATACCTAAAATAACATGAAAATTTAATAATTACGGGGGATTTTAATGCAGTGGTAGGTGAGGGTAGGAGAGGAGCGATAGTAGGTTTATTTGGTTTAAGCACGAGAAATGACAGGGGAAATAGGCTGGTAGAATTTTGCGACAAGAACAACTTAACCATCACAAATACATTATTTCAACATTATGCTAGAAGACGATACACGTGGAAGATGCCAGGAGATACAGGAAGATTTCAAATAGATTACATTATTGTTAGACAACGTTCTAGAAATTAAGTAAATGACTGTAGAAGCTACCCGGAAGCAGCTATAGACACTGACCACAACATCGTAATTATGAAGGCCGTACTTAAATTTAAAAATCTAAAAAAGAAGAACGGAAAAATGCACTTTGACTTTGAGAAGCTAAAAGATAAAGATATTCATGAAAGATTTGAAAAAAAGTCAAATGAATTACTGAAAGATATCGGGAAATTTTCATATACTAAGGAAGTAGAAACAGAATGGAATAACATTAAATCCAGCCTAGAAACATGGCAGCCAGAGATATTCCAGAGTATAAACAAAAAGAAAATAAGAAACCATGGATAACAAAGGATATCCTGAATTTAATAGAAGAAAGACGAAAATACAAAAATACATCAGACGAAACAGGAAAACAGAGATACAAAGCCATAAAATAAAAAATTATTCGCAAATCCAGGAAAGCTAAAGAACAATGGATTGATGAAAAGTGCAAAGAGGTACAAACTAAGATTGAAATAGGGAAGACAGACGAAGCATACAAATTAATTAGTATGAATTTTAGGGATATAAAACCATATAGCAAAAATATAAGGGTCGCGGAAGGAAATTTCATTATAGAAAATGTAGAAAAAGTAGCTAGATGGCAGGAATATATAGGTAATTTATATTTAGGAGAGGAACTAACAGCATTAGAACAGGAATCAGACATTGATGAATAATGACCTGGGATGTCCTATACTTAGAGATGAGTTTGAATTAGCATTAAAGAGTCTGAAAAATGGTAAGGCGCTGGGTACAGATACGGTGCAAGTAGAAATTCTAAAAGCCGCTGGACAAGCTGTATCAGAACGCCTCTTCCGACTTGCAAGCTATATGTATGAGACAGGAGAGATACCCAAAGATTTCAAACGTAACATTACAGTAACTATACCAAAAAAAAGGCGCGGATAGATTTGAAAATTTTCGAACAATAAGTTTGACAGCACACGTTTCTAAAATATTAACTAGAATTGTACAAAGACGAATGGAAAAACGAGCTGAAGAAATACTGGGAGAAGATCAATTTGGGTTTAGGCGCAACAGGGGAACACGGGAGGCTATTTTAGCTCTTAGGGTGATAATGGAGAAAACAAGAGAGAAGAGAGAAAACGTATATATAAGGTTTGTAGATCTGGAAAAAGCATTCGACAATGTAAAATGGAAAAAATATTTGAAATACTCAAAAAGATTGGAATGAGTTTTAAGGACAAGCGGATAGTACATAGCATATACAAAGAGCAAACGGCGGTAATAGAATTAGAGCAAGAAAACAGAGAAGTAAATATTAGGAAAGGGGTGAGACAGGGATGTGCTTTATCCCCCATTAATTTTTAACTTGTGCATAGAAGAGGCAATGAATACTGTCAAATGCAGGAAGACATTTGGAATTAATATGCAGGGACAAAAGATTGATATGCATAGATTTGCAGATGATATAGCGGTAATAGCATCTAGCAAAGAAGAGTTAGAAGCTGCTCTTAATGAAATGGAAACAGTTCTAACGGAGAGATATGGTATGAAAATTAATAAAATGAAATTAAAGTTCTAGTATAGTAGATGGGGCGCCTATATAGTTTGGGGTTTTCTGGCTTCTGATTAGATGGCTCTGCCCCAAGCCCCACCCCACTGTTTTCTAATTGGTCTAAAACCCTGCCCCAACAATCTCACCACTTTTCTGATTGGTCGATGGTTTCGACCAAACAACCCCGCTGCGTTCTGATTGGTTGATGATTCAGCCCAAATACCCTAACACTTTTCAGACGTCAAACCGCACCTTCACTCTCGCATAATTGTCACTTTTGACAAATCCGCTGACTTTCTTTTTGCCATAACTGTCACTTTGACACCTACGCCATTTTCAAGTACGTCACAATTTTTACTCACCCACCTGTATACAACTTTTGACAAATTGTATAATTAAATGCAATTTTACAACAGCTCTGTATATAATTATAGTAAATGATGCTGTACTTTATTCTCTGTCATACGTCATTCCACCAAATTGTCAACCATATTCATCATTTAAGGTGTGTGTCATCCGTCGACATACCCTATAGATCGAAAAAAGACAACGCCACCGAGGAGTGAACCAGCGCCTCCAGCATACTACACGGATATGCTAACCACCGAGTTATCTATAGTTTTATTTAATTTATTTATTTTATTTATTTAATTCTAGTACCAATACATTTTTCTTATTCGTATACTTATATATAAAGCGTATTCTGCTATAGCATTATAACAACGGTGTTATGTACAAACCCTTTTAATTTTAATAAGACAAACTGCTATAGCATCTGCGACATTGCGCATAAATATTTCCGGACCCTTTAATAAGACTAGCAATAAATAATTCTATACGAGGAAATTCTAATTCCAAATCAGGTATAGGCAAATCACTTTAAGAAGAACCCAACGTCATCATGCGCACAAAGCAAAAATTGGTTAGGAACAGTTCATTATATGTAATTAGGGATGGCAGTATTCAGGTTTTAGTGGCGTAGAGTTTTATGATCAACCAATCGGAAATTACTTTGTAAAAGTTTTAGATTTCATTACTATTTATTGTTACTTGATACACAGACGGACAGTTTTAAACCGCCATCTAACTAATATAAAATATCTTGTATATAACAATTAACATTAATAAAACAATAAGTTACTCAACAAATGTGTTTGCAGAACACTAGAATGAGATAGAAACCACTTAAGTAGGCCATGGTATTCAATCATTTGCTTTATCGGATTTTACAAAATAACCTTGCTATAGCAGTATTTTTTAGGGATATTGATGCACACAACTCATATGGCGATATTATATTAAAAATTTTAAATTATAATTTAATTGGTTGTTTATTTTTTTACTATTTAACGCCATATCTTCCGTTTAAACTGTAATAACTCAACTACGCCACTGTTATTACATTTCTGCGCAATCTGGCATATGACGTTGGGTTCTTCTTAAAGTGATTTGCCTATAAATAAGGTTATTATTGTATTGCATAATTTTAGAACCTATACAATAATGTGAATTATCACTTGTCGGTCTGTAAATTTCTAATCACTACTAACTTTTTTGAGACTCCCTAAGATTTATCACAGATTTAAACGACCTTGCGTACAAATAATTATTTGCATAATAGTTAATAAACAATGATGGCATTAAATTAATCTAAATCTCACTTGTTCCAATCTTGCTATATACAAGCAGGAAATTCTGATTCGGTTATTTTTAAATTTTGTCGTTTAGATTGCGTAATAGTAAGAATAAATAAAGAGGCTGTCGATATTTTTTTTTAATTATTCTGTGCAGTAATTGAAATATTGTTGTATAACTCACCTTGACAAGAATGCATGTTACAAAAATACGTACTCAGGTATAAACAAGTCTATTCTTTCAAATAACTTTTAATTGCTTCTCTGTATAAAATAAAAATCTATATTGCAGATGCTAAAACTATGCGACTTATTATTACAAAGTAGACATAATAATTATTGTTAAACAACAAATATGTAAGGTGCAGATGTAGCATGGACGCTTTTCATTGAATCCAATAGTAAGTAATTGCTTGATGGAATTGAACGCGAAATTGTAACAGAAAGATATTTGTGATTTAAATTTATTTCCTATATGTACGGCTGCTTATAATCTGCATATCTGTACTTTGCAGTTCTATGTACTGCTTAGAAATTGTGAGCATAAATGTCCGCAAAACACGGTACCGTACGATTGTGCTTGGTTAATGTTATAAAGAATTTTACATTTACCCCCACTATTCAAATAATTTATCAACTCTGTAGACGGTCGCAGGTTTTCGTAACTGTCATAGCAAATAGCGCTACTACCGTACTTTTTATAAGAGGTCCAATGCGTGTCTAAACCTTCTATTCCATCTAAATTAATTATACCACATTCTTTTAAATTAACTTTCTTGGGAAGATTGTTTCTCATGAACACTCCACGGAAATATGGTACTTCTAATTGCTTAACAAACTCTATTAATTCTACATTGCTTAGTGCTCGATTCGGTAGAATCAAGTTGCGTTCCTTTGAGGTTTTGCAGAGGCTAAAAGAAGACCAAAACCTTTTTTATAAGGTTTGATGTACATGCCATTTCCGACTGCAATGTCCTCCATTGCCTTGTTATGACGTTGTTTTTCCGCTAGTTGTTCCTTAGCTATTTTAGTATCCGAAACTGCTTTTGCAACAGCAGCTGCACCTCCAGTAAGAGTACCAATAGCGCTTAGGCCTGCAGAAACTGGTATTAGTGATAGAAAACCCCCTGTTTTAGGAATTGATATAATACGAGCTGATTTAATATGCTTCATTTGTTTTGGTATTGGCGGCCTTAATTGCTATGTTGATTGCATCCATAATATTAGTTCCTTTAACCCTTTTTAAAGCTTTACGTGCTTGTTTGATAATACTTTTAATACCTAGCGTACTTCTTATTTTTAGTTCTTTAATCAGTTTTCTTATTTTATGATATTTTTTGTCCTAAGTGATGCGCAGGCGCCCATACCAAATTTTACTTTAGCTTTCATTGCGGTAGCTACTCCAAATGCTGCTGCTTTTTCACCTCAAGGCGCGTCACCAGAATTTAGTCTTTCTGTAACTAACTGAGCTAACTTCGAATCTGCTTGATGTCGTTTAGATAAATCCTTTTCTTCGAAGTATGCAATATCGTGCCCTTACAATCTTCGTTTAACTTGTTTATTCCCTTGTCTCCCCGAGCTAATCGTTTGATTAGTTTTGTACCCGGACCGCAAAATTTGTATCCCGGAATATACGCTTCAAATAGCAAATTGTTAATTACAGTATTTATCAGTCCGTTCCCAGTAATTTTAGAATTATTATATGTAATCATTAGCGGACAACAGTCCTCTCAAGCTGTGCAGTAAATAAATTATTGTGAATTAATGATTCTTTATATACTCGCCGTACTTATATATAATTCCACTTCTTTACAATCGAGTTTAGTACTAGCAAACATGCGTGTTGTGAAACGATCAACATCTTTAACCATAAAAAATAATGACATTGACGTGCAATCCTTAGCTAAAAAAAAAAACATAGCGTTCTTCTGCCTTCATCTATTCGATGTCTAGTTGTTGGTCCATCAAATTGTGGTAAAACCAACGTTATGATTGGGCTGATAGAACATCCTAATGGTTTAAAGTTTGAAAACGTATATGTTTATTCTAAATCAACCAAAGTATCAATACATTGAAAGTGTACCGCGACCAATAAAAGGGATCAAATATTATATATTTTCCAGTTCTGATAACATTATATCGCCATCTGATGCTCGAAATAATTCTATATTTGTTTTTGAAGATGTAGCTTGCGATATACAAGGTGTAATTAGGGAATACTTTAGTATGGGGTGCCATAAACAAGTAGACAGCTTTTACCTTTGTCAAAGTTATACTCGTATATTTAAGCACTTACTGTGTGATAATGCTAATCTTTTAGTTTTATTTAAACAAGACGATTTAAACTTAAAACACATATATGACGATCACATCAATACTGACATGAAGTATGATAAATTCCGTTAAATATGTGGTGCTCCTTGGAAAGACAAATACGGTTTCTTAGTTGTGGACAAGGGTAGTTAACCAAGTCAAGAAAGGTACCGAATAGGTTTTGATCACTTACTACATATTTAAACCTTGAGAGACGCAAGTATCGTTAGTATCCAAGAATTTTTATTACAATAAATTTTTTACGCTATGAACAGGGAGGCGATAAAACTTAAAAAAATTTTAGTTAAGAAAAGAAACATTGTAAAAAACAAGCTACGCCAGTTAAAAGATGGTGAAGTCGTCCAAGCGGAATCAATCTTACCCATAACATCACGATTAGAAACTATTGCTAATAAACTGGAAGGGAAAAGTGTAGTAAAGAAAGAAAAATTTAAAGAAGAACTGCCTCATAGCAGTGTAAAAAAAATTAAACCTAAATTGCTAGAAAGGAACGTTGACTATATTGATTCGCCGGTTATTGCTCATCATATACCGAATATAAATGACGCCATAGATGAAGATGATGATGATGATGTTGATAATGAATACGAAGCAGAAGTTAACGAAATATGCTACATTACATGGTAGTAGCAACGTTTTACTCTAGTACATTCCTCGATGGTTGCAAGACATCCTTATTTTCAACATTAAGCAAAATTATAAATTTCCTTATGAGTAAGCAGTCATTGAGTATAATAAAAGATACCTGCAGGACATTGAAATTCTTAGAAACTAAAAAAGTTATATAATTGCACAGTTACAAAGATTTTTGCTTAAACGTATGGATGTAATCAGCTTTCGTGACAGCGGTGCTATCATAAACAATACCACAATGTTTCTTGATTTTATATAATAAAAGTTCCTTCCAAAGCAAGTGGAGCCCACGACATTCAAACATAGAAGTATTTATTAATTGTATTTAATAAATCCTGATTAGAAAAAAGTATTATGATAGTTGCTCAATCAAAAGTTAAAGAGGATATAGTAAATGAACTTCATAAACCAGCAAGAATAAATTTCAAGAGACGCAAAGTGAAAGTAAAAGGTTTAAATGACCTTCTTCAGACCGATTTGATTGAAATGTTAAATAAGTGAATTTGTAAATGTGCAACAAAGAAAACTAATGTAAGTACTTCGAAATTAATTTCCTTAAAAGTTTAAAATTGGAAAACCAAAACCGTAGTAATTTACAACCTACTTACTACAAGTGCTAAAGACATCATTTAAACGCACGCGGTAAACAATGTCAAGTTCGCCCGACTCATCTTATATTTTAGTGGTGCAAATACAGAAAGTTAGTTTCCAAACTTTTCTTAATATTAGAACCTTCACATACAAATTTACGTCATGATTAGTCAGGAAATAACAAATAATTAGAACGCTTATGTAACAAAATTGGAACAGAATAATTGTTATACTTCCGCATATTATCAAATAACATTCTTGAGATTCTATTACACACGGAAGGTGTAACAAATATAGAACGCGCATTCCACAACTCAGCAAGGACGTTGATGTACATTGCATTTATTACTGTACTAGTTAATTAAATAAAACAGTTACAAAACTTTAAACCTATCTTGTGGTAATTGAGGTTGTTTTGGTAAAAATTTGTTGGGAATTTTGGAAAATAAATTACAGGAGTGTAACACACCCAAAATAAACGGTCGCCATCAATGACGAAAACAAAGCGAACACCGCCGCCCGCGCGGAAGGAGCTCGCTTTGAACTTGAACCCGAACCCAGAAGAAATGGAACATCATCCATCAACACCCCCTGGAACGGCCCCACGCACACCAACTTCTAGCCAAACCTTCAACGAACAATTTTCTCTACAAACAAGAACACGACTACGACAAATAAGCCCGGAACAACAAAAACTTGAAATAACCGAATTCATTAGACGAAATGTACTCCGATTTTATGGACTTTATTAATAACGAACTGGATCAATCAAACAGACTTAAAGTAGGACAACGAAAGGAATTGAAGGAACGTCTAACGCAGTGGACGTTTGCCCAAGCCGAATTAATTGGGAAATACAGATACATTAAACAACAAAATGCCGACCTACACAAACAAATAATAGAAACAAAACTCGAACTAGAACTACATAAAACACAACAAAAGCACACATCGACATTAACGTACGCAAATATCTAAGCACAAAAACCACCCCCGCCCAAAATAGACGCCATAACAAAATCAGTGGCAAATCAAACAGGCACAGTCTTCGTATCATCACGCAAGGGAGAGACAGTACGGAAAATACAAGAAAAATTCACAAAGACCCTGGACCCAACAGTCGACAAAATCAAAATTAAAGCAATGCGAACCACAAGCAAAGCACTAATCATTGAAACGGACAACGAAAACGAGGCAAACAAAATTATCAACAACGACAAACTTAAACAAATACTAAATTGCGACAAACCACGGAAACGAAGCTCTCTTGTAATACTTTACGACATACCGACATACCTTAAAGAAGCAGAAATCAAGAACCTGATATACAACCAAAACTTAGAACGCGAAATAACCAAAGACGAATTCGATAAAGATTCACAATGAGCTTCAAAACAGGACCACGCGACAAACAAACCGTACATCACGTAGCACAAGTAACGGGAAAGCTAAGAAACATAATAACGCGTTTAGGAAAAATTTATATCGAATACAGGTGCATTGCAGTTAAGGACTACCTAGAAGTTCCTCACTACATGCGCTGCCAAGACCTAGGACACGTCCCGAAATACTGTACACACAAACAGGACACTTGTGAACACTGTGGACAAGACGAGGCAAATCATAGAAGAGCAGAATGCCCGAAAAAAGACACACCCCCGTCATGCGCCCATGCACGAAAAGAAACAAAAAATGCACGCCCGACAGAAAAGACTGTCCAACTTACAAACTACTGTTGGAAAGACTTATCCAGAAAACCGATTATGAATAAAACACCAAAAATCAGTATCGAAAGAGAAGGAAACAACTCACGCACCCATACAAATATAAGAACTACGACAGTCACCACACATAAGAGACATAAACCACCATCACAACGAAAACGGGACAGAATTAGAGCAGAACGACATAACACTCGCACAATTAAACACACAACAGAAACAATAGACACGGAAACTACAACGGACATTACAGATGCACCTAAAACAACCGAACAGGTAACACAGACAGAACGCACACAAACAAACAAACTACAAAGACTATAAGATCTCTCACAATAAGCAATAAAATAAGGCCACTATCGCAACACGAAATAACTGCACATACAAACAATACCAATACCGATAACTTCCTGGCAAAAAACAAAAATAGACCAAAAGCCATAACAACAGCAAACGTATGACCTACAACACCAGAACCGTACAACGTATATGACCACATCGAAACAACAATGAGACTAACAACACTCGAAGACACAATAACACTAAACACCGCACTCAGACACATAATCAGAACATCCGCAAGGGAAAACAATCACATTTCCCTCTATGGAAGCGGCAGACAAAATCTATCTTAAACGAAATGGATTACCTACCGAAACAGCGGAACTAACACACCTACTAAGACAAGTCTTTAATCGACGTCAGGAAAACTTCAACACTACCGAACTGTACAAACAGTTTGTGATAATGCATGGCAGGATCGCTTTCGACTACACCAAAAAATGGCCCGACTGCAAAATACGAACATACCATCCTGATGGCTAAGGTACTAAAAATAGGCCAGATCAATGCCATGCACAGCAACACCGTCGTGCACGAAATACGCGACATAGCACAACAACAACACTTAGACATAGTACTGTTACAGAAACCTTACACGATGAACCGGACAGAATCGCACAACTACTCAGAACAAATAACATAAGGACAAAGAAACAAATAAAGGACAAAATACTTGACTATGGCAGACACGATGGACAAACAACAGCACAGGAAGACGAACATACACACTAATACCAAACATAAGAGAAAGACTGAACACAAAACACATCATACCGACGCAAGGACTAATATACTTTATAACAGGACACGGACCGTATCCAACATACAAATACAAAATGAAATTGACGGACAATAACCAATGCACATGTGGACAGGTAGGAACGCCTGAACACTTAGTATTAAATTGCACGGTATTACAGCAAGAACTACAAACTGATAGACGAGCACTACAACTTGTGAACACCAAAGACATGATTTGTAACGAAAACAGCTTCCCACACATAAACAGAGCTGCACAAATAATAACGACAATACTGCACAAAAGGCACCGCAAAGAGAACTAACTAAACTAATACAAACATTCCCGGAAGTGACTAATTTACCAGAAGTGACATATAACCGGATGTGACAAGTGTTACGGATACCAGGAGTAAATACTCCTTAGGAACCGCGCACTCAACGGACCCAAAATGCCTAGTGCAGTGCAACAATGAGAGCCAAAACATAAGATATGCACCATTAAGGGCATATCGATTAGGTATAATTAGTCATAAGAAATTACTAACCTGGTGGTAGAATATAAACTAGTAGATTAAGGCTTTTCACTAACATTAGAATAAGAGTAATATTAGGTATCAAATTACCAATATCAGGCAAAAACTATCAAACAATATCTTTTAGAATTAGTGTAAATCGTATCAAAATAAATACCATTAGAATAAGGTATAGACCAAAACTCAAAAAATAGCACGTAGGAAATCACAAAATTTAATGTGCATATAAAATTGTAGTAAAATAGATAAAATAGCACAAACTAACCTTTTGGAATAACAAATAGCATTAACACTAAACACCAAACACCAAACAACACATACACTGCCTGCGTACTGGGATTGCAAAACATCACGAACACTCACGCATAAAACACTAACGCACATAACCTGCACACATAACACAACAAATACACAAATCACACAAAGTTCCAAAGTCGCAAAGCCTGCGACGCATCCGTGATTTCCGTCTGCCGATGGTCACGGAGTACGCAAATAGGCCAAGTCGTAGCCAATGATCCAGATTTCCGGCTGCTGATGGTCGGGTTCAAAGGCAAAGACTCATATGAACACAAGCGCTACGCTAATTTTAACTCCAATGGCACAATCACACACACAAGCACACACATACACACACACACACACAAACACACACACACGCACACACACACACACACAAATACACACATACACGCACACAAAACAAAATAAAGTACTAGAGTTGCAAAGCCTGCGTGCATTCGGGATTTCCGGATGCCGATGGTCACGGAGCACGCAAAACGGGCCAAGTCGAAGCCAACGATCCCAATTTCCGGCTGCCGATGGTCCGGAGCGAAGGCAAAGACTAATAGAAACAAATAACAAAACAACAACGCCATTGGTACATACACAAATACACAGATCCACAAACACACACATACCCACATATAAAGGCAAACACAACACACTACGCTCAGCACATACAACAATCATATTACAAACCAACACCTAAATAAGTAAGTGCTGCCTCCTTGTGGCAGGAACGGTAACGAAGTCTAGGTCACAGACAGACTGGAGAAGAAGTGAGCAATAACCGTTGAGGGACAGCAGATGTCCTAAGGAACACATAGACTTCGCGACCGTAGTAACGGAGTAAAGGTGAACCATATCCAGAACAACTGCAACAACTCAACGGTGCACACAAGGTCTCCACGCTGCAAGACTGGAATAAAAATCCTAGACACGGCCAAAGCATCAACGTAACCACGCACACTACACTAACGCTAAAAGCACGGTCTATCTTAATTGTTAGATGATAGACCAAACAAAACTGCTAGTAAATAATAAAAAAAAACTTTCAATTGTCATACCGTTTCCAAGACGCTTTGTATGGGGTAATGTTCTAGGTCTACGCGGTGTTTGGGGAAGTATGCTCAATGTAGATATTATATTTTTGTATTTATACGAACTATTACCTTGAATTTGTTCTGTTTCAGAATAATATCTTCTATTAGCATTTGTTCTTTTCACAATATCAATGTATGACTTTAGATCTTGCGGTCTGTACCTGACAGGATATTTTTTAAACAGTAGTTCGTATAATTCAGGAGTACTTTTATATCTCAAATTATTTATTAGTACATTTTCATCATCCAACGTGAAATTAGAATTGCCTATCAAAAGACCAATTGAATCAGGGTTATACCTAACACCATATTTTAATCAAATTCGTTCTTAACATTTTTAAACATATTGTAAATATATTCTCGAGGTAGCGGATGTAGCTGTTCGAGATAATGTGTCATACCAGGTAAATCGACAAAGCTTTGTATATATTCTTGGGCTTCTTAAGCATTTCGATTAACTTTTGTTTCGTATTCATTATCAATATTATCTTCATCTATATCATTTATATTCGGTATATGCTAAGCAATAACCAGCGAATCAATATAGTCAACGCTCCTTTCTAGCAATTAAGTTTTATTTTTTTTTTGACACTTCTATGAGGCAGTTCTTCTTTAAATTTTTCTTTCTTTACTACACTTTTCTCTTCCAGTTGATTAGCAACAGTTTCTTATCGTGATGTTATGGGTAAGATTGATTCCGCTTAGACGACTTCACCATCTTTTAACTGGCGTAGTTAGTTTTTTACAATGTTTTTATCTTAATTAAAATTTTTTAAAATTTTATCGCCTTCCTGTTCATAGCATAAAAAGTTTCTTGTAATAAAAATTCTTGAATACTAACGATACTTGCGTCTCTCAAGGTTTAAATATGTATGAAGTGTTCAAAAACCTATTCGGTACCTTCCTTGACCTGAATCACTATCCTTGTCCACAACTAAGAAACCGTATTTGTCTTTCCAACAAGCACCACATATTTAAGGAAATTTATCATACTTCATGTCAATATTGATGTAATCGCCATATATATATGTTTTAAGTTTAAATCATCTTGTTTAAATAAAACTAAAAAATTAGCATTATCACGTAGTAAGTGCTTAGGTATACGAGTATAACTTTGACAAAAGTAAAAACTGTCTACTTGTTTATGGCGCCCCATACTAAAGTATTCCCTAATTATACCTTGTTTATCGCAAGCTACATCATCAAAAACAAATATAGAATTATTTCGAGCATCAGATGGCAATATAATATTATCAGAACTTGAAAATGTATAATATTTGATCTTTTTTATTGGTCGCAGTAGACTTTCAAGGTATTGATACTTTGGTTGATAAAGTGATTTAAAATAAACATATACGTTTTCAAACTTTAAACCATTAGGATGTTCTATCAACCCAATCATAACGTTGGTTTTACCGCAATTTGATGGACCAACAACTAGATATCGAATAGATAAAGGCAGAAGAACGCTGTGTCTTTTAGTTAAGGATTGCACGTCAATGTCATTATTGTTTATAATTAAAGATGTTGATTGTTTCACAACACGCATGTTTGCAAGTACTTAATTCGATTGTAAAGAGGTGGAATTATATAGAAGAACGGCGAGTATATAAATAATTATTAATTCACAATAATTTATTTACTGCACAGCTTGAGAGTACAGTTGTCCGCTAATGATTACATATAATAATTCTAAAATTACTGGGAACGGACTGTTCAATACTGTAATTAATAATTTAGCATTTGAAGCGCATATTCCAAGTTACAAATTTTGCGGTCCCGGTACAAAACTAAATTTAAATTACGAATATCTTTCTGTTATAATTTCGCGTTTAATTTCATCAAGCAATTACTTACTACTGGGTTCAATAAAAAGCGTCCGTGCTACATTTGCACCTCACATATTTGTTGTTTAATAATAATTATTATGTCTACTTTGTAATAATAAGTCGCATAGTTTCAGCATTTGCAATATAGATTTTTACTTTATACAAAGGAGCAATTAAAACTTATTTGAATGAATAAACTTGTTTATACCTGAGTACGTATCTTTGTAACACGCATTCTTGTCAAGGCCAGTTATACAACAATATTTCAATTACTGCACAGGATAATTAAAAGAAGATACCAACAGCCTTTTTATTTATTCTTACTATTACGCAATCTAAACGATAAAATTTAAAAATAACCGAATTAGAATTGCCTGCTTGTATATAGCAGGATTGGAACAAGTAAGATTTAGATTAATTTAATGCCATCATTATTTATTAACTATTATGGAAATAATTATTTGTACGCAACGTCGTTCAAATCGGTCATAAATGTTAGGGAGTCTCAAAAAAGTCAGTGGTGATTAGAAATTTACAGACTGACAAATGATAATTCACATTATTGTATAGGTTCTAAAATTATGCAATACAATAATAACCTTATTTAACTGATTTAGAAGTAGAATTTTCTCGTATAAAATTATTTATTGCTAGTCTTATTAAATGGTCCGGAAATATTTATGCGCAATGTCGCAGATGCTATAGCAGTTTGTCTTATTAAAATTAAAAGGTGTTATACCTAACACCGTTGTTATAATGCTATAGCAGAATACGCTTTATATATAAGTATACGAATAAGGAAAATGTATTGGTACTCGAAATAAATAAAACATGCATCATTCACTCATTGACTATGCTAGATAGCTCAGTGGTTAACGTATCCGTGTAGCATGCTGAAGGCGCCAGTTCACTCCTTGGGGGCGTTGTCTTTTTTCTATCTACAAGGTATTTCGACGGATGACACACCTTAAACGATGAATATGGTCGACAATATGGTGGAATGACGTATGACAGAAAATAAAGTACAGCATCATTTACTATAATTATATACAGGGCTGTTGTGAAATTGCATTTAATTATACTATTTGTCAAAAGTTGTATACAGGTAGGTGAGTAAAAATTGTGACGTACTTGAAAATGGCGTAGGTTTCAAAGTGAGTTATGGCAAAACAGAAGTCAGTGGATGTGTCAAAAGTGACACTTGCTACGTCAGGAGGCGGAGTTATGCGAAAGTGAAGGTGCCGTTTGACGTTTGAAAAGTGGTAGGGTAAATGGGCGGGGTCATCAACCAATCAGAACGCAGCGGGGTTGTTTGGTCGGAACGTTCGACCAATCAGAAAGGTGGTGGGGTTGTTGGGGCGGGGCTACATAACCAATCAGAAAACAAAAGGTGGGGCTTGGGGCGGAGCCATCTATCAATCAGAAGCCAGGAAACCCCAAACTATATAGACGCCACATCGACTTAGTACGTAAAAAAGCGGAAAATAAATTGAAAACATGAATACAAATAAGTAACGAGAGCTTACAAGAGGTTAAGAATTTCAGCTACCTAGAAAGTCAAATAAAGCAAGATGGTAGAAACACAACAGATATAAAACAAAGATTAGCTCAAGGTCGTGCTACATTTAACAAGAAAAGCAACTACTGTACTCAAAGACCACAAACATAGAAACAAGCAGAAAATTGCTTAAAACATATGTGTGGAGCACTGCACTGTATGGCTGTGAAGCCTGGACAGCAGGAGAAGCAGATAACAAAAAGGTAGAAGCCTTTGAAATGTGGTGTTACAGACGTATGATGAAGATATCATGGACAGACAAAGTTAAGAACAGAGAGGTACTAGAAATCAGCGCCGTGCGGTGCTATGATGCAAAGAGGCGACCGCATCAGGCGGCACTTTCAGGGGGGCGGCAAAATCACTGGACTACATTTAACAAAAAAATTGAAATGCAACGATTTTATTCCTATTATATTACTCATGTGCGGTTATTGTCGGAACCATTTGCAAAGGCGAGCGTTCGGCGCCGTTATATTTTTTATCTGAGGGCGCAAAGTGTTTATGATATACCGCTCGCGCCACCGCAGCCGCTTTTATTAAGAGCTTGGCGGTAGGCGGCATGTATCACAAAATACAATTGCACGTGTTAGGTTTTTTACTTATTGTTTGAGATGGCGATATTTGATTTTCATGTTAGTTGGTCTCCAACAGCACACTCTTCAACGTAAGTACGTGTTGTGGTACGTTGTTAAATGCCTATGTTTTAAAAAGCCTAAAAAGGTAAGAGAATTGAATTGTGGCTTTTTAAGTGCGTAATTCCTATCGATTTTTACATCAAGTTTAAATTTAATTTACTATACATATTATAAGGTGCATAGTAGGTAATTGATATTCTTATAACAGCATGGATTAGAAAAGGAAAAGATTGTCTGGAAGCCAATATAAGAAGAAACGCTTAAAGAAAGATGAAGAAGGAAAAAAGCTAAGCCATGTCACGAAAGAATTCTCGGTCCCTAAGCCTCAGTCAGAAGCGTCTACATCCACAATACAGCAACCACTTCGGATGTGGTGGACTCATCAGCGCTGTCTGAATCACCTCCTAAAGAAGTTGTTGAAGAAAGCCAAGAAATAACATCTCCAGAAGATTATCAAGAGCAGGTTAGCAATAGCAATGAGTTCCAGCAAATAAACAATATCTCTGACGATCCTGTACTATGAAATATTTTCTGCATGTCATCCAAAACTCGTCAGATACTGGTTGAGAGAGGTCCACATCAAGTTAAAGAACTGGAATTTTCGATCAACACAGAAAGGCGCAAATTTTCACCCTCTCATTATTGTAAAGTATTAAGCAATGGTGAAATTGTTGAGAGAAATTGGTTGATTTACTCTGCTACAACTGATGCCGTTTTTTGCTTTTGCTGCATATTGTTTGATAATTCGTCTTCCCATGATTGGTCTATAAAAGGTTATTCCTACTGGGGAAATCTTGTACGTGCGCTCACAATGCACGAAAAGTCTGAAAATCACAGAAACGCTTTCAGACGATGGAAGGAATTTGACACACGTTTAAAAAAAACCAAACTATTGATGCCGAATATCAAAAAATTATGGATTTGGAAATTCAGCACTGGAGAGGAGTTCTATAAAGAATTATTGCAATAATTAGACTATTGGTTTCACAATGCTTAGCCTTTCGAGGAACAAGTAAACATTTGTTTCAACCTAATAACAAAAATTATCTAAAGCCGGTTGAATTGCTTGCCGAGTTTGATCCAGTTATGGAAGAACATATCAAAAGAATTCAACGAGAGTTTGATAAATGGTTCGTGACTTATCTAAGCAATAATATACAAGAAGAACGGTTAAATTTGATGGGAAATGAAATTTTACGTAAAATTGTAGAAATAGCAAAAAAAGCTAAATATTTTTCCATAATTGCTGATTCTATCCCAGATGTAAGTCATATTGAACAACTCTCATTAACAATGAGTTGTCACATGTAACCCAATCGAAAATAAGTACGAAATTAACGAATTCTTTATTGGTTTTTTTGAAGCAACTAATTCAACAGGGGAGGGTTTAACAGAACTTGTTTTGTCTTTTTAAAAAAAAACGGTTTTGAGTTGAAATGGCTTAGAGGGCAAGGCGTTGACAATGGAGCTAATATGAAAGGAGTCAGAAAGGGTGTACAAAACAGAATACTTGAAAAGTATTCGCGGGCGTTCTATGTTCCTTGTGCATGTCACTGTTTAAATCTAGTTGTGAATGATGCAGCGTCTTCTTCTACAGAAACAACAACATTTTTTCTGTAGTACAAGAACTATATAATTTCTTTTCTGGTTCTACAAAGCGCTGGGAGATGCTGAAAACACATGTTTCACATATAACTCTCAAACCACTGAGGGCTACTAGGTGGGCAAGCAGAATAGATGCAGTAAAACCTTTACGATATCAACTTTATGAAATATACGATGCATTATTCGAAATATTGAAAGACGTCACTCGAGATGCAGAAACTAGAGTTAAAGCAAGAAGGTTGGCAACAAGTATAAAAAAATATAAGTTTATATGCGGTGTAATTCTTTGGCATGACATTTTATTTGAAATTAATTCAGTCTCGAAGCTATTGCAGTCTGTAACTATGAATATATCGGATTGTACAAGGATGCTAGCGGAAACAATAGAAATAGTGAAAAGTTACAGGCAACTCGGATTTGAACAGATGCGAATTGCTGCTAATGAAATTGTTGAGAATTTTGAGCGTATCACTGATTTTCCGACCGAAAGTGAAGTTTAAGTTGGGAAGAAAAAGCGTCAATTTGTCGAATAAGCTGCGGAGGAACCCTTAACGGAGGAAGATAAATTTAGGATAAACATTTTCAATTATATTTCGGATATAACACTTAATTTCTTAAATGAACGATTTACCTTTTTGGAAACCCACAGCAAAAATTTTCAGTTTTTATACGACATCTTCAAACTCAGCGATGTAACTGATGAAATACTTGAAAATCATTGCACTAGCCTCCAGTCAATTCTTTCGGACGACAATGAATCAGATGTAAATAGGAATAATCTTCAAGAGGAATTATGTGATGTATCTCGCATATTACAACATTCAATGAAACCACTCGATGTCATTAACTATTTGTACCAAAAAAATTTAAACACATTGTATGCTAACACCCGTATAGCGCTAAGAATTCTATTAACACTCCCTGTCTCTGTAGCAAGTGGAGAAAGAAGTTTTTCCAAATTAAAATTAACAAAAAACTATTTACGCAATTCCATAAGTCAGTCAAAGCTTACAAATCTGGCATTAATTTCTATTTAATGTACATTAGCTGCTTCTATTGACTATACATCCCTTATTCAGGAATTTGCAAACTGTAAAGCTCGAAAAGTGAAATTATAGTTTATGTATGTTTATGTTCAAGTTTATACGAGTTTATATTTATTTATAGAAAATTGTTACGTTTGAAAATATATTATATAAATATATTATTTTCACATTTTATATGGAAGCGGCATTTCGAAGACTTGCATCATACTGACAAAATACACCGCACGGCACTGCTAGAAATGGTAGGCGAAGAAAGAAGTATGTGGAAAACAGTAAAAAATAGGAGAGATAGGATGATAGGCCACATACTGAGACATGAGGGAATAGTGCGGAATATATTAGAAGCAGAGATAGTAAAAAAAGAAGTAGAGGTAGACCTAGGTTAGACTACTGCTCACAAATAGTGAAAGATGTAGGCTGTGTGAATTTTAAAGAAATCTGTAAGCTAGCTCAGAATAGAAATCAATGGAGGTACGCTTGCAACCAGTTGCAAGATGAAAAAACTAATGACAAAAATAATAACTGTACTTAAACATGGTGATTACTATAAACAACTACAGATATTGGTTTTGCGATACTCTCAACTAATGTTAATTGTGCGAAAGGATTTACTGGAAAACTATTAATAGGGCAAGTGTTGGGGTATCCTTAGCAGCCACAGACTGCTTAACCCTCTTCGCATACCACTGAATCTCGGTGAAATAGGGCATATAATTAGAAAACAATAGAAGGGAATCGAACTGTATGTAGGCTGTTGTGAGAATTGCAGGGAACTGGGTAGGCTGGCTCAGAACATAAATAAGCTGAGGTACAAGTCCAGCCAGTTTCGAGACGTAAAACCCAATGACGAAAAAATAAGTGCTCTTAAATCTGAAGATTATTATAAACAACAGGTGTTGGTTGTGAAATATTTTCAACTAATGTTGATTGTGAGAAAGGATAAATTGGAAAAACTATTAATTCGACAAAGGTTCAAGTGCTGGGGAAACTTGGCAGCCAATTGCTGCTTACTCCCTTTCACGTACTACTGATTATCAGGGAAATAGGGTATAAACTGTAAAGCAATAGAAGGTGACCGAACTGCACCAAACAAAAAAGAATAGCAGCTATAAATAAATAAATAAATAAATAAATAAATAAATAAATAAATAAATAAATAAATAAATAAATAAATAAATAAATAAATAAATAAATAAATAAATAAATAAATAAATAAATAAATAAATAAATAAATAAATAAATAAATAAATAAATAAATAAATAAATAAATAAATAAATAAATAAATAAATAAATAAATAAATAAATAAATAAATAAATAAATAAATAAATAAATAAATAAATAAATAAATAAATAAATAAATAAATAAATAAATAAATAAATAAATAAATAAATAAATAAATAAATAAATAAATAAATAAATAAATAAATAAATAAATAAATAAATAAATAAATAAATAAATAAATAAATAAATAAATAAATAAATAAATAAATAAATAAATAAATAAATAAATAAATAAATAAATAAATAAATAAATAAATAAATAAATAAATAAATAAATAAATAAATAAATAAATAAATAAATAAATAAATAAATAAATAAATAAATAAATAAATAAATAAATAAATAAATAAATAAATAAATAAATAAATAAATAAATAAATAAAATAAATAAATAAATAAATAAATAAATAAATAAATAAATAAATAAATAAATAAATAAATAAATAAATAAATAAATAAATAAATAAATAAATAAATAAATAAATAAATAAATAAATAAATAAATAAAATAATTTCCTGTTCTATAAAATTAGGGTTTGACTACTTATTTAAGTTCGTAATCAAGTTCCATCAATATGTAATATTTTATTACGTTTTGTCTTACTAATGGGAGTTTACTCCTATATTGCCAGCTGAAAGGCACAAGGATAGATAACGAGGATTTCCTGATGGTGTAAAGAGCCCAAGGTTAGTTTAGGTGGAAAACGGCTTGTAGATAAGGAAACCTCCAAAGGCTAAGCGGCTAGTCGAGCGTTTGCTCTGGGTAGAACATGAGTTGGGGTCGGGGTTGGATTACAACCAAAAATATAGTGAATATGGCGCCACCGAATTTTTGAATACAATGAAGATCTAATTTGAGTCTGTTTGTATAAGGGGAATGCGGAAACCTATACTCCAATACCGCTGTACAAAAAAATATTACGAAATATAACCCTTATAAATGCTTACCTCCTGTCTCGATATTGGTTGTTAAAGATGCACTGCTACACCTGTAATCAAATTAAACCAAGACCAGTCCAATTCGTGCATTCTGTTAATTAATTTAAAAAAAATATAATTAAGAAGAATCAAACCCCATTCATTCCAACTAATAATCATAGACTTGACCGAAATGAATTTCTATTCACTTAAGTTTCAGTTGAAAATTATTTACAAAGCTTTATCTTAACAAATTTACTTCAAAAAATTGACTAAATTATAATTAGGAAAGATATGTACTTATATACACGATAATGATCTCAACACCTGTATCTTACAAAAATTAGAGTGTTGTTATTTTTACATTATAAAAATCTAGGAATGATTATTCTTGTAATTGTTTAAACTTGAGCATTACAAATGATTAAATGTATACTACAGATTTTTTATTAGCCTTCGATAGTACTACTTAGACTTCACATTTAAATTGTATATTAAAATATTCCAATTAATAACTATTGTAGAGCAAAATGAAACAATTTAATTATCTGAACTTAGATAGTTTGGTATTCAAATAATAGCTTTAATTTTTGTTAGTCCTGAAAGTTAACCCTTAATCTACATATATACTGCCCTCTATCATTTTTTCGTTTGTACTAATAAAGAAATAAAAGTGAAGTTTATTAGATTCCTTTCACCAATGATAAAGTTAACCAGAGGACAATCACATAATGAACTAGGAAATTTCCACGTGAACAAACAAAAACTAACTTGTTTATCATCCCAAAGATTACAGCTTGACGTACTTAAAAACAATTACATACCAGATGTTTACCCATCAGAAGAATACTTGCGATGTATTTGGACCATCTCCGGAATATTTAACGATAGTTGGCATCTTCCTGTTTCAACAATAATCAGGTTAAAATTCTAAAAAACCACATAATTTAATTAACCTTGTTACAGAATATCAAATGAGCATCACGTGTATCCACGTTAAATAAATTGCCACATCAAATAAATTGCATATTAAATAAGTTGCATACCAAATAAATTACATTTCAAATAAGTTGCATTTCAAATAAGTTGCATTTCATATAAATTACATTTCCAATAAGTTGCACTGCAAATTTAAATTAAGAAAGATCCTAAAGCTCGGTAATACTTACTGCTATTTTAAAGCCAACCATTTTAATTTACGCCTCGTTTAGTGCAAACTTATTCTGCCAAGCGTCGACATATAGTGCACTTAACTAAGACCATTTCATTTCAAAATCAATTTTTATCTTCACATGTTTCCAACACCAGCTGTAATCACCTGATGCCATGTTCTTCTTACAAGAACGAACGACCTTCTCAAGCACCAGCCCAAGTGAAAGTGTTCTATTATGACGTATACTACCGCTTGACAACAGTTACAACGATTTTTATAATTATCGAAAGAGGGAGCTCTTATAATGACGCTTATAAATGGTATTTTCTGTCACCGCTTAACTTATAATTTATGCTCGCAGTTTTAAAGCTTATGTTAGATTCAACAACATGTAATAAATATTACGTAAACTGTGTAGAGATATTAGGCTTGAATTGACCTTTTATAAAAATATTAACTTAAATATTGGTCAAGATATTGCAGGAAAATAAACTTGTTACAATTTGCAACAAAAAAAAAACGTACCTTTAATACTTAAATAATTCTGCGCAGTTATTTTTTATATTTGACAAAACAAAGATAAGAGAAGAGTATCAGCTGTTACTTTAACGCTGTGGTGACAAGGGGACAAAATCCCTTTGGACTGGTGTAATCTCACGTCCACCCAATACTGAAATTCAAAACTTTTCTAAGATCAAAAGCTTCCCAGGGCCAAACTCTTAATAATTTTATACCTATCACGAGACATAACAATACTTTGGCATCGGAACTGTAACAACATCGATCGCAAGTGACTTTACAATGCTGATAGTTATTCAAATTTCAATAGAATGTTGTATAGCTTTTACTTTTAGTGAAAATTTAGATATTTCTGGGAAAGAGCGATAAACTTGAAAATTGGCTATCAGAAAATTATACTGGTTGCTATTGAGATGTTGCACCTCTTTGACGTCAAAACAGTAGTAATGTTTATTTACATCACTGATGATTTTCCAAATTCTAACAGACATAAAAGTTTCAAAAATAAAAAAAAGTTACTAATGATTGACACTTCTCACCATGGTCTTGCTTAAAATGTTATAGCAATTGCACCAATAAAAATAGCAAACTTTGTATTATAAATATGTAAATTCTTTTAAAAGTTTTCTTATGCAATTTTGAGAAACACTAGTTTTTGCTTTGATGTAACTAGTTAATGTAATCGTTCTGCAATACAAATATCTCATAATTTCTTTTTCAGTGTATATGTAACTAACAAAATGTTAATGGTTTATTACTTAAATAATTTGAAAATTTATACATAAATGGGTGTTCTCAATTCTTGTACAGATACTGAAGATGTCAGTTTATGTAATTTTTAAGTCACTACGTACTTCTTAATAATTATAATCGTCTTATTGAGTTTTCCATTAAGACTACAAATAATTAATGTGTTCCATTGTGTCCAAAAACTAAATTAAGTTGAATTTACAAAAAATTACATTAACTGTAATTCGTAAACATTACGATCAGTGGATACAATACCTAAGTGAACCTTTGCGTTTCCCCAATTCGTAACCCATTTTAAAACCTTCAGTATATCCTTCATTAGAGCTGTTTTGAAAAACACTATCTCTTCTGATTGTTACCCCATCACGAAATCCAGCCTAAAAGTTTATAGTTATAATATAAATATAAACGGTTTTAAATAGGTAATATTTACAATATGTTTTATTGTAAGCACTTTATATGAAATTTTCATAATTATATCGTACTAATTTTTGTTGCTGTATTATGGAGTTTATTCCAAGTTTGTGTAACTTCTTGAGTGTTTAATTCATAGATATTTTCATATTTAGCCATGTTCAGAAATTTTGAGGTTACATTTGTACTTCAACTGAAAGACTGGATAAACTAATATCTAGTAAAACTATATTTTCATCTTAGTATCCCAGAAAATTATTTAGAAAATGAGTCAAAATAGTGAAGCGGCAGTTGAATATACGATTGTAAAATTATCCAGATAAAAAAAAAACGGAATATCGAATGACAATATTAAAAATGAAATTCCTTATACACCTTTACGAGTTTGAACCAAAATAATAAATAAATTATTAAAATCTGGGTAGATTATGTATTCTTTTCAGCTTAATAAAAATATAATACTTATATTGTAGCTTGCTGGAATTATTTAAAGAAAAAGATGTGTTATTGTATAAATACAAAGATCCTGCAAAGAAAACTGAAAACAAGGGATCTGACAATGAAGAACGTGTTGTATATAAAATAATTGAAAAAGCAGGTAACAAAGGAATATGGATTAGAAATATCAGATTTAAATGTAATTTCAATATAACTCAATTGAATAAGGTATTAAAGAGTTCAGAAACGAAGAAGTATATAAAAGCTGTAAAATCTGTCACTGTAAGTATTAGACGATGTAGGTTTCAAAAGTGATATTCCATGAGTCAAGCTTGATCGTAGTCTGAAACTACAATTTTTTAATGGAAATTGATAGTTTCAGAAATCTAATAAAATAAAACGTTGTATTAGATTTTCGTATTTTACTCTAACGAATAAATGGCCAAATGAAAATATATAATAAACAGAAGATTATTACATTTACTTTTACCATATAGTAACTAATAGCTGACTAAAAGTGAAAAATTGCATTTAAATTTTTAAACACACTTCTGAATAGAAGCAAAAGCATCCTTCAAGGGCATGGTCTGACCTATATCACTTTTCAGACTCGCATTGATTTTCTCTAAACTTTTCATGATACACAGTCCATACAAAATTTAGTAGATCAATTAACGTGTTTGATATTTCTATGTGAAAGTATAAAACTGCGATTGAAGTGCAGTTTTTCTCCATCTAAAAGATAACAAGTTAATGGGTAGAAAAGGATGAAAGTTAGTATAGTCAAAGCAGGAGGGAAACAATGTGACCTCTGAATTTGGTAACTACTAATGCAGCTTGAGTTTGATTCCGCTAATATTAGTGTTTAAATTCGAGTGAATTCCAAGCCACATAACTAATAATGAATCAAATTTATGGAGGTGGTGGAATGTGTGGAACAAGCTGTTTTTAATGTATAGCAATGTTTTTGTAACCAGGTTGCACAAAAGCAAATTTCTGTAGATGATATACCTTTCTATAAATGCCATGCTTCACTTATTACACTGCATTTTCTCAATTTTCAATTATACTCTTCATTTTTATCTGAATTGAAATTCAATTGATGGATGCTGCAGTGAGGTGCTTTTCTAAATTAAGAGTAATGGAGCGCTTAAAGAGCACCTTGGTATGCAGCATATGACTTCAACTATACTTATGTTTAAAAACATTATTGAATATGCTTCAGCATCGGCATCTAAAAGGAAAGAAACTATATAACTTAATATCAATTTTATTGTTATGTATGCATATTATAAGTTAATTATAAGCACCTGGAAACCAGTTTTCTGGGATACATACATAAAGAAGAACAAGGAGATACTTTGTGACAGTTAGAATTCATTAATATTTTAGAGTTACAAATACATATTTATTATACATTTATAATAAATAATACAATATTACAACTTTTAGTAATTTACTAATTACATACATAACACTTGTGACGTTATTATCGGGGCAGCCACGTTGGGCGCCAAATTTATGTTACGTTGGCTCGTAGCCGTGCGTAACACAAAGAAAATCAAAGAAATGCCCGGGCTCAATCGGAGAGTGGGGGGGGGGGGGGTGTAGAAAGCAGACTGACCTATGATGTATGCGGCGGTAAGGAGTTAGTAACAATACCTGCAAGAAAAAAAGTTAAGCAAACCTGAAAAAAAAAGAATAAGTATAGCAGTAATGAAATGTCTAAATTATTCAGTGCTTTGTAGAATGTAAAAAAAAGAAACTGTTTAGATAAACTAGATAATATAATAACGGTAAAAGCAATACAAAAATTTTTAGTACAAAGTGAGGTAATATTGGGGAGTAGCAGAAACGTTTCCTCACACACCAATTAAACATAAATCAGACAAAATGTTAAAAAAAATAAATAGGTAACACACAATTGATATGAGTAATTCAGTAAATAAATAGGTAAGACACAATTGGTATGAGTAATTTAGTAGTATTGATTTTTTTTTCTTTCTTTTTTTTCTCCTATGTTTTAAAATAGCATGCAAGTCTATTGTAAAAGGTATCAGAACGACAAAGATATGGTAAAGCAACGGATAGATATTTAAAGTAATAACCAGTAGGAAATAGTTCAACTTACAAAAGTCCTTCAGCAACGCTTCCTTGCAACGGAAGTGTGAGATTCAACGATGTCCTGCACTAACGAAGCACTTCACCCTTGACTGTGAGGGTGTTGATGGAACTTCTCACACGTTACACTAATCACACCTACGTATTTCACTGGTGTTAGCAGCAGACATTATCACGCGTCGGAACTATGTAGCCTTGATAAATTTCTTGGTAATTCTATTTCCTAAGACAATAATTTCGAAATATTCTGAAGCACTAGTTTAATTTCAACTGGGACCAAAGGTATATTATTTTCATAAACATCCCAAAAAGCAGTGAGAAATTTCAACCAATACCTTTGTAAGCCGGTAATCTGTTATATTTCACCAATAACGAAATTTGGACAAGCAATGATCTATTTTAGATTTTTTGTTGTTAGAAAATTCAGAAACTACAGTATAACTGTATTTAAACAATCCAAAGTATGCGCCACTCCGAAAAGAAAAAAACAAGGACCGCGAAACTAGATCGCACACACACAGTTTTAATATCAAAAGACAAAACAACTAAAAAGAACCATAATGGGTAAAGCACGTGTATCACTTAAGTACGTCCGTCAAAATGTTCTGTAAAACACTTTTGTACAGTTAATATACGATTTTTATTTCACAAGAAACTCAACTCAAACCACAATGAATATATAGGAACGAAGAACAAAATAACACTCTGCACTCTAATCTCTTTTTATTCAACTCGTCGTTATTACAACCGCTTATCTACTCTTATCTACCTCGCTAATAACATAAGGAACATCTAAAACGTGAATGTAACAATCGTATCTAATAATTAATTACAGGCTGTTTATCGTTTCCGATAAGTTGGAATTTATTTATTAATGAGAATCAATCTTCAATTTATCTATCTTTAATTAATACACACCAGTTAAATTGCATACAATTTTGAATTATTCTGAAGTATTTACTTGATACAAACAGCGATCCAAAAACGATGTATTTTAAGAATTGAGTATTAGCGTAAAATGTTAAACGACAAAAATGCACGTTACACACTGGCGACGAGGAAAAGAAGAAATGACAGGTATCGGTAATATTGAGACATTCGATACTAATAACAAATGCTTGCATAAATAATAGATCGTACTATTATAGTTTAATGTTTTTAATGAACTGAGAAAATAAAAAAGGGCTTTTTCTCGTTTGATTTTTTGTCAACTACTAAACAAAACTACTGTCAAAACCAAAGTGAACTTAAATACAGTATAAATCTAGAGAGCATACTAGCCATACTTCGGTTCCAACATTTTGCCCCAAAAACTACTAATGAAGTGACATGCCTAAAGATAATTTCAGATTTAACAAAACATTTCAATCTCAAGCCTTCAGTTAATGTGCAACGTTTCCAGTTTAATAAACGAAGCCAGAGAGATAATGAATCAATGGCATTACGTCGTATGGCAGAAAACTGAATTTCCAGGGAATTTTTTGGAAGAGGCAATACGATATCGCATAGTTTGTGGAGTGAACGACAAATCTTTGCAGCATCGTTTATTGACAGAACCAGAATTAATCTTGAAGTCAGCTTATAACAAAGCTCTTGTTGCTGAAACAACTTTGGTGAATACTGAAGAAATTAGGAAGCAGGGTATTAACCTCGTTGCTCGTTCTTGCAAAGAAGTTGGAGCCAGTGGTTAAATTTTTTCATCAGGTGAAAATGATAGACTTACAACTGGGTTATACACAAAAAGGATATCCTGAATTTAATAAAGCGACGACAATACTAAAACAGACTAGACGAAGCAGGAAAACAGAGATATTAAGCCATTAAATGGGAAAGTATTCGCACATGAAGGAAAGGCAAAGAATGATGGATTGATGAAGAGTGCAAAGAGGCTCAAACTAAGAGAGAAATAGGAAACCATACAAATTAATTAGAATAAATTTTATGGATATTAAACCGTATAGCAAAAATATAAGGAACGTGGAAGGAGACATCATAGAAAATGTAGAGAAAGTGGTTAGATGGCAAGAATATGTAGAAAATTTATATGCAGGAGAGGAACTAGCATCACTAGAACAGGAATCAGGCATTGAAAAGGATGTCTTGGGATATCCTATACTTAGAGATAAGTTTGAATTAGCATTAAAGGATATGAAAAATGGTAAGGCACCAGGGACAGATAAGGTGCAAGCAGAAACTCTAAAAGCAACTGGACAAGCAGTAACAGAACGACTCTTCCAACTAGTAAGCTATATGTATGAGACAGGCGAGATACCCAAAAATTGCAAACCTAACATCGTAGTCACTATACCAAAAAAGAGACGAAGCTGAGGCATGTGAAAATTTCCAAACAATAAGTTTGACAACACACGTATCAAAAATATTAACTAGGAGATCAACTTGGGTTTAGGCGAAACAGTGGATCACGGGATGCAATTTTAGCTCTGAGGGTGATAATGAAGAAGAGAATAGAAAAAGGAGAAAGTGTGTATATGGGGTTTGTGGATTTGTAAAAAGCATTTGACAGTGTGAAATGGAAAAAAATGTTTAATATACTAAAACAGATTGGAATGAAAGAACACCGGCGGTAATAGAATTAGAGCAGACATGTAGAGAAGTAAATATTAGGAAAGGGGTGAGACAGGGATGTGCCCTATCCCCGTTCATTTTTAACTTGTACACCGAAGAAGCAATGAATACTGTTAAATGTAGGAAGACATTTGGAATTACTATGCAAGGACCAAAGATTGGTATGCTTAGATTTGCAGAGAGGTACGGTATGAAAATAGACAAAAATAAAGCTAAAGTACTGGTATGTGAAAGATGGGAAAATAAGTCTAAAATCAGAATACACATTAGAAAGCGAGAACTTACAAGAGGTTAGGGATTTCTCCTACCTAGGAAGCCAAATAATGCAAGATGTGAAAAGTGTAAAAGATTTAAAACAAAGATTAGCTGCATTTAACAAGAAAAAGCAACTACTATGTTTAAAGACACAAACGTAGAAAGAAGGAAGAGATTGCTAAAAGCATATGTGTGCAGCACAGCACTGTATGGCTGTGAAACTTGGACGGTAGGAGAAGCGAACAGAAAAAAGGTAGAGGTCTTTGAAATGTGGTGCTACAACCATATGACGAAGATATCATGAACAGACAAAGTGAAGAACAATGAGGTTAGACTATTGCACACAGGTAGTCAAAAATGTAGACTGTGGGAATTTCAGGGAAATGTGTAGACTAACTCAGAATAGAAATCAATGGAGGTAGGTGTCCAACCAGCTCCAAAACGGAAAACCTAATGAAGAAAGAAATAATTGTACTTAACTATTGGTGATTGTGTGAACACTTAAGTGATGGGGGATCTTGGTAATCGCAGGTTGCTTAACCCTCTTCTCATACCACTGAATATCGGTGAAATAGGGTATATATTTAGAAAAGAATAAAAGAAGTACCGAGCTGTATCTCACAAGAAAGACCAGTGGCTATGTTTGACGACAACAAACATAGAAACAATGAAAAACTTGTTGAAAGCATGTGTGTGGAGCACAGTACTGTGTGGCTATGAAATAAGAACGGACAGTAGGAGAAGCAGACAGAGAAAAGGTAGAAGCCTTTTGGAAAGTGGTACTTCAGATGTATGACGATGATAGCACAGACAGACAAAGTTAATAACAAAGAGGTTTTAGAAATAGTAGGGAAAGAAAGATATATGTGAAAAAAAAGAATAGGAGAAATAGAAGGACATGGCACGTTCTAAAGTAATTGGGGAATACTGCGGGATATATTAGAAGCAGAGATAGGAAAAAAGAGAGGTAAAGGTAGACCTAAATTAGACTATTGCATGCAGAGAGTGAAAGATGTGTGCTGGAAATCTCAGGAAAAGATGTAGGTTATAGCTCAGAATAGGAAACAACTGAGGTAAGCATCTAATCAGTTCATGAACTGAAGACCTGATGATGATTAATAATAAATAACTCTTTACTTAAAACTAGTTTACAACAAACAATATCGAAGTATGTCATTTGACATTAATACAATTCTTTACTCGTATTTATTTTTTACTTTATAAAACTCAAAAAATTAGTTGGAAACAGTTTATGACATTAGAATAGTTTGACATTCATACTATTGTTACTATATTTATTTGCCATAGCCATCTTTCATAATTTAAATGAGAATTTATTAATCAATGGAAACACGTTAAAGTTCAAATCGATTTTTTTTCAAAAACGGTGTATTGTAGCGACTTTAGGTAAGCGAATTATTTTTTTTAATAAAAACAAAATTTGTTTAATGCAATGGCAAAATGGCAAAATTTGAAAGACAGAAAGGTTACGAATAAAAATGTCTAATATCCCTCCCAAACAAGCCACTTATGACCATAATTAAAAAAATCATTTCCACGCCATATGATTGGTTATATTCCACGAAATAATAGTATAAAATATTATCACTTAAAGGGAAACCGGTTTGAAGATATTAACTGAACTTACGGCGCCATCTTTAACCCTAGAATACTATTCGTTCGTAAAATTTACCGCGGTCGAGTATTTTCACTAGTTTTCGGACACTTTCGACTACTGGTCCGTTTTAAGGTTTTCAGTATCTTCCTAATTAGTCATGAGCTATACATTTGTGTAGGTGAATCTGTTTAACTATTTCCGGTATTCGCTATTTCGACAACTTGTCGTCGATTTTACGACAGCCGTGTGCGTTTATTGCAGATCGCACGTTTACAGAGTTAAGCACCTCTCGATCTGGTCAGTACTTGGGTGGGTGGACCATGTTTTTTTTTTAGCAACGTACCTATACATATAGCAGTTGCAGGGCCGTGTAGTATATCTCGACATGGAAGTACATACTTTTTTAACAATCCCGTACACGAGTTCAATGCAAGTTTCGGTGGTGCTGCGTATGATTTTCGTAAAGGATGGTACATCATCTCATGCAGCTGAAATTGAATTTGCAGAAGAGGGTGCTCGCTATGATATAAGGATTATCTCGCCTTTCGGTCCACTTCTCGGCCGTCGTATATTAAATTTTCGAGTAATTTTAAGAAAACGCGGAGTTCGAATATTTGCTAGGTGCATTCGCATAAGCACTTTACATACCCGGAACGCGACTTTTAATATAGACAACGACCATACCACGTTGAAAAGCACCAACAACAAAACAACAACATACATATATTTAACATATTTACAATATTTAAACAGTACACAACAATCAAAAAATACTATGCAAAATAGATTTTAAGCCTAAGTTATGCACAAATTTACACACATGCGGAACAACGGTAGTTCCTGCGGCTTTTGCCACTTACCCACCATTCTTATTCGTTCATATAGATAGAACCCACAAGGGTTCTGGTACATGGTGTGGCCCTAAACGGGTCCGACTAACGCATGTCCATGGTTGTTGCGGGTCATCTTTGGACAATGGCTTTGCGGTACGCTATTACAATAAAGTCGTATTGCGATCCCTATTAATATGAACCAATTGAGGAAAAACTTTACTCTTATAAAAAACCTCAACGTTTGCAGTATCCTCATAACCTAATTGATCATTTTATTAAAAGGTGCTATTGAATATGGATAGCCCTTGATAGGAAACTTGTGTTTGTACTTAACGGGTAAATTATTATATCTAAACTTAGTCAATTGCCAAATAATATATTACATTTAACTTTTCGTGTCTGTTCATAGAATATTTGCGATTGCGTTTTTACATACTCGTCTATTGTCTTGATTGCTGCATCGTTGTGCAGATCTCTGATTTTCTCATAACGTCCTTTGCGTAAAATTAACCTGAGACACTTGTTTTGTAGCCTTTGCAGCTTTTGCAAATGGGTTTTTGCCGCTCCGCACCAAACGGGAGCTGCATAAGTGAAGGTGGGGCGAATCATGGCGGTATAAATTAGTTTTTTATTTTTCCAGCTCATCGTGCTCTTTTGAGATAATAGCGCATAGACACTAATAAGTAGTGATAGCTCTTTGTTAATGGATTTTTCAATATGTGTCTGGAATGTTAATTTTGGATCAAGGTGCACCCCCAAATATTTTACACTGTCCTTAGTCGGTAATTGTACTCCTAAAATTTCCGCATCACGATTTAATTTATTATTTTTATATTTTCGGTGGAACAGGATTGTTTCAGTTTTGGTGGAGTTTATTACAATTTTCCACTTTTGACAGAAATTGCCCACAAGCTCTACATGTTCTTCAACTTGTACAAGTGCTTGTTGGGGGTCTGTATCTGTGGCATAAACTGCTGTATCATCCGCATATAGGGCTACATTTGTGCTGTCTGTTGTAGGTAGGTCATTTATGTAGATGATGTAAAGAGTCGGCTCGAGAACTGACCCCTGTGGGACCCCAGCTTTGATGCGTACTCTATTTGAGACCGCGTCACCTATTATCACTGTGAACTCCCTTTTTGTTAGGTAGCTCAATACAGTTTTTATTATATAGTTTGGAAATTTATAAGTGATTAATTTATGAATTAGTCCTTTAATCCAGACCTTATCGAACGCCATTCCATAATCCAGTAATGACAAGAATGTAACTTTACGTTCGTTATAACCTTTAACAACGTCATTGACAATTCTGGCAACCTGTCCTGTTGGGCTATGGTTTTGTCTGAAGCCAAACTGGATATTCGATAATATTTTATTTTTACGTAAATATGTTTGAGTACGTGCATTTATTACTTTTTCGGCTATTTTGCTAAGTGTCGAAAGTAAGCTAATAGGCCTGTAATTGCCAGGTAGATTGTGATCTTTTCCGGATTTAGGTATGGGTGTAACAACTGCTGTTTTCCAAACTTTCCGGAAATAGGAACATACTAGAATTGCATTTATTATGTATTGTAACTGTACCACGGCTTTTTGTGTAAAATTTTTGATTAAAATATTAGAAATTTTATCTTTTCCAGGAGCTTTATTAGTTTTTAACTTTTTAATGATATTTTTAATTTCAGATGGAGTTGTACGTTTAATTTGATAGGGATCATGTTCTGATTTAATGACTTCTAGCTTTGCGTCAACTTCCCGTTCTATCTGATCATGAAAGGCACTATTACGTTCGGTGTTGTGATTGAGCTTAAATACATCTGCCAGCATATTAGCCTTTTCTATATTACTTTGCGCGTTTATACCATTGTGTGTTAGTGTTGGAATTACTCTATTTTTATTCTTTAAATATTTAGCCATTCTCCAGATAGAATTATCGTTTGAATTAAGCTTACTTAGTTTATCTGTCCAAGCTTTATTTCTATGAATCCAAATCTCCCGTCTAACTTGTTTGGTTAACGAATCCATTTCTTTCGTATCCTGCTCCCTGTTGTTTACCTGCCATTTCCTACGCGCTTGATTTTTACGTTTGATGAGCTG
Source organism: Platerodrilus igneus (assembly GCA_036346225.1). Lineage (NCBI taxonomy): Eukaryota > Metazoa > Arthropoda > Insecta > Coleoptera > Lycidae > Platerodrilus > Platerodrilus igneus. The sequence goes on along the minus strand of JARFIW010001501.1, from coordinate 76,992 downwards.
GAGTATTTCATTGGGTAATGCCACACCGCCTTCTTTTAGAAATACAGTTTTAATTGCCTCCGATTTCGCTATTTCGACCGCATTCAATAACTTATTGATTTCATTGTTAATTTGGCAAGCGCCGTTAATTGTCCTATTAATTTGTATGCGCCGATTCAACACCGCCCTGTACCTATCCCAATTTGCATTTTTATAATCTAAAACAGGTCGACGAGTGTTTATTTTATTTGTTCCTAGTAATGTAAATATAACTGGGTTATGGTCAGAGCTAAGCTCGACCGGGGATGTTACATTCCTGACATTAGTCACGTTCTTTACGACCAGTATATCAATTGTTGTCGGCGTGCTATTATTACTGGGAAAGTGTGTTTTTGTGCTTGGGTATAGTACTTTAGTATTGGTATTCACGGTCAGGTTATAAAGGGTTCTGCCGTTACGGTTACTCTGATGGCAATTCCATTGCTCGTGTTTAGAGTTTAAATCACCTGCAATAACAGTTTTACTACCTGCACTTTGTAGTATCTTTATATCCCGTTCCGAAAATACATTTGAGGGGCTGTTGTACACGGCGACTACGTTTGTTCCATCTTTTAATCTGAAAATGATGTTGTCGACCGAGCTTTGCGGGTTTACCTGTATTTGGGTAAATGGTATAGCATTTTTAATAAGTACTAATAGCCCGCCGCCAGCTGCATTTCTGTCCTTTCTAATTAGATTAAAGCCCTTAAAATTAATTTTATTTCTATTCCCTAACTTAGTTTCACTTATTAATAATATATCTATTTTTAACCTGTTTATAAAATCGTGCACTTCTGGAATTTTGTTTCTTATTCCATTTGCATTCCAAGCAGCAATTTTAATATTACTACCCATTTAATTTGTTACAGAATAATCTGAATGCCATAAACTTGGACATATTATCTGTACAACCTAACAGCTCATTATTTAATTTCCTAACTAAATTAAGCATTTTATCGACATCTATCAACTGATTTAATTTATTGACTTCGTTGATTAAATCGTAGAATTTTTATCATCTTTGCTTACCTCGGCAGTAACTTGCTTTGACGTTCCAGCATCTGCTGTCTTGTACCATGCATTGTGTTCCGGTAACGGCGTTTCCTTCCATTTCAGAGTGGGAAAATCGGATTTAGATAGAACTCTAAATGGGATCACACGTAGTGCTAAGAATGACCTTGATGTAGGTAATGCAACAATACCAACACACAACGTTGTACAAGAAAATGATGCTACCTTACCGAGAGAGAGATTTCCCTTGTCTAATATACAGCAAAAGAATACGAGTATAAATACGTCCAAAACAACCAACCTGAAGAGAAAAGACGGCCATAAGTGGTCAACTAAATTATCACTAAAATCTAAAAGAACAGCCAGTAGAAATTTAATTCATTTTGTGGTTGGCAGCAGAGGAAGAGCTAAAGCATATTTAACTGTTGATGATCATTTCATGCATTTCATTTCTGATTATATACTCGACATACTTCTTGAACACACTAATGAGGAAATTACCCGACAATCTGTGAAGTATGCTAAAGCCGAATCCTGGGTATCACATGTTTCGAAAGAAGAATTAATGGCACTTTTTTCTGTGTTGATTCTCTTCGCGATAATAAAAGATAATCATCTTAACGCGAAAGTGATGTTTGATTCTATTCTGTCGGGTTCATTTTATAAAGCTTGCATGTGCTGCAAACGCTTCCACTTTTTAATTAACTGTCTTCGATTCGACCATAAAGAAAGTAGAGAGGAAAAAAAGCAATTGATCCTTTTGCACATACACGAAATCATCATCACTAGGTCTTCAGTCATAGAACTGGTTAGAGAGCACCATCATTGTTTCCAATTCCTACTATTTCCATATCCTATCTGTTATTACTTTGTCTGTCCATGCTATCATCCTCATACATCTGAAGCACAGCATTTCAAAAGGCTGCCACTGTCTTTCTGTCTGCTTTTCAGACTGTCCGTATTTCATAGGCATGCTGTGCTGTGCTCCACACATATGCTTTCAACAATTTTTTTCTTGTTCTAAGTTTGTTGTATTCCATAATAGGCGCTGTTTTCTCTTGCTAGATGCAGTTCGGTCCCCTTCTATTGTTTTACAATTATATATTCTATTTGTACAACAATCACTGGTTGTGAAGGGGGGTAAGCAGCCTGTGGCTGCCAAGTTCTTCCAGCACTTAAACATTCACCGATTTAATATTTTTCCAATATATCCTTTGGCACAGTCAACATTAGTTGCAGATATTTCACAACCAACACCTGTAGTTGTTTATAATAATCATCAGATTTATGTGCGTTTATTTTATTATTCGAGAATATTGCACAACCAATACTTGTAGTTGCTTATAATAATCAACATGTTTAAGTACAGTTACTTTTTTATCCATCTTGGGACCGATTAGTTGCGTACCTCCATTGATTTCTATTCTCAGCTAGCCTACACATCTCTCTCAAACTCCAACAGCCTACATCTTTCACTATCTGTATACAGTAGTCTAACCTCGGTCTACCCCTTCTTCTCTTTTTTCCTATCTCTGCTTCTAATATATTCCGCACTATTCCCTCATGCCGTAGTATGTGGCCTATCATCCTATCTCTCCTATTTTTTACCGTTTTCCACATATTTCTTTCGTCTCCTACCATTTTTAGTATCTTTTCGTTCTTAACTTTATCTGTCCATGATATCTTCATCATACGTCTGTAGCACCAATTTCAAAGGCTTCTACCTTTTTCTTGTCCGCTTCTCCTACTGTCCAGGCATCACAGCCGTATAATCCCGTGCTTTACACATATGTTTTAAGCAATCCTTTCCTGGTTTCTATGTTTGTTGTTTTTGAACACAGTAGTTGCTTTTTCTTGTTAAATGTAGCACGACCTTGTGCTAATCTTTGTTTTATATCTTTGTAATTTCCCCATATTGCGGTATTTGGCTTCCTAGGTAGCAGAAATCCTTAACCTCTTGCTAGTTCGTGTTACATATTTGTATTCTTGTTTTTGATTTATTTTCCCCTCCTTTGCATACCAGTACTTTAGTTTTAGTTTTGCTAATTTTCATACCGTATTTCCCTGTTAGAACCGTTTCCATTTCATTAAGAGCAGCTTCTAAATCTAACTCTTCCTTGCTAGACGCTAATACCGCTATATCATGCGCAAATCTAAGCATATCAATTTTTTGTCCCTGTATATTAATTCCAAATGTCTTTCTGCATTTGACAGTATTCATTGCCTCTTCTACGTACAAGTTAAAAATTAATAGGGATAGAGCACATCCCTCTTTCGCCCCTTTCCTAATGTTTACTTCTCTACGTTCCTGCTCTAATTCTATTACTGTTGTTTGCTCTTTGTATAAGCAATATACTATTCGTCTATCCCTATAACTCATTTCAATCTTTTTGAGTATTTCGAACATTTTTTTCCATTTTACATTGTCGAACGCTTTTTCCAGATCTATAAACCCTTATATACACGCTTTCCCCTTTTTCTATTGTTTCCTCCATTATCACTTTTAGAGCTAAAATAGCCTCCCATGTTCCCCTATTTCGCCTAAACCCAAATTGGTCTTCTGCTAGTATTTCTTTAGCTCGTTTTTCCATTCGTCTTTGTACAATTCTAGTTAATATTTTTGACACGTGTGCTGTCAAACTTATTGTATGTGTGTGACTACTACGCCCAAGGTCCCGGGTTCGAATCCCGACACGGTCCGCTTGAAAAATGTTAGGCGAGCATTTTTCACAAAAATACACCCTCGTTCGGATGAGAGGTAAAATGGAGGTCCCGTGTGTGAGTGTTGTCACGCACGTTAAAGATCCCTACCTTGCTTGGAACAGCAAGTGTTCGGCAAAATTCAAAATTTTCCAGGTAACAAAAACTCGCTTCCTGGCCAATGTAGTACCTTCGGGTGGAGCATTGGAAAAATCACATGTAATGTCAAACTTATTGTTCGAAAATTTTTACATCTATCCGCGCCTTTCTTTTTTGGTATAGTTACTATGATGTTACGTTTGAAATCTTTGGGTATCTCGCCTGTCTCATACATATAGCTTACAAGTTGGAAGAGACGTTCTGTTGCTGCTTGTCCAGCGGCTTTTAGAGATTCTGGTTGCACCTTTTCTGTACCCGGCGCCTTACAATTTTTCAGACCATTTAATACTAATTCAAAATCACCTCTAAGTATAGGATATCCCAAGTCATCCTTTTCAATGTCTGACTACTGTTCTAATGCAGTTAGTTCCTCTCCTGCATATAAATTTTTTATATATTCTAGCCATCTATCCACTTTTTCTACATTTTCTATAATGACGTTTTCTCCTGCGTCTCTTATACTTTTGCTATACGGTTTTATATCCCTAAAATTGATTCTAATTAGTTTGTATGCTTCATCTGTCTTTCGTACTTCCATCTTAGTTTGTACCTAACCTCTTTGCATTTTTCATCAATCCATTGTTCTTTAGCTTTCCTACATTTGCGAATAATTTCCCATTGTATGGCTTTCTATCTCTGTTTTCCTGTTTCGTATGATTTATTTTTGTATTTTGGTCTTTCTTCTATTAAATTCAAAATATCCTTTGTTATCCATGGTTTCTTATTTTCTTTTTGTGTATACCCCAGAATATCTCTGGCCGCCATATCTAGGCTGGATTTAATATTATTCCATTCTGTTTCTTGTACCTTAGTATCAGATATTTTCCCGATAGCTTTCAGAAATTTATTTGACTTTTTTTCGAATCGTTCTTGAATATCTTTATCTTTGAGTTTATCTAAGTCAAAGTGCCTTTCTCCGTTTCTTTTTTTCAAATTTTTAAATTTAAGTACGGCCTTTATAATTACGATTCCTAAACCGTTGTCCAACAAGAATGTAATCTATTTAATATCTTCCTTTATCTCCTGGCACCTTCCACGTATATCGTCTTCTAGCATGATGTTGAAATAATGTGTTTGTCATGATTAAATTGTTCTAGTCGCAAAATACTACGAGACTAATTTTCCTTGTCGTTTCTCGTGCCTAAACCAAATAAACCTACTACCGCTCCTTCCCTACACTTACCTACCACCACATTAAAATTCTCCATAATTATTAAATTTTCATGTCCTTTTACGTATCTTAATATGTCTTCGATATCTTTGCAGATCGGTTCTACTTCTTCATCACTGTAGCTAGAGGTGGTCATGTATACTTGTATTATTACTGTGTTTACCGGTTTAGATTCTAATCTAACCATGAGTACCCTTTCGTTCTTTTGTAAGTAATTTTCTACACTGTATTCTATCTTTTTCCGCATAACTATCCCCACACCCAAATTTCCTTCCTCTGCTCCTGTATGAATTATCCTGAAGTCTCCACTCCAAAAGTACCCCGCCTCTGGCCACCGAACTTCGCTGATCCCTACTATGTCTAGTGATAACCTATTTATTTCAATTTTTATGTTTTCTAGCTTACCTACTTGCTTCATACTTCTAACATTCTACTCTCCGACTCGCAAAATGTTCCCAACTTTTAATCTTAACTTTCCCGTCGCATTCTCCGAAGTAGTCCCCTCCCGGAGATCCAAATGGGGGACTATTTTAACTCCGGAATCTTTTACCCCAAAGAATGCCATCATTTTATTATAATTTAGGTATGTTGTGTACTTAGGAGGTAATGTGCTGGTTTCCCGTTGCCTTCCACATCGCGGTAGTGTGTCTTAGACTGCCATACAAACCCCTATAGTCTCTGCCAGTCTAAGTACCGAAAGAGCCGCTGCCCTCCTTCGGGGACCTGTCTTAGTCTTGTTCCTCACTAACGACCCTACTACTTTGGTTGGAACTGTAGCTTGGCTTTTTAGCTCATTGGAACACGCAAGCCATTTCACCTGTACCAGTAATCTAGAACATCGGCAAGGTGCAGGTCCATTCGAAATGGATATACGAAATATATGAGAAATATTTATTGATACCTGCAGAACAGCCTATACGCCATCGTCTTACTTGACTATAGACGAACAACTTCTAGGTTTCCGTGGCACGTGTTCATTTAAGATGTATATACCGAACAAGCCAGCAAAATTTGGAATAAAGATTGTGATGCTATGTGATTCTTCATCGAAGTACCTAATTAACGCCTGTTTATATTTAGGAATAGGAACAAAAACAGGAGGTTTACCAGTAGAAATTATTCCGTATAAGGGTTATCAAAGTCTGTTCACGGCAGTAATCGAAATATCACGGTGGACAGTTGGTTCACTTTGGTAGCCCTTGCTGATGAACTATTGAAAGAGCCATACAAACTTACAATGTTAGGAACTATAAAAATAAAAGAGAGATACCTCTTGAACTATTAGACACGAAGAATAGGAAGCCAAAAACTTCAATATTTTGTTTTGACCAAAGTAAAACTTTGGTGTCTTAAATACCAAAAAAAAATTATAAATGCGGTGTATTGCTATCCACATTGTATGAGGGAGCCGAAATTTCAGAACAAAATTGTAAACCACAGATAATTTTAAATTATAATGAAACAAAAGGGCGCGTTGACACTTTTGATCAACTTTCTTCTAATATGAGTTGTAGCCGAAACTAGAAGATGGCCATTATGCGTGTTTTACGGAATGATAAATTCAGACAGTATTAATTCATATATAGTCTATTGCTACAATGCAGTTAAGACGAGCATAAAACCTTTACCACGTAAAGGTGTTTATGATCGAATTGGCTCATCGTCTTGCAAAGCCATGTATGGAACACAGAATAACCATAGCAAGTTTGCGTCGAAATCTTCGCTAAACTATTTGCTAACTACTCAAGGTAGATGCGGTAGATAAAAATACCCTACTTCAAGATAAAAAACGTACAACGTGTTTTTACTGCCCGAGTAAACTAAGACGTATGACTACTACATATTGGGTACAGTGTCAACGCGCAATATGTGGAAAGCATCGCGGGAATTACTGTGCTGAATGTGCCTCACAATAACAATTATTTTGTGTTATTACATTTTATTGTGTTACTGAATATGTCAATAAGTTATTTTTAATTTTGTACCTTTTTCAAATAAAAATGTAGCTTTTATACCAGGGTTATTTAATGCTCGTAAAATTTACGACACTATAGTAGTGACTTATATCAAAACCAGTATAGTATTCTAGGGTTAAGGAGCACTAACTCCCTTAGCAAGTTTGGAGATCAAGAGTTATGTCAAATTGACATGAAATGAGCTCAAGAATTTGCAGTTTTCTTTTGTGAAAAGCGTTTCTGGATATCCTGAAATTATCTTTCTATACAGTATTTATAATCTATGTGTTCTCTATTTTTGAACAAATGTTTTTCTTTTAAAGATGTTTATGTATTACACAAATATATACCATGTTTAATAATACAAGAATTGATTTGTTACAGGCCAGCCAGAAGAAAAGTATATATGCTGTATGATTTATAACCAGACAGTTCCATAACAGGTGGTGCTTGGTATCAAGATCAAGATTTTGAATCTGAGTTTGTGGACATTTTAAACCAACAGTGTTGTCGGTTTCTAGAAGGTAAACTTGATGCAACAGTTAAACATGGTGGTGGTCCGCTATTAGTGAGAAATCGAAGTTACGTTACATCTACTGATGTACATAAATTTATATCTAATTTAGGCATCAGTAAAATTAAACTATCTGTTGATGATATTGAAAGTATTTTGTAGCGGCGGCTTTTCTATAAGTGCTGTAGAGCTGCAGAACCACCCACAATCAGAAACGAACAAATACGTTTAGTAGTATAAAAGAGATCGATAACCAGCAACTAAAGGTATTATGAATTCCTAAGTTGGATGTCCATAGCAGTCGGTCAATAATACAGTAAACATGCAACTCTAAACAAGAATAATCCATAAAATCACTGTCTAACTACGTTGTTCTGCAGATCTTATTTGCAAGTTCGGCTATGTGTCGGAACATATCGCGCGAATACGATCATAGTAAGAAGCGGCCTCGTTAACCCATTCTTGAGCTGCATAGATTGCAGCGTCAGTTGACTGCACATAACACTTACTTTATAATGGAAACTAATATACATAACTTGAGCATTAAGTTTTAGGCAACCAGCTATACAACTGAAGTATGGAGTTTAAACACTGCATAAAAGTAGCGCTGCAATCTTCGTAAACGATCGTCTCGTTCCGTTGGCAATTCGTATTGTAATTGTAGTAGGTGACGCCAAGATACTTAAAGATTTTTTTAAATTAGTATTATTTTTCAATTTTGTGCTGTTATCGTTAGATTAGTAGTTTATTTTCAGAAATGGAAACTTATAGAGTGCGAAATAAAAAAAAATGTGTTGTGTTAGGGTGCAATGACACCGAGAGTAAAAGACATTATTTCCCTAAAAATGAGGAAGAACTGTTTAGGTTATGGATTAGAAATGTAAACAACCCCTTGTTACTTAATAAAACATTTAGCCAAATCTGCAGTAGTTATGTTGTATGTAATAAACATTTTTCAAAAGAATTTCTAGTAGAAGGTACAAAACGTGGCTTACGAAGAGATGCTTATCCTAATATCAATTTACGAAGAAATGGTAAGTTGTAGATTTGAGAGCAAAAAATTTATTACTTAGTTTTATCAATAGTATTTTTGCATGAATACAAGTTGAACATGTTAAAATAGCTTTTATATTACCTGATTTTTGCTAAAAACATTTGTTGGACTAGAAAATACATCAAAGGTTCATTTGTTTGCACGCACAAAATAGTTCAGTTTTGCACTGAATGAAAGTCTTTTGTTTACAATTTTGAAGTGTAGAAAGGGCAGTAACCGACCCCTTCGTTTGTTAATAAAACTAAGGAGATTGCAGATTCGTGCTCGGTAAAAATGCATAGGTACCTAATTAATAACTTTGGCCGTAGAGTATTTTGTATACTGATTTCTACTATGTATTAAATATGTAAGAAAGTTGTCGCTTGTTATTATCTTTGTTACTCAGTAACACTTAATTTGTTTTAGAACTAGAACCCACTACCATCACTAGTATTCCTGGAACATCAAAGGATGTATTAATCACTCCCGACATCCATCAGGAAGACAATATTCCGAATTTGATTTCTGAAAACCATGAAGTGCAGTCTTGTATGATTTTGGAAATGGTTTCGTATAATTGACTAATAAAAACTGTTTTAGGTGGAATTTCTACACTTTCCATTTTGTCAGAAGTTGATACAACAAGACAAGCAAGTTTGACACCTAAGGCAAGAACTTTGTATAAATCAGTTATTAAGTATAAAAATAAAACACGCAAGACAAATTCCATTGAAGAAACAATTGAAATTTCTCGAAAATTGTAAGAGCAGTACATTGGTAGACCATTTAAATAGTATTACTGCAAATTTCATTGTTTCTCAAGTCCGAACACAAAACCAGAAACCTGAAGCCAGACGATTTACAGTGGATGAAAAAGTTTTTGCATTAACTTTAGCCAAGGCCAGTGGAAAGGCTTACAGATTATGGTCAAAAATATTTTCATTGCCTGGAAGAAAAACCATTAGTAATTTTATAAATAGAATTCCATTGCCACCTGGAATTAACACTACTTTGATACAGAACCTGAAGGACAATGTTGTAAGAATGGGTCCACGTCAAAAATGTTGCTCGCTTATTTTTGATGAAATGTCAATAACTAGCAGTGTACAGTATAATAGGAAAGATGACAAGATCGAAGGTTTAGAAGACACTGGTTTTGAAAGATCAGCTAAACTAGCAGACCACGTGAATGTTTTTATGCTGCTAGGTGTTTTTTCAAAGTGGAAACAACCTATTTGTTACACATTTTCCGATGGACCAATTAAAAGTGCACCACTTAAAGAGCTTATAAAGAAAGTTATCGAAGCGAGCCAAGATATTGGTTTGACAGTGGTTGCTACCATATGTGATCAAGGTAGTGCTAATCAAGCTGCTATTAAAATGCTACTTAATGAAACAGCAGAAGTTTTTCGCAAATCAGGGGAAGAGAATAAGTGTTTTGGATTCCTAGTGCGGAGCCAGGAGGTGATTCCATTGTATGATGTGCCACATATATTTAAATGCATACGAAACAACCTTCTACAAAAAGATTTGCACTTTGAATTAAATAATACTAAAATGGTGTCAAAATGGTCACATATTGAACGGGTTTATTTCTTGGATAAAGCAGATGATAACCGAATATGTCCAAAACTAACGGATAAACATGTTATTAAATCAAAAATTAACAAAATGAAGGTTTCTGCATGTACACAAGTATTTAGTCATCAGGTTGGGAGTGTGATGAAAAGAATTGTACAATGGAGTGAGTAGAATAGACCAGCTCTCTAATTATATTAATATTGTACTTTCAGATATTCAAGATCGAAATAAGTTGGAACCTGAGGCAGCATTCACAGCTCAATTGATACTTTTTTTAGATCAATTATTTGACAGCATTAATGGTAATGCAAAAATAGGGCCGTCAACAAAACTTTTAAAAGGTGGTGTTACATCTGCATCCCCACATCATAAATTTTGGAAAGATTCCATTAAGGTTTTGCAAACCATGAACTTTTATTGCCCAAAAAAACAAAAATTTGTTAATAGCCCTTCCATAAAAAATTTAATTTTTACGCTTTATGGTTTCTTATATCTTAAAGATGTTCTTTTTTTGAAACATAAGTTTCAGTTTTTTTTAACTCGATTTTTTAATCAAGATTCACTTGAGAATTTTTTCAGTTACATAAGAAGCCATGGAGTTAGGAATGTATCTCCAGGATGCTCACAATTTAAAACTTCGTATAAAGCTCTGTTAGTGAACAATTTCTTGTCTGTTCATTCTCCGTACTCTAACTGTGAAAAAGATATTCACCAGGGAACACTAAACAATCTTCGGGAATTTTTAACTGGTGAAATTGTTGATGTAAATGTATTACAACCTACATATCTTGATGTGGGCATCCCGGAATACATTTCTTTAAATAAGAAAACTAAAATTAGTCAGTGTGTGTTAGTGTATTATACTGGATTTTTAGCCAGTAGATTATTAAAAATGATAAAAGACGATCATTGTAGGACATGCTATGATAATTTGACAGCATACGGTGGTAATTTACCGACAGATTTTATAGAGGCCAAAGAATATAAGAAAGATCATTTAATAAGACCTGGTGGATTTCTAACATTTTTAGTGTGTAAGTCGATGCCACAATTATATTACTTAATTCCTAGAATTTGCCACCTTGAAAATATATCTATTCGTTTAAAAACCATTTTAATGCAAAACACGGATTTTACTCCAATAAATTGTCCTTTACATAATTTAGCAGATAAGATGTGTTCATTATTAATAAGATGTTGTATATACTTTTGGTGTAGAAATGTAAATTTAATATGTAAGGGACAGGATTCTAAATTTAATACTATCCAAGCCAATAACCACACAATTCAAATAGATCCAATTAAAACACAAGCATATAAAAAACATGTAGCTAAAAGGAAGCTCCAGTTAAAACTGTCTAAAATATAGTTGTATTTCTTTTTATAAAATTTGGTACATGTATGGATAAGCTCCAATATTATATTCTAGAATGTTTTTATTAGTTATTTAGCAATATACTCTGACTCAATTGTTGGGAATGCAACAGTTCTTTATATGTTTCTCTCCTATACTACATTTAGTTTCAGTATAACAATTATTGTTAAATTTGCTCCAGTAACTTATTCAGTTAGAAATATCTGGTCTTGTTCAAACTGCAAAATACATAAGACTTTCTATAAACTGCTGATAAGGTACATCCACCATAACGTTACTGTCATTATACTTCTAATAAGATTTATTTCTAATTCCATTGAAGTACTAACAGTTTTTGATTAAAACATATTAAATCTTAATAACAATCATTCAATATATTCTGTTTAATGTAAGGTGATTAAACCGTTTTTCTATTGATGTTTACTGCCATACCCAAGTAACTTTTGACTTGTCCTACATCTTTAATCTTAAACGATTGAACTAAATACATTAGGTACACCAAGTACTTGTTATAAACAACACTTGACTATGATCCACTGTGATGCGTCAAAATAATTGTTGTTGCTCAGGAATCAAATATAATTCTGTAGTGTACAAAAACGAATAACTTTATTGTGTCTAACAAAAACTATTACTAAAGAATGTCTATTTATGATAAAGAAAATGCATTATTGTAACTAAGTAGTATCATATGACGCTAGGGATCCCAAAACATTTTCCTATTTTCCGGAATAATACCATCTAAGTTTTTAAGGAGGGTTTCCTTTCTCGATTTTGGAATACCGGTCGCTTGGGTATGTGACTTGAGAAGTTTTAAACCACCCTGTAATGTTTTAATTTGTTGAAAATCCAAATGGACAAGGTTATTGTTTCCAGTTCTGTACTCCAAAGTGTGCTGATCTTTCCGTGCAATCACCTGAATAATATTATGTAAATAGGGACGTGGATTCATTTCTAAGCTTTTGCTATGAACTAAAATCTTGCCAGTTAAAAAAGTCTTCTACCTACATTATTTTAATGTCAACTCTACCACAGTTGCATTTTTCGACTGCGAAAATAAAATCATTAAAGTCATGTTTTCTTTAGCTTTTTAGAGCTAATTCCACCTGCTGATGAAAACTATCGGCAGACATAAAAGAATGGCCAGGTTCAAAATACTTAATGGTAATTGTGTTTCCATTCAGTTTTTTAGAATTTATTAAGTACACCAAAAAGCTCATGAAGGCCCTGTTCTGATTTTGTGCGGCACAATTATTCAACCACAGTATAAAATGTTCAAAATCCCTGTTCGATGAAAAGAAGGAGTGGAATGCACTTATAATATCTTCTTTTGATCGGTCAGAAGTAGCTTCGTGCCAAAGGACCGCTAAAGATTTTATTTTCCTGCTAGACCCAAGTGGAACAAAACTCTGGTAATAAACCACAATCCTCTGAGTAAAGATAACCTTCTTGAACATATCAATACGTGGTAACATAATAACTTTTTGCATATCAACTGACACACGTATCGATCCAGTTTCAGACGACTTCGATAGATCTTTCTTATAATGTTTCCTGGACTCCTTAGCAAGAGTATGTGCTTTCTCTATTTTTCACACGTCTCACACTGTTCATCTAAATTTTCTGTTTCATGGCAAGGCATTTTTGGGGAATAGTATGGGATATATTACAAGCAGAGATAGGAAAAAAGAGGTAGATGTAGACCTAGATCAGATAGTGATAGTTGCAGACTGAAAATTTCAGGGAAATATGTAGGTTAGTTCATAATAGGAAACAATGATGGTACGCGTCTAACCAGTTCCAGGACTGAAGACGTAATGGTGATGATGGCAGTTATTAGGCAGCTTAAATTCTTCACAGAACTCGCACTCTTTGTGACCTAAATTTGTAAAGATGTTTTTTCCCTTAACAATCTTTTGATAAACTTCATACGAGCACTGCTGATACAGATTTTTTTTAATATCATTTTTATACATCGAAATAATGCTAACATCACTTGGCAAATACCATCTGTCAGGTGCATGCTCGCGCCTATAATGAGAAATGCAGGGTTGAAAACTTTCAATGCAATCCTCCATTTTTTTTTGTAGAAATTTTTACGTTGAAGCTTTTCTTTATAATAATCTTTTGATTGCTTAACGAAACACTGTATAGGCCATACATTAGTTTTTTTAACCTAAAGTGGTTCGAAAAAATTATTTACATACTTTCTGTGCCTCGTCTTGTTTCGTTTTCAAGTAATACTTGAAACTGACATTTTTCAAAAAATTGTCTGTTTCATTGACACGTCGTCTTTTAACATCAGTGCGCGAGATATTGTTTAATATGAACGATCTTTTTCGGTCCAGTTAAGTTTCCAATATGAGTTGTTTATGTGCACTCTTCGTTCTTCATCAATTTTATCAATCCATCTTAATTTATAACAACAAAGTGCTAAAACCATATGGATTCTACTAAGTTTTGTTTTCCTTTGTTTTCTTACAGAGTTTGAATCTTCGAAACCTTTCGCCCTCTTTTTCTTCCAGACTTCGTATGCAAATGTGCATCTAAAAATTACGAAAGATATAAGTATATAACAAATTTATCAGTTATGCCTTTTCCATATTTACCATTTTCTGTGTGTCGTTCTTCTACATTGCCAAGCTCAGATTTATTTTCTAATAATTGTTGTTTTTGTGAACTTGTAGTTTGAGAATCTACATATTGTAGAATGTATCGTCATGAGAAACGATATTCCAGCAGTTAAAGAAGATGTACACCATCCAACATTATTAATTAGTATATACCTAGAAACCTCTCACAGCGTTCCTCGAACTATTTAAAAACTAATTGTGATAGTACTTATTATATTTTCAAAAGAGCTGACTACATAGTCATGTATAGGTCAATCTTGCACATAATGTATCTGTTGGCACTATGCTATTGTTGTCTAAAAAAATCTCTAGTTGTGTTAGCTCGTCTTTGGTAAAAAATATCGTTAGATTTGTCTGTCGGAAGTGCGCCGATAGCATTTGCAGCTCTAAAGCAATCATTCGTAACGAAAGTTGTAGCAACCGGGAATTCTAATAGTATGGGATCTTTTTCACTGGATACTAAATGAAAACTTTTATCCAATTGTATGAATTCTGTGCCACATAATCTAATATCACAATGAATGATTACACTCTGTGTTTGTTTACAAATCCTACTTGAGTTACTAAGCGTATCAAGCACGGGTTTCAAATTAGAATTATTGCTACCGTATATATTGAGATTTTCTTTATACTCCTTAAACGTTGTTCTATTACCTGAGAATTTAACATTACCAAGAGCAACATTATCCTCCATGTAAACTGGAAGCTCGCAATCCATCAAGCATTCCGATAAATAATTATTATCATCACTACTGGAAGTTATTTTATCGGTTTAATTAACGAGCTTATTTGTGGTATCAAACAAAGGCTTCCTATTATAATAATCACTGTTAACACAGTCTTTCACTGCTAACAAAACCATAAGTTTCCCACGGGTGGTCATGGTTAAAATTGATGTTTGATCGGTAATAATTAATATAAAACCAAAGACATGTTTTGTATGACATTCGGGTAAGACACTAATTTTAATACAATACTACTTTTAATAAATTCGTAAAATCAATTGGATGCAACAAAACATACTGCAGCAACGGTGATTAATTAATACATACTAAACCGATAAAAGGATAACGGAAGAGTACCTACTTAAATTACGCAGAATGTTACTAGCAAATCTCTTAATAGTTACTTAGTAATAATCACGCATCCTCTTTCTACTAAGGTATATCACCGTACTTCCGTATATAATACGGTGCTTTAACTATGTATATGGGACACGCGGTGTTTTAACTACGAGTAGATATGTCTTTATGCAGATACGGGGATAGTAATTTTTGTATTTTTATATATTTATCTTACACGTACGGCTTTCTTACTAAATAGACATTAAAACTAAAGGTATGGTGCAAAAACTCGGCTTTAGAATTTTTTGTATTTATGGGGCTTTAACTATATATATATATATATATATATATATATATATATATATATATATATATATATGGCGCCAACTCCTTATAACAACTATCAAGAACCTTTAACTCCCTTGATAGTTTTTCTAAAATTAAATCTGCAGTATTACCATTATTCAGCGGGTGCTGCTATTACAAAGTAAGAGTTTCTTGAAGATAGGACTTAGATCATTTAAGTATTTTATATTTCATATTTATACATTATTGAGCCTATATTTTAATAAAATTTTAGATTATAAATTCATTATTAATGACTTTACATATTTTATGTACATACTTTGTTTTTATTTACTCCTATACTTATATATTGTCATATATTTTATTACTAGTAACTGTATAACTACTATAAACTTAATATTATTATCATATTGGTGGAAACAAATAAATATTTATCTATCTATCTGCCTCTGTTACTTCAGTTTCATCATGCTCTTAACGAATATTTTTAAGCCAAATAGTTCAGAACTAGAAGCAGTGGTGTATATTTTTACAAATTTCCGCTATTTAGTTTCTTTTATCTGTCAATTTAATTTAAAATTTAAATTAGGTAACTATAAATATACACACGCCACTCACTTGCAGTGTTTAAACTCCGAACTTCAGTGTATTGTTGGTTGCATAAAACTTAATGCTAGATTTTAACATGGCAGTTACCATTATAAAATAGGTGTTATGTGGTTGACTGTTGCTATTCGAATTGTTAAGTTTTGTGTGCTTTCCGGTTCTTTTAGACAACGCGTCACGCATTTCATCTTTCGTATGTACTATTAAACTAGAATTGATCTGTGTAGAGGATATGAGACATCGTAATTATATTCTTTCTTAGGTAATGAGAGACGTTTTGTTTTACTTTACTTTAATAATTATATTAACCCATTACCAGTTAGTTATTCACAGATTAAAAACTGAATAAACATTTGTGTTTGAAATTTTAGTGTATAGATAGTAAGTTTGCATATTCAATTAGTTAAATTTCGTTCATCAACAATAAACTTTTTCACTGTTTCCTGAGGACGTTTGCTACATTAATAGTGTCTAAAATGGATGTTATTTTTAATTTAAGTGAAAAAAGATTCTCTCAGCTTACTTTTCAAGAACAATTAACTATTAAAGATCAGGGTCGTCCTATACCACAACTGAACATTGAAAATTCTGGTACAAGTCGTGGTAAAACTTATAAAAGGCCGTTCAATACAGACATTTATAAAAGAAACAGTTGGATTTGTGGGTGCAATCGAAAAAATGCATTATTTTGCTTTCCGTGCGTGTTGTTTTCGGATGATCGTGGTGAAAAACTTTGGTCGCGAACAGGTGTACGGGATTTGGTTCACTTAAGTGAAAAAATTAAAAAACATGAAAACTGTAAATCGCATGTTAATAACGCAATGCAATTAGCTCTGTTTGGCAAAATAAATATACAGGCTCAACTTAATTCTGCGTACTTGATAAATATTCAGAAGTATAACGACGAAGTAATCAGAAATAGATATATTTTATCTAAAATTATAAACTGTATAAAATTTTGTGGAGCATTTGAACTTGCACTTCGCGGACACGATGAATCCGATTCATCTGAAAACCCCGGTATTTTTAGGGGACTGGTTAATTTTTCCTCGGAGCTTGATAGACCTCTTGAGGATCATTTGAAAAATGCAGGCGTCTTTAAAGGTACTTCCAAAACAATTCAAAATGACTTATTGGAATGTATTCTTGAAGTTTGTCATTTTGAAATTGTCCGAGAAATCCAAGAAAGCCCGTTTTTAGCAGTGATGGCAGATGAAACGACAGATATATCAGCAAAGTTTCAAATGGTTACAGTTTTCCGTTATGTCACAAAAGATTGCGATCCCCTTGAACGGTTTTGGAATTTTTTACTTCCAGAGAAACATGCTGCAGATTCACTTTCTGAAACAATTCTAGGTGTTCTAGAAACTGTAATCAAAAATAACACTACCAAACTTATTGCACAGAGTTACGATGGGGCCGCAGTTATGAGCGGGAAACGTGGCGGTGTTCAAGCTCGAATTAAGCAAAAATACAAAAATGCTCATTTTGTACATTGTTACGCTCATCAACTAAATCTCGTAATGACAAAAGCATGTTCTATAAATAGCCAAGTAAGACTTTTTTTTAGAAATTTGCAGGATATACCGGGGTTTTTTAGCTCTTCACCTCAACGTGTAGCAGTGCTTAATGAAATAGTCGGCAGGAGAATGCCTCGTTCTGTTCCTACTCGCTGGAATTTTAATATTCGTGTGGTTAATATAGTATACGAATACAGAGATGCATTAATTGAATGTATGGAAAGCTTGGAGGAAAGCACAAATATCCAAACGTGCAAGCAAGCTTCTGGAATTTTGCGAATTTTGATGGATCAAAATTTTTTGGTTGACCTTCTTTCATCATGTTATGCCACACGTGGATTTACTATACAATCAATTGCAAAAAAGAAATATGGATCCAACTGAAGCTCAAAGAGTTATAGGTGTGTTTGAAGTTAATATTAATAATATACGTAACAATAAAATAGGAACCGTCATTAAAGAAGCATCAAAATTAGATACTGTTCCTGCAGAAACTAAACGAAAACGGCTTAATAATGGTCAATGGGATCACCGTGTCGCCTGCATAGAAGTATGCGACATTATTGTTAACAATGTAAAGGAACGTTTTTCTTTTACTGACCATTTAATAGCCGCTTCACTTGTATCTTCAGAAAAATTTCTCGAGTATGATAACAAGTTTCCAGAACAAGAGTTAGATTTAACTTGCATCGCTTACGATATTTTAAATAAAGAACGCCTCAAAACAGAGTTGTCCGTATTATATTCCAATAGGGAATGTAGAGAAATACGTGGTGCTG
The DNA here is from genome assembly GCA_036346225.1 of Platerodrilus igneus. NCBI lineage: Eukaryota > Metazoa > Arthropoda > Insecta > Coleoptera > Lycidae > Platerodrilus > Platerodrilus igneus. Next base: position 58,567 of record JARFIW010001501.1, on the reverse strand, counting down.
TGCCTTTTCTTAAATTCATAATTGCGAATAATTTGGACGAAACGATGGCCGAAACTAAAAAGCTATTACAAATTCTTGTGACCACACCAATGACCACTGTTGAAGCCGAACGCAGTTTTTCTACTCTAAACCGTGTAAAAACTTTTTTAAGAAACTCGATGTGTGAAGATAGGTTAACGGCCCTTTCAATGCTGTCAATTGAAAAAAAATTCATAACTTCAATTCCCGATTTTAACGAAAAAGTGATTGACCAATTTGCTACAAAGAAAGATAGACGTTTTCCACTCATATTTAAGAAAAACCAATAAAATATTTTTACATTAGCGATGCAGAACTACCAACTATATTCGGTGCGAGCCGCCACTGGTATTTTGTATACAGTTGTATTAGATAATAAGGCAGAAAGAATTGTTAATCCTAAAGGAGATTATTTATACAGGACTATTAAACCATTTTTACAATCTCCAGGTATTGTAAGGACGACATGTGGCATTTGTCCTGTCGAAGAGGGATGTGCCGAAACTGGTTTAATTAATCCAAAAACTTGTAAATACCTTACAGATTGGTAAATAATTAATACCCTAAACAGACATATAGTTCAAATACACTTTTTAAACCCGGAGTTTAATGTTACATTTTTTGGTTATTGTTTGGTGTTTATATGATTTCCTTTGCATTCTATAGGATGATTTTTGTAGTATCAATATTCCAGTGTTAATGTAAGTACAATTCTTTATTAATTCGGACAAAAAAGAATACCTGAAATTTATTTTTATACATGCATTGTGATGTTTCAACTATAAATTCAATAACTAAGAATTTCTAGTATAGGTTGTAGATTGTCTTCTTATGATGTTAGTCATTTTACGCAAGTAGGAGGAATACAGAGTTTCTGGCACCACATTTGCTCCCACATCTGGACCAAATTTACATGTAAAAACCTACTATAAAGTCTTATTTTAAGGGATTTCCTCCTTTGCTCCGCCTTATGGACCGCCTTGTGGGATCTTTACCCCAACTATCCCTACCCTAAAAATCGCTAACCTAACCCCTAAAATTTTCGAGATACTTCTCAGTGCCTATCGGCACCGCACCTACGAGATTTAAATCTATATTGTTTCGTATCAATTAATATTAGAATTTTCTCAGCTACCCGAATCTCTTTAAATTTTTTAGATAGCATCATCCCCCAGTGAGCTACCCTCATTTTAAAAATTTTTTGTTGGTAGCGATTTCTGACCGTCCTTATAAATTTTTTAACCATACGACACATCAAATTAATCTAGAATTTTACGCGGAATCCAAATCTCTAAACATATTTAAAATAGGACCACCCCTTACAAAGTTACACACATACCCTCTCCGAGATAAATCTTTCTCCACATTTCCGCCCACGAGATAAATGTGCCTTGTTTGGTATCAATTAATATTAGAATTTTCTTAGCTACCCGAATCTCTAGGAATTTCTTAGATTGCATCACCCCTCAGGGAGTTACCCTCACTTTAAGATTTTTTTACCGGTAGCGATTCTGACCGTCGTTATAAATTTTCTAGTCATGCAATACATCAAATTAGTCTAGCATTTCACGCACAATCCGAATCTATATACAGATTTAAAATAGGACCACCCCTTATAAAGTTACACACATACCTTCTAGCGAGCATACCGTAACTGTACCACTACTCGCTTTTAATGTCATATCATACTTTCTATCTTGTTTAGCTCATCTTTCGAGATAAATGTACCTTGGTTGGTATCAATTAATATTAGAATTTTCTCAGCTACCCAAACCTTTTTAAAATATTTAGATAGCATCACTCCCAAGGAGCTACCCTCATTTTAAGATTTTTCGCTGATAGCGATTTCTGGCCGTTCTTATAAATCTTTTTAGCCATACGACACATCAAATTAGGCTAGAATTTTACGCAGAACCCGAATCTGCAAACAGATTAAAATAAGACCACCCCTTACAAAGTTACACTTTTAAAGATTCCCAAACCTCAAAATTTTTGCATGCTTTAAACAACCATTTCCCGAGAAATCTAAAACCGCGGAGATTTTAGAAATGAGTTCTTTATAAACCAAAAGTGTTTAATATTTAAAACCATTTTCAAACAGTAATGTTCTGTTTTTAGAATATTTAAAACCGTGGCTTTTTAAAATTTTAAAGTTATCAATTTCCGGTTTAACATTTTCCTAATTACTAAATACGTCACAAAAAATTATATACTCAATGCTAAATATGTACTTTGGAAAATACATATCGTTTCCAAAACTAATTGCTTTACGATTATGTGGAGTAGACGTGAAAGCAGTGTTTCTCTTTATTAATTATATTATTGACTATATGTTTGAGAAATATGAGAAATATATTTCAATGTCGTGCATTAGAAAATTCACATATAATGACTTGTAGATTATTAATAACACACTGTACTTTCTAGTACGTTCGCGACTAAGTATTTAGGGAAATGCTAACTTCATTTTTAAAAGTGTATATCTTCTCCAAACAAATGCGTTAATTACAGGGGGAAAGTATGCTGACTGCAAGCTAATTAATAGCAATTTAATACGGCTTTCTGACCTACCTTAATTGTTTGTACAAGCAAACACAATAAAATATATACAAATATTGCAACTATCTTATATATTTATGCCCTCCATGCGTAGGTTGCTGTACTATTAGGAAATGATGTATCTTTTGTCATCCTCGCCCGACAAACTAATTTTATTAATTAATTGGGTATAAAATCGGCGTTTACATAGTTTCGCTTAAGACCTCGCACATATTTTCCACATTACTAGAAGATGTTGTAACCATATTTTTTGTGTTAAAAGTAACTCGGACACTTCATCGTCGACACTGGGGTTCTTTATGCGATAGGTAGCCATACGGTTGTTAAACGCTGTGCTAACCATTTCTACACCATCTTCGCCAGTAGCGGTTTTTCCAAGTATAGGAAGCACCGCAAGAGTTGCATTTAAAAACATTTGCAGGTACCATTTTAGTACAAAACAAAATCCGCACTATAGGACTTTGGTGAAACTTGTAAGCGAACTAACTTATAATCTAAAAAGTTTACTCTCGCGTAGCTACTTTGTGCTCTCTATAGAATGCAAACCGAAGGTTTCCGAAGACAGCCGAACAAGCGGCGAACTAAATGACGTTATCCTTTGCCAATCTTTGCTGCTCGTCCAGTACATTTAGCACCAATGTATGCGCCCGTTTCACTTCGTCCATGCTGCGAATGCAGTTAGTAGAAACATCGGAAACGTCTTCCATGTTATACGGATCGGCAATCACATCGCGTGCATATTAAAAATCCAAAAAGGTGGTAGCACACGTACACAAATTGGTTGCAAGTCGTGCGGTAGAAGATGCAGTGCTACTATACACAAAAACTTAATAAAACACTTTAAACCTTTACTAAGGGAACACCAAACTTGTTGTCTACAGAATACATAATAATAAAGCAATTTAATTTTAAATAATTTTTACGTCATATTTTCGGAAATGGTAGGCTTAAATATTTTCTAAATAAATCATCAAGCGAAAGTATATGCTTAGCGGCATTAAAATTAACCATTAATTTCCCATTTTTACAACCGCGGTTAATTATAGATTAAAATTTAATTTGTACACGTTTGAGCTACCCGTAAACTAACATATTTTATAGTAACAGTGCGCTGTATAATACATGCATACCTCTTCTCCGCGTTACTGCTATTCTTGTAGTTGCTAGAAAAAGTCAGTCGCCTTTTTTACTGCTAGGACCAACGCAAAGCACCATTTTATACTTTCTTTATAAGTATAGCACATTGCGCACTTTTTTGTCTGATAATTAAATTTTGCTTATATAGGCTTTTACTCTTTCGCATAGCGGTCGGTAGCACGTAATGATTTCAAGAACCGGTAAGTACTCGATATCGCCCAAATAGAAAATTAGATGCTCGATGTCTGTCAACTTCCGATTCCCTCGTAAAAGGTAGAAAAACTCGATAAATCATCTATCTAATTTGTACTTCGACCCGCCCCCGTTCTGATAATTTCCAAATATTTTTCAAACGACAATGGTCTCAAAATTTTTAAACCTCCAAGGGATCTATAAGTCGTGATCAATTACACGTTCGCGCTACCCATAAACTAACATATTTTATAGTAACAGTGCGCTGTATAATACATGCATACCCCTTCTCTGCGCTACTGCTATTCTTGTAGCTGCTTGAAAAAGTCAGTTGCTTTTTTTTACTGATAGGACCGCTGCAAAGCACCATTCTATACTTTCTTTAAAAGTATAGCACATCGCGCACTTTTTTTGTCTGCTAATTAAATTTTGCTTGTGTACGATTTTACAGTTTCACACATTTAAACATCTAATTCGATCGATTAACCACTTTCGATTATTCTAACGAGAACCACCATAGATTCCGCCGCACCGTTTATTTTGAATCTAACGATCCGATGGGCTTCCACACACTAACACCAAAAGTATCTTTCCTACTATTTGTTAAACAAAAACTACCGGCATCGCCATGTCCGTATGTGGACGTAAGCAGATGTTTGTGGATGTGTGCGAGAATATGTAACCATATACATTAATCAGCCCAAGCCATTTTATTTAGTCCAAGAAAACTACTATTTTTCTAAATCACAATTACTAATCACCTTTATAGGTTTAACATTTCTACCATTTCCCAGTGACTTGTGCTACTTACATGGAAACTTTAATTTCTTATTGGAGAGAATCCTTATTCTCCCACGCACTGTTGCGTAGTTGCATGCCCACCTCTTTTGGGAATATATGCTCGTTATAGGTTGTAGCACCCGCGGTTATGCTTAACTACACTGCGTGAGGCCCCTTTAATCTTTTTAATCGCGTTTTTCTCGCTTACAATACAGTAGGACTTAGCCCTACTACCAACAAATTATGATACTAGATCCCCATTAAATTCGTCTTTTGAATTTCCCTACAATTTTTTTTTTGTTGACAAACGGTATATTGTACATATTATCCGCGGGTAGTCACTCTTTCAAGATAACTATATTTTGTTTGGTATCGACTAATATTAGATTTCTCTAGGGAGCTCAAATCTGCAAATAGATTTAAATAGAACCATCCTTTACAAAGTCACACCTTTTAAAGACTCAAACCTCTAATTTTTACCCATCTTTATTTAACTCCATCTTTAAAACCCTTCTTTCGCTACCCAAGACATATGTTTTAACCAACCATTTCCCTAGAAATCTAAAACCGCTGTGTCCCGCGAACACCACGTGGAGATAACACGTATACTCTGTCCACCAGGATAGAAGCAGGAAGGATTTGGAAGGTGGCTGAAGAACTTAAAAATTATGGAATTTAAAAACTAATATATACAATAGATTTACAAAATCAAGCAACTATCTTAGATTTATATCTTTATGCCCCCATGCATGGGTTGATATGCTTCCAGGGATGACGTTACGCTTGTCATCTTCCCTCCATAAACTAATTTTATTTAATAATCTACGTGTACAATTCGTGTTTTTTAACTCCGGATACATACACCGGAAAGTACTCGATACCATCCAAATAAAGAATTAGATGCTTGGTGAATATTAACTTCCGTTTCTTTCGTGTACGCCCCAGACACATCCCTGGTGGTAATGTCATAGCCTTTTATAAATAAAGAGCAATGTAATACTATTCTAAAATTTTTATTCTGACATTATACATAACAAAATTTAAAAAAATTTAATGCCAAGCATGGAGCCATTTAAACTTAATTTTAATACAAAGTTATACACAGAAGACAGTCCTTTCTTTATGTTTGTTTGGAGTGGTTTTTAATTTTATCTAATTTTATTCGCAGCTTAAAATTTAAATCAACACCCAAGTCCTCTATCTTCTTTTCTAGCCAATAGTTTGATACATAGAGGCCGTCTAGATTTTCGAATTGCAAAATGTACCGAAGTTTGTCTCTATATATAAAGTATTTGATTTCACCGACAACCAGATCCATTCCTTAGTGTAATTCTTACAGCTTATAACAATTTTTTAATCGCAGCTTTCCCACTATATCCTGCATACGTATCTTGTTAGCTTGATCGACCTCTTCTTGTCGATATTGAAGGGGGAGTCCTTAGTTTCCCACTCACTATTACGTAGTTGCATGTCCACTAGTTTTGGGAATATATGGTTGTTATAGGTTGTAGGGCCCTCGGTTTTAAATGACCCAAAAGGTTCTTTAGTAAGCAAATATACAATGTTTAGCGGAACCCCTTTGCGTGTCGTGTACGACAAGGTAACGAAACCCACATTCCTTAGTTCGTCTTTGTTATCTGCCATTTTGATAAATACGTTTTTAGGTTAACCTTTTAAAAAGTACACGGATTTAGTACTATCCTTTTCCGCAAGAACGCCTTCATAACTAAAAGAGTCTTTCTTACTAACCGCAAATGCATATAGCTTGTAGAACCCGGATGTATTTAAGTCATTCCATCGGCACATAAAATAATCTCTTAATTCTTCCTCATTTTCTTTAATAAAATGTTCTTTGTCTAACACATCTTTGTATTGTTCGCGTATTGTCGCTGTGTTTTTTATGTAGTCCAACTTCCGCTTTTTTGCATTTCTTCTAATTCCAGTTGTCTTTTTCTTTCACTTACAGTGTATGACGTGCATAATGGGGCAATTTCTTTTAGCATAAACGGATAGAGCTTACAACCAAAATTTATGCGTTGTTCAACCTCTGGGCGAATGTTAGGCGTATTTATCAACCCCAATTCCGAAATGACTATTTCTTTTGGAATTGTAGTATATGGTGTTGCAGATTTTGTAAAATATGTACTACCTGCTTTAATGTAGCACTTGTGTAAGATTTTTATTTTATCTTGGCTGTTTTCCTCCTCTACTATCGCCAAATAATTTACAGGTAAATAGTTAAAACTAAAAACCGAAAGCACATACTTTATCAATTTTCCCTTCCCTCTGGTTTTTCGGACAACTTAATTTGCAACTCCGTCAATTTCTTTGTATTGCCATTCCCCCAATACACGTACTGTAGTAGGTTATTATACACTAAACAGCAGCTATTTTGTAGCTTGTCCGATAGCTAACTCCACATTTTGGCAAGTGGTACCGAGTACATTGGCGCCTTTAGGAAGTATAACTTACCATCTTCCAATAAGGTTAAACAGTCTTTTAAGGGATTATACACACGTTCCGCGTTGACATAGCTTCCAATTATACAGTTGTATATTGTCGCTTTCAATCGCGTAATACCATGTTCTTTGGCCAAAGTAAACGCAAATGTTTCCCTTAAACGTACATCTGGACAACGTAAAAAATCTAGTATATGATTTCCAAGTTGTTTATTAACACCAGGACTTGTTATCTGACACACAAATTTGTTGTATATCTTAATTCTTGCATTGGTTGTTAGCCATGTTAAACAATCGATTCCTACAGTTTTATCGTTGTCAACTATAATATTGCACTTTTCTTCGTATTCGCCCTTGTAGCAAAAGTTATGGTTTGTAGTTAAATAATTACACATCTCCTTCTCGCTAAATATGCCAGCAAAATCCTGGGTTACATCCATCTCAAAAAGATAGTAATAATCTTTTTCGAGTTCGTCTAATATATCTGGTACTTCCTCCAATAAAGTTTCCAACTTAACATCTGCTAGTTCCACTTTGTATGGAACACATGTAAGATTTTGGAATTTTTTATTAATGCATTCGAGGTCTTTATTTTCGATAATTTCTTTTACTCCCTGGCCCATCTTGTTAGTGCTTTCTAGAGAAAACGCAAGCTTAGCTTTAACACCATGCCTAGCGGAAACAAATCGGTCGAAGTTTCTTCGTAGATAGCTGTTAAATGCACCGCAAATTTCTTTTTAGGATAAACATCCTTTTGTTTGCAGATGTTTGTTCGGCGTCAGAAAGGTCGCAAATTTTAACCAACATTATATTGTCACAAAATGGTTCTGTAATTGGTGTGTGTAGTCCGCCAGTCAGCATCTGTTCGCCTTCCACATAACAAATATTACCAATATCTGTCACCAGATTATTGTTGCACATATTTTCTGCCAATAGCCACAATCCAAATCGCTTATTTGTCGGTTTCACTTTATTCCCCAGAAGTTAAGAAACGTTAATCACCTTGGAGACGCTCATGTTTACCGTTCTAGCTACTGTCGAATACTAAATTGAATACGAAAATTGTTTTTATGTACCCTACAGAGTGAGGGCGAATATTGCCGAAGATACCCGAATATGTTGGACATCGCCATATGGCTTACATTATCTTGTTTAGGAACAGTTTTGTTATCCGACCTAGTTAAATATTGGTATGAAACTCTATCCGTTTACGCTGAAGGAAATTGCCCCATTATGCACGTCATACGCTGTAAATCGAAGAAAAAGACAACTGGAATTAGAGGAAATGGATGCAAAAGCGGAAGTTGGACTACATGGAAAACACTGCAACAATACGCGAACAATACAAAGATGTGTTAGACAAAGAACATCTTATTAGAGAAAATGAGGAAGAATTAAAACATTATTTTATGTGCCGACGGACTGACTTAAATACATCCGGGTTCTACAAGCTATATGCATTTGCGGTTAGTAAGAAAGACTCTTTTAGTTATGTAGGCGTTCTTGCGGAAAAGGATGGTACTAAATCCGTATACTTTTTAAAAGGTTATTCTAAAAACGTATTTATCAAAATTACAGATAACATAGACGAACTAAGGAAAGCGGGTTTCGCAACCTTGGCGTACACGACACGCAAAAGGGTTCCGCTAAACATTGTATATTTGCCTACTAAAGAACCTTTCAGATCATTTAAAACCGAGGGCCCTACAACCTATAACAACCATATATTCACAACACTGGTGGACATGCAACTACGTAATAGTGATTGGGAAAATAAGCCCCCCCCCCCTCCAATACCGACAAGAAGAAGTCGATCAAGCTAACAAGATACGTATGCAGGATATAGTGGGAAAGCTGCGATTAAAAGATTGTCATAAGCCGTAAGAATTACACGAAGGTTGTCGGTGGAATCAAATACTTTATTTATAGAGACAAACTTCGGTACATTTTGCAATTCGAAAACCTAGACGGCCTCTATGTATCAAACTATTGGCTAGAAAAGGAGATAGAGGACTTGGGTGTCAATTTAAATTTTAAGTTGCGAATAAAATTAGATAAAATTAAAAACCACTCCAAACAAACATAAAGAAAGGACTGTCTTCTGTGTATAACTTTGTATTAAAATTAAGTTTAAATGGCTCCATGCTTGGCATTAAATTTTTTTAAATTTTGTTATGTATAATGTCAGAATAAAAATTTTAGAATAGTATTACATTGCTCTTTATTTATAAAAGGCTATGACATTACCACCAGGGATGTGTCTGGGGCGTACACGAAAGAAACGGAAGTTAATATTCACCAAGCATCTAATTCTTTATTTGGATGGTATCGAGTACTTTCCGGTGTATGTATCCGGAGTTAAAAAACACGATTTGTACACGAAGATTATTAAATAAAATTAGTTTATCGAGGGAAGATGACAAGCGTAACGTCATCCCTGGAAGCATATCAACCCATGCATGGGGGCATAAAGATATAAATCTAAGATAGTTGTTTGATTTTGTAAATCTATTGTATATATTAGTTTTTAAATTCCATAATTTTTAAGTTCTTCACCCACCTTCCAAATCCTTCCTGCTTCTATCCTGGTGGACAGAGTATACGTGTTATCTCCACGTGGTGTTCGCGGGACACAGCGGTTTTAGATTTCTAGGGAAATGGTTGGTTAAAGCATATGTCTTGGGTAGCGAAAAAAGGGTTTTAAAGATGGAGTTAAATAAAGATGGGTAAAAATTAGAGGTTTGGGTCTTTAAAAGGTGTGACTTTGTAAAGGATGGTTCTATTTAAATCTATTTGCAGATTTGAGCTCCCTAGAGAAATCTAATATTAGTCGATACCAAACAAAATATAGTTATCTTGAAAGAGTGACTACCCGCGGATAATATGTACAATATACCGTTTGTCAAAAAAAAAAAAATTGTAAGGAAATTCAAAAAACGAATTTAATGGGGATCTAGTATCATAATTTGTTGGTAGTAGGGCTAAGTCCTACTGTGGGCATGCAACTACGCAACAGTGCGTGGGAGAATAAAGATTCTCTCCAATAAGAAATTAAAGTTTCCATGTACTTAGCACCAGTCACTGGAAAATTGTAGAAATGTTAAACCTATAAAGGTGATTAGTAATTGTGATTTAGAAAAATAGTAGTTTTCTTGGACTAAATAAAATGGCTTGGGCTGATTAATGTATATTGTTACATATTCTCGTACACATCCACAAACATCTGCTTACGTCCACATACGGACATGACGATGCCGGTAGTTTTTGTTTAACAAATAGTAGGAAAGACACTTTAGGTGTTAGTGTGTGGAAGCCCATCGAATCGTTGGATTCAAAAAGAACGGTGCCGCAGAATGTATGGTGGTTCTCGTTAAAATAATCGAAAATGGTTAATCGATCGAATTAGATGTTTAAATGTGCGAAAGTGTAAAAGCGTACACAAGCAAAATTTAATTATCAGACAAAAAAAGTGCGCGATGTGCTATACTTTTAAAGAAAGTATAGAATGGTGCTTTGTAGCGGTCCTAGCAGTAAAAAAGGCGACTGATTTTTTCAAGCAGCTACAAGAATAGCACTAGCGCAGAGAAGGAGTATGCATGTATTATACAGCGCCCTGTTACTATAAAATATGTTAGTTTATGGGTAGCTCAAACGTGTAATTGATCACGACTTATAGATCCCTTGGAGGTTTAAAAATTCTGAGACCATTGTCGTTTGAAAAATATTTGGAAATTATCAGAACGGGGGCGGGTCGAAGTACAAATTAGATAGATGATTTATCGAGTTTTTCTACCTTTTACGAGGGAATCGGAAGTTGACAGACATCGAGCATCTAATTTTCTATTTGGGCGATATCGAGTACTTACCGGTTCTTGAAATCATTACGTGCTACCGACCGCTATGCGAAAGAGTAAAAGCCTACATAAGCAAAATTTAATTATCAGACAAAAAAGTGCGCAATGTGCTATACTTATAAAGAAAGTATAAAATGGTGCTTTGCGTCGGTCCTAGCAGTAAAAAAGGCGACTGACTTTTTCTAGCAACTACAAGAAGAGCAGTAACGCGGAGAAGGGGTATGCATGTATTATACAGCGCACTGTTACTATAAAATATGTTAGTTTACGGGTAGCTCGAACGTGAACAAATTAAATTTTAATCTATAATTAACCGCGGTCGTAAAAATGGGAAATTAATGGTTAATTTTAATGCCGCTAAGCATATACTTTCGCTTGATGATTTATTTAGAAAATATTTAAGCCTACCATTTCCGAAAATATGACGTAAAAATTGTTTAAAATTAAATTGCTTTATTGGTATGTATTCTGTAGACAACAAGTTTGGTGTTCCCTTAGTAAAGGTTTAAAGTGTTTTATTAAGTTTTTGTTTATAGTAGCACTGCATCTTCTACCGCACGACTTGCAACCAATTTGTGTACGTGTGCTACCACCCTTTTGGATTTTTAATATGCACGCGATGTGATTGCCGATCCGCATAACATGGAAGACGTTTCAGATGTTTCTACTAACTGCATTCGCAGCATGGACGAAGTGAAACGGGCGCATACATTGGTGCTAAATGTACTGGACGAGCAGCAAAGATTGGCATTAGATGACGTCATTTAGTTCGCCGCTGAATCCTTAATATCGTTCGGCTGTTTTCGGAAACCTTCGGTTTGCATTCTATAGGAAGCATAAAGCAGCTACGCGAGAGTAAACTTTTTAGATTATAAGTTAGTTCGCTTACAAGTTTCACCAAAGTCCTATAGTGCGGATTTTGTTTTGTACTAAAATGGTACCTGCAAATGTTCTTAAATGCAACTCTTGCGGTGCTTCCTATACCTGGAAAAACCGCTAATGGCCAAAATGGTGTAGAAATGGTTAGCACAGCGTTTAACAACCGTATGGCTACCTATCGCATAAAGAACACCAGTGTCGACGATGGAGTATCCGAGTTACTTTTAACACAAAAATATGGTTATAACATCTTCTAGTAATCTGGAAAATATGTGCGAGGTCTTAAGCGAAACTATGTAAACGCCAACTTTATACCCAATTAATTAATAAAATTAGTTTGTCGGGCGTGGATGACAGAAGATACATTATTTCCTAATAGTACAGCAACCTACGCATGGAGGGCATAAATATATAAGATAGTTGCAATATTTGTATATATTTTATTGTGTTTTCTTGTACAAACAATTAAGGTGGGTCAGAAAGCCGTATTAAATTGCTTTTAATTGGCTTGCAGTCAGCATACTTCCCCCTGTAATTAACGCATTTGTTTGGAGAAGATATACACTTTTAAAAATGAAGTTAGCATTTCCCTAAATACTTAGTCAAGAACGTACTAGAAAGTACAGTGTGTTATTAATAATCTACAAGCAATTATACGTGAATTTTCTAATGCACGACATTGAAATATATTTCTTGTATTTCTCAAACATATAGTCCATAATATAATTAATAAAGAGAAACACTGCTTTCACGTCTACTCCACATAATCGCAAAGCAATTAGTTTTGGAAGCGATGTGTATTTTCCAAAGTACATATTTAGCATTGAGCATATAATTATTTGTGACGTACTTAGTGATTAGGAAAATGTTAAACCGGAAATTAATAACTGTTTAAAATTTTAAAAAGCCACGGTTTTGAATATTCTAAAAAAGAACATTACTGTTTGAAAATGGTTTTAAATATTAAACACTTATGGTTTATAAAGAACTCATTTCTAAAATCCCCGCGGTTTTAGATTTCTCGGGAAATGGTCGTTTAAAGCATGCAAAAATTTTGAGGTTTAGGAGTCTTTAAAAGTGTAACTTTTTAAGGGGTGGTCAAATTTTTAATCTGTTTGCGGATTCGGTTTCTGCGTAAAATTCTAGCCTAACTTGATGTGTCGTATGGCTAAAAAATTTATAAGAACGGCCATAAATCGCTAGCAGCGAAAAATCTTAAAATGTGGGTATCTCCCTGGGGGGTGATGCTATCTAAAATTTTTAAAAAGATTTGGGTAGCTGAGAAAATCTAATATTAATTGATACCAAACAAGGTACATTTATCTCGAAAGATTAGCTAAACAAGATAGAAAGTATGGTATGGCATTAAAAGCGAATAGTGTTACGGTCGCGGTATGCTCGCTAGAAGGTATGTGTGTAACTTTGTAAGGGGTAGTCCTATTTTAAACCTGTTTATAGATTCGGATTGTGCATAAAATTCTAGACTAATTTGATGTATTGCAAGACTAAAAAATTTATACGGACGGTCAGAAATCGCTACCGGTAAAAAAATCTTAAAGTGAGGGTAGCTCACTGGGGGATGATGCTATTTAAAAAATTTAAAGAGATTCGGGTAGCTGAGAAAATTCTAATATTAATTGATACGAAACAATATAGATTTAAATCTTGTGGGGGTGGTGCCGATAGGCACCGAGAAGTATCTCGAAAGTTTTAGGGGTTGGGTTAGCGATTTTCAGGGTAGAGATAGTTGGGGTATAGATCCCACAAGGCGGTCCACAAGGCGGAGCAAAGGAGGAAATCTCTTAAAATAAGATTTTATAGTAGGTTTTTACATGTAAATTTGGTCCAGATGTGGGAGCAAATGTGGATGCTGGAGCAAATGTGGCGCCAGAAACCCTGTATTCCTCCTACTTACGCATCTCCATACATATTTTCTTGCTTTACTCCCTTTAGATTAGATACATAATATGCAAGACATCGGCAACAATCATATTACACAAAAAAAATTGTAGAAAACACGAAATTTAAAAATCCGCTTGGTCTCGGTTAAACTTAATGCAAAAATTCAAAATATAGGTTATTCGTCCAATTGATTGGTGATAATGTAATATTAACAGTATTAGCTTTCTGTTAAAAATATATTTAAATAAAGATAAACCCTGATATTGTATCAAAGAAGTTATAAATCGCTTTCAAACCAATGTATTTCCATATCTCGACTGAAAATTTTTTAAAACCAGCATTTTACAAAAAGGACATTGCTCAGTTTCAGGTATTTAGTGCGAGTTTTTAGAATGTAGGGTTACACATGTGTAAACAGCAACAAATCAAGAGCCTACAACATATAACTGAATATACAACAGCATCTGACCGATTGCTATCATTAACTTTAATTTAGTTGTGTTTTCGAAAGTAGTATGAAAACTATCAGAATAGTAATGTAGTGTGCAATTATATGCTGTTAATTCTCTAAGACAGAGTAGATACCTGTTCTTCACAATCTATTATCTGTATCAATGTGTAGAAGTCACTGCTCTTGTACCAGCCAATATGATGCATTGTTAATATAGTTATTTATAACAGTTTAATTGAGGTTCTTAAAATTGCAAACTATTAAAGGTGTTATTATAGATATTGGTTTAATCAATTAAGGCACAAACGATGGTTAAATATAAAAACCAGTGTTATGTTCAACATGAACTGAAGGTGGTATTATTGTTAATGATGTGTGATTTTTTATTTTCAACAAGTAATGGATATTTGGCTTTAAACACTTTACAATGTACAGAACAAAGTACTTGATCTAAAAGTCGAGCACGGATATTTAAAACTTCATTATATTGTAATGAGTAATTTTACCTGATGTTGGAAAAGTAATTAGAGCATAAAAGAATGAAAATTAATGTAAATATTGTTGGTTATTTTGCGAAATGCTCGAATTACTTTCCCAATGCCAGGCAACATTTCTTATTACTATTTAGCTGGAAACGCATTGGTTTTTGTTGAACAACCTCCTCATTCTGCAATGGGTGTAATACCTTCCTAAAAGGTCTGCTAGTGCATAAGTAGGTAATCGATCATTGATTTATTTTCATTTTCATTATATTGATAAAGATCATTACAATTACAGAGCGATTCCAGAAAGGTTATAGTGAAAGTTTTAGAAATGATTTGAGTATGTATTGGTGTTATATTAAAGTCCTAATAAATAAAATTTCTGGACCATAAATAGTCGGGTAAGATTAATGCATCGAATAACGTATTGTAGCGGGCTACTACTACCGCGTTTCTCTAATTTAAAACAAGTAATAACAAGAGTCTTTATTACTCACTGTTCACAAGTCTAATTAAGAGTATATGCCTTATTTATAGATGTTTTCAGTCTAATTAACAATGACGCAATATCACACTAATAAATTTACAAGCCTTAGCGGAACCACCATACGCCGCCATAAAACTTTCAAAATCTACATGTGGCTCATGATTAATAACTTGTCGAACACCATTCTCATTATTCAAACCTTCCTGGTTGTTGCCAGCGTAGGATGTTAAACGTTCAAAGTGTACTACTTTCAGTTTACCACGGGGAGATCTTCTGTTCCGGTACACTACATCATTAATTCTTTTTAACACTTTGTACGGGGCTTTTCATTGTCTTTGTAGTTTTGGCGACAATTCACGTTTTCTTTGTGGATTGCACAACCACACTAAATCTCCAGGTCGGTAATCCCCTTCTTGTGCTCTCGTGTCATATTGTGATTTCATTCGATCGCTTGCTGCCTGGATATTCTTTTGGACGTTTCCGTGAATGCTATTTCATCTTTCACGAAGCTTACTAACGTAATCTTTAACTGCGATCTCTCCTCCAGGTTTAAATCCAAACTGAAGATTACATGGTAGCCGCAATTCACGTCCTAGCATTACGCAAGCGGGCGAGTATCTTGTGCTATCATGTACCGAAGATCGGTACGCCAGTAGGAACAAATGTAAATATTAGTCCCAATCTCGTTGATGTTTGGAGACAACTTTGGCCAGGTACTTTCCTATCGTCCTGTTCATTCTTTCAACCATTCCATCCGATTGGGAATGAAGTGGCGTGGTTCTAGTCTTCCTGATTCCAAGATGCTTGCAGACGTTTTGAAACAACGCTAATTCGAGTTTCCGACCCTGATCGGAGTGTAATTCCAACGGAACTCCGAAGCGACAAAACAACTCCCTCACTAGTACATCTGCAACCGTCTCGGCTCCTTGGTTAGGTATAGCATTGGCTCCGGCCATTTGGTAAAATAATCCATTGCAACCAAGATGTATTTATTTTCTTTCTCTGATTCAGGAAACGGACCAGCTATATCAATGGCTACCCTCTCAAAAGGATTCCCCACGTTATACTCTCCCATTTAGGGCTTTTTGTTTTGTGACCGGGTCATTTGCTGAGGCACACAACTCACATTTCCGGCACCACTCCTTCACATCTTCTTTGCAGTTCACCCAATAGAATCTTTCTCTCACTCTTTCGATAATTCTTTTCACGCCAAAGTGCCCTCCGGAAATACCATCGTACAAGTGCTGCAACACTTCCGGCACTCTGCTTCTCGACACTATCACTTGGAGTCTCTTAGTGCCATCTTCACATTCCAGGCGTCGTTTCAAGATTCTATTTTCAATCACCAAGGAGTCCCACTGTGCCCAGTATACCTTCAGGCTCCTACTTGAAATACTAATTTCTTCTCTAGCTGATCGTTGTCCTCTACTTTTTCACTCAATAATACGTCCCAATTTGGCGTCATTCTCCTGGTCTTCTCGTATTCTTTCGGGTGGCCAAGTATCATCGGTTACCGTCATTCTATGGATGACACTTATTTTCTCTTCCATCTTGGAGCAATGATTGCAGTCTACCGGACAAGGTCTCCTTGATAGAGCGTCTGCATTCCGATGGCTAGTTCCTACATGATGTTCTGTGCCAAAGTCATATTTCTGCAGCCGCTCTATCCACCTTGCAACTTGTCCTTCAGGATTTCCAAACTGCAGTAACCATTTTAGTGCAGCATGGTCTGTTCTCAACAGGAATTTACGGCCGTATAAGTACTTATAAAAGTGCTCCACGGATTTGACGACGGTCAACAGCTCTCTTCTTGTCACACAATAGTTCTTTTCGGGCCGTGACAAGACCTTGCTGAAATACCCAATAACTTTTTCTTGTCCGTCCTACACTTGAGAAAGAACGCTTCTTATAGCTGTGTTACTGGCATCGGTTTCCAACACAAATTTTCCCTCCATCCGTGGATAACTCAAAATTGGTGCTGTAACTAGTAGCCGTTTTAGTTGTTCAAATGCACTGTGGCAGTCGTCATTCCAATCATATTCTTGTCCATCTTCGGATAATTTTGTTAACGGTTTGGCAATGTTCGTAAACCTAAGTATAAAACGTCGGTAATATGTGCACAATCCTAGAAAACTGCGTAGTTGGTGTATATCTGCTGGTGTAGGCCACTCTTGTACCGTTTTTATTTTGTCAGTGTCAGCCCTTATTCCGGTCTCCCAAACGACGTGTCTTAGGTACTTCACCTCTTTTCCAAATAGGTGACACTCCTTGGGGCTCAGTGTAAAGTTTGCCCCGCGTAATCTTTGGAATATCTCCTCTAGGTTCTTAAGATGTTATTCAAAAGACCGGCCTAACACTATCACGTCGTCTTGGTACACCGGACATGTCTTCCAGTACAGCCCACGCAGTACCGAGTCCATCAATCGTTCAAAAGTAGCAGGGGCATTGCATAATCCAAATGGCATGACCTTGAACTGCCATAATCCAGTTCCGATTGTAAACGCAGTCTTTTCTTTATCGTTTGGCTCCAAGCCTACCTGCCAGTATACGCTTTTTAAGTCCAAGGTCAAAAACCATTTAGATCCGGATAGAGTATCTAAGGTGTCATCAATTCTGGTCAAAGGATAGCTGTTTTTCTTTGTCACATTGTTAAGCCGCCGGTAGTCTACACAAAACTTTGTCGACCCGTCCTTTTTCTTGACAAGCACTACTGGGGATGCCCATGGACTATTCGAGGGTTCAATCACTCCATGTTCTTTCATATACGTGATAACTTGCTCGGCTTCCTTACGTTTTGCCAAAGGAAGCCGCCTGGGGTGTTGTCTTATCGGTTGCGCATTTTCAGTATTGATCTTATGTTGAACAACATTCGTCCTTCCTTTCTCACTATCATCTAGTGCAAACACACCTCGATATCGTCGGACCAGTTCTTTTACCTAGCTCAGTTGGTCGCCATTTAATTCTTGACACGAAGGTATCAACATATCCAGCAATTTCTGTGAGCAACCTTTGACTGGTTTATCATTCGTGTCGTTCACACAACGTTTAATATGGCATACTGGAATGCAACTTCCCACAATCATGTCTTTCTTCAGGGTCACTGTATGCGGATTAATGTTCAGCACCCTCACTGGTATCATATTTCAAAACTTTACCAGCGTTCTTCTAATCATTAATCCCTCCTGACCCATTTCCGTTTCAGTTGCTTCCATCAGGCATATTTATCCTTCCCGGAGCGTACCATCCGGCCGTCCCATTACTATCGTTTCCGCCTTCTCGGGAATTTTCATATCACAAATCATTCGAACTTGCATCGTCTGGTTACTCGTCCCTTGAAATGGAATCTCATCGTTATCTATCCGTAGCACATCTTCTTTCATGTTCACATGAAATCCATATTCTCTCATGAGATTCATTCCCAAGATCACTTCTTCTGTGATGTCAGCTACCAACACCCGATGATTAATTAGTTTGTTTCCAATTCCCAACGTAACGGCAGTCTCTCCGTGAGTAGAAATTTTCTCACCACTTGCCGTTCGAAGACATACCGCTACAGATAGCACTTTTCCACGACCAACCAAATCTGGTCTCACGATAGTCCTTGTCGCTCCTATTTTCACGAGTAATCGGACAACCCTACCATTAATCCTACCATCAATATAAATGGTGTCCAGACTTCCCATCGACGATGCAGCACGGATGATAATCTCCGGGGCACTACGTTGTGCTGTCGACTATTAGAGAGATAGCCTTCTCTTTGTTGCACCAACCGTTGGCTATTGACGCAGCTTCAAATTGTTTCAAATATGTGGGCCAAGGTGTTTTGCCATCGAATGTGGGTGGTTTTACTTTAAATTTTGACGGTATTGAATCGCTTCTTTCCATGCTTCTTATTTCTGAGATGTTCTGATTTACCACTTGGTTTACTAATTCAAGTGGCCGCGTTGTTAGTGAAATCACTTGTTCTTGTAGCCTCATCACATCTTCTTCCATTTTTACCAATTTACTGTCCAACTTTTGCTCAACTGTTTTTACCTGTTTAGTGAAATCTTCTTTCAATGCAATGATGTTTTCCATTAATCTTTGTTCTAGCGTAACTGTATTTTCATTCAACTTTGCTTCCATTTTCGCAGCATTTTCACTAAACCTTTTTTCCATTTTCTCAGCATTTTCACTAAACTTTTCTTTTATTTTTGCAGCATTTTTACTTAATTTTTTTTTCTCAGCATTTTCACTAAGTGTCACTTCTAGTTTAGCTGATCTCTCCTCCATTTTCTCAGCATTTTCACTGAGTGACAATTCTAGTTTAGCCGACCTCTCCTCCATACCGGATTTAAAATCCTTGAAGAAGTTCATTAAAGTTTCTGCCTCCATTTTACTTTGACTTCTTGTAACTGGCATATACAAACTACTTAAATATCTTTAGACTTGTGTGTTCTCCTTTTAAATTAATCACTATATACCATACACAGGCCTGTAGTAGCGGACTACTACTACCGCGTTTCTCTAATTTAAAACAAGTAATAGCAAGAGTCTTTATTACTCACTGTTCACAAGTCTAATTAACAGTACATGCCTTATTTATAGATGTTTTCAGTCTAATTAACAATGAAGCACTATTGCACTAATGAATTTACAAGCAGTAATTTCTTCTTAAACTAACTTCTTTACCATAGCTTCATTAACAACACTAACACAACTATTTATTTATTACACTTTGTCTATTTATGTATTCTACAAGCTGCATGTACATTAGACACGTGCACTTAACATTTATGTTTACTCTTGGATTTCCAAAAGCTCAACTATTTAACTATACACGATATAATTTATGTCCGACATTCTGATATAGACTAACTCTGTACTTCATCATCGGTCTTATTTATACCGTGAATTAAAAAGGATGACTCATCCTCAAGTAATTGCTAGAAGCTTCCCGTTCCATGGATAATATACAGTACTTGCGACGCTTGTGTGTTTGACGGGTTGCTTAATAGTAGCTCGCAACAGTATGATGTTTGTCAGATGTCAGTGCATAGAAATATATATGACGAACAGATTTAAATATCTTTTGTGTGTAATTAGTTTTATTCCTACGAAGTCTATAGGCAATTATTCAAAGTAACATAAGTTAACTTTTATTCTGCGGTGTCATGTATACTATTAACAGCAATTAATATTCTGCACCACGTTTAGTATTTGCCCGCGCAAGGTTTTGATTCGAGTGATACACTTTAAATGATTCTGGAAAGTTCATTAACAAACATTGTCAAAAATCCAGATCTTGGTTAATGCCAACAGTTGGTGTTCATTACTATTTACTAAGACACTATTAAAGTTATGTGTTTTAGTGTTGATACCATGCACATTTTAATAGTAGATAACCGAACATTTGAAATGTTGATTTGGAGTTAGCTTTAGTTGCTACAAACTAATTATCTTGGATTTTAGTTCGATCATTTTTAGTTTAGATACAGGGTACAAATGATCCTATGCATTACATTTGAATTTTCAATGCTCCACTCGAAGGCACTACATAGGGCAGGAAGTGAGTTTTTACCTGATAAAATCTTGAATTTTACCAAACACTTGCTTTTCCAAGCAAGTTAGGGTTCCTTAATGTGCGTGACAACACACACATGGAACTTAGATTTTACCGCTCTTTCAAATGAAGGCATATTTTTGTGAAAATTGCTCATCTAATATTTTTCAAGCGGACCCTGTCGGAATTTGAACTCGGGATCTTGGGCTTAGTAGTCACACGCATACCAACTAAGTCAACCAATGATTCCATGCAGTGTGATTTGTGATAAGACCTGTGATGTCAGCAGTTTTTTTCTCTAGGTCAATAGTGTACATTTTAATTCAACTGCAGGACTGCAGCCAACGTTATGAGGTATAGCACATCACGGCATGTTGCAGATAGATGAAAAGTTGTTGAACCTGCAACAGTAGTAGCATTGTTTCAATTCAAATGCGTCTAAAACTAGGCACTAATATCCAATACGAATGTAACCAATTTTTATAATGTAAAATATCAGGTCAGTTTGTCATTATTATCATTTATTTATTGCCCAACAGTAACAACCATTTGTAGGACAAAATATAGAACAAACAAATAATATACATAAGTGGCCTACGGATTAAAGTTTAAGTATACAAATATACCAATATTATCTTTATATGTAATAGAGTCTAAAGAAGTGTTATTTATATCTATTTAAGGACTTAAGTTAAATTTTTACACATTACATTTATGAGTGCTTTTTTGCCTATGTTAGTTCTACTAGTAGTAATCTTGATGTTTCTATATATCTTACTTCTAACTTAGGAACAGTATCCTTATTATTTCCGACAGGTAGGATGTGGTTGTAATTTTTTTACACTTATTTGGTATCTTGGACAGCAATATCAAGTTGTAAAAATTTAATAGTTATATTAATTTTTTCCTGTCTGCATTCCATGCAGTTAAATATTAACACATTTTAAAGAAACAGCCCTTATTTTTGCTGGTCTTACGTTGTTGCGTTTTATGTGTAAGCTCTAAAATTAGGTTTGAGTAAGCATAAAAATTGGAATGATTTATAAGTGTAACGCGCCATATATGTAAACATATATTAATCCTATATTTCATAAAATTATTTAAAATATGGGCACTGCGCGGTAAATACATCAGCCTGGTATTTCCAGCTTTGCTGATAAAATATAGGGTGCTTAGCCAGAAAGGTCAATCGGGGGGACGAGTAGTTAGTTGATGTGTTTAGATGTTCGTGGATACAGGTGGCTATGCCAGCTGTCTATGTCGATGGTGTATCAGGTTTATTAATTATAAGGTATTTAGTCATCGGATGTTCACATACCTCTAGTATAAAAGCTTTGATATTTACTCCGTAAATATCAATTTCAGATGTTTGCTAGTTGTGTTTTAGAGATTTACCTAGTTATGTCGAGGATATATTACAGTTTGGAAAGATGTGGGGGTACGAACCTACGCTTTTCACCAAACGGGGTATTACACCCGGTGCTATTTATAAAAAAATTGGAAAGTATGTTTAACGAGGCAGGGGTACCGTATGAAAAGCGAGTATTTTTTGCGGTAAATTGTTTAAGAGGTTGGGCTAAAATAAAAGAGTTTTCGTCATTTGATAATTTTAAATCACAATTTCTCTTGCGTCTCTACAGCATAGAACAGGAAAGGGACACACTTTTTCGTGTTAAATACGGATTTTACGAAACGGGATTTCGTGCAGATTATTTTCTTAAGATAATTAAAGAAGCTAAATATTGAACTCAACTTTTGTCAGACAGAAAGCTTATTAATTGGGCAATGAACCATTTTGATATAAAAATAAAAAGGGGCAATTTGAATTCGGGTTTGACTACTATCGAGGAGGTAGTAGCTCATTTAAGAAAAATTGATGCTTCGTACGAGGTACTCCCAAATAACAGCGGTTCAGCTCCTCGTTCGAATAGTGGAGGTTCTTATCAAAACGCTAATTTTGTTCGAGCAATGTTAATAATGCCGCTCAAAATAACAGTCAGAATAGGATGAATTGGCGTAAGGAAATTCGTGTCGAGCAGGACCGATCTGAAAATAATCGATTAGAAACTGAGTCTACCCAAAGGGATCAAAGGGAAGTTATGACTATTTTTAATTTAGATTTCGGTAAAGTTATTGAGGAAGAGGCGCGGGGTGTGCAATTGAAACCTGTCGCGCTATTTCCATCGGTTGATATTTTGGTTAATGATATGATTGGCGTAAAGGCGTTGGTAGATTCTGGGTCTCAGATAACGGGAATTTTGTAAAGTTTTCTAAAGAGGGTGGTGCAGAATAGTTCTACAGTGCCTAGGGTGCCATGTAGAAACGCTCAATTAACGAGAGCATGGGGAAAGAAAAGTGTGATTGTTAAGGAACAGGTTTGTTTATCCCTAAAAATAGGTGAGCTTGTAATTGATTACCCATTTTTGGTGATTCTGGAGTCGGTAAGAGATGTGATTTTGGGATGCGACTGAATGCAAGATTATGAAGCAGTTATTGATTTTTCCAGGGGTTCACTGAGAGGTAAATTTTGTGGCGAGGTCAAGAGTGAAAATTTGTGGGTGGACCAAATTCGGGCGTACGTATCTTAATAAGCGAGATAAAAGAGGATCGTATAAGTCATTATAATAGAAAGAAATTTCCGGTGTTGTACTCTTCGCAGGACATTGCAGAAGTTGCCGATAGGGCCGAGTCGTTGACTGTCGAAGAAAAAGGGGTGTTAAAAAATTTGTTGTTTGAATATAGGGACATATTTTCAAATCATCCGGGACTAATCAAGGGTTACGTTCACGAAATTCATTTAACTGATTATTCCCCTCTTGCCTGTAAACAATATCCTATTCCCTATGTTTTTCGTGAGGAAGCTAGGAAACAAATAGAAAAGATGGAAGAATGAGGGGTCGTAGAAATGCGCTGAGCTGAATATATCAGTCCGCTGGTAACTGTTAAAAAGAAGGATGAAACCATTAGGATTGCCTTGATGCAAGCTATCTAAATAAAAGAATGGAAAAGGATAGGGCAATTCCACCGAATCCTTGTGAGTTGTTGTATGAATTCAGTCCAGGTCAGTGTCTTAGTACGCTTGACTTGACGGCGTCTTACTGGCAGGTAGCCATATCTGCGGAACATCAAAAATATACAGGTTTTTTATTTGATGGACAGACACATGTTTTTCGAGTTCTGCCGTTTAACTTATCAACATCGGTGGGCAGCTTCATAAAGGCCTTGTATAATGTCGTGGGTGCTGAGGTATTGGAATTTGCAATCCCATATGTGGACGACATATTGGTATTTTTTGTGAATCCTAACCGTCACATGGGGCGTTTAGCTATTATTTTTCGTAAATTAAAAGCGGCTGGGGTTACCGTAAAGTTAAAAAAATGTTATTTTGCGAGAAATTCAGTTCGTTTTTAGGACATATTATTTCTCCTAAGGGCGTGTATTATGTAAAGGAGATCGAAGGGCTTCTGAATAGTGTATGTCATGATAGTACTGGCTAAACTCTAGAAATGCTTCATTTTGGAAAAGAAAGAGTGTGTAAGTTTTCATAGTTTATTAATTTTCCTGATAGTGAAAAATCGGGGGATAGCGATGAGAAAATGGTGCTCCTGGCTCGTGAATGATTGATTTTAAAAGCTGAAAAGAGGCGCCTTCGCCATGATATAAAACATAAATTCAAAACTTCTTTCGACGTGGGTGAAAAAGTTTGGGTGCGTACTCATCTTCAATCTGCGCCTGAGAGTGAAATTAAAAAGTATTTCTTGTTATTTAAGGGTCCCTGTACCATTGTTAGTAAAAAGGGACATTAATGCTTATGAAGTGTGTTTAGATAAACGGCAGATTAATTTAGGTATACATAATGTATTTAACTTGAAGAAATATGTGCCACCGTTTCAGTTTCTGTAAGTTAGGGGATAGGGCAAGTGGATGTTTTGTTTTTAGGAGTTAGTTTATAAGTTTATTTTCTTTGGTTTAGTTTAGTTGCGCTTTCAACTTTGTATTGATTTCTCATAATAGGTTATTCAAATTCAATAGGGGGGTAATGCAACGCGCCATATATGTAAACATATATTAATCCTATATTTCATAACATTATTTAAAATATGGGCACTGCGCGGTAAATACATCAACCTGGTATTTCCAGCTTTGCTGATAAAATATAGGGTGCTTAGCCAGCAAGGTCAATCGGAGGGATGAGTAGTTAGTTGATGTGTTTAGATGCGCGTGGATACAGGTGACTATGCCAGCTGTCTATGCCGAAGGTGTATCAGGTTTATTAATTATAAGGTATTTAGTAATCGAATGTTCACATATCTCTAGTATAAAAGCTTTGATATTTACTCTGTAAATATCAATTGCAGATGCTTGCTAGTTGTGTTGTAAAGATTTACCTAGTTATGTAAAGCGTTACGGGTGATGAAGATGCTTTTGTAGCGTAATTTAAGGTATTGAAGATGGTGTTTTTTGTAAACTGCAAGTGAAGTGAAGAATTTTTGTGGTGAAGCCACCCGGCGCACCGGCAGCTATTTATACGCTTGCACCTGCAAGGATTTCTAGAACGTAAGTGTTGACTTTTATATTAATCTGAAAATTTGTATAAATTTGTGCGCTAGCCCGTGCTGTAATCGGTTCGCATTAAAGGGTATTTAATTGGTCGTATTATTAAACATTATAAACATTGTTAAGTTGGCTTTTTATTACCAGCGGTACGTGTGAAGTAATTCCTGTATATATTTCAACAGTTAATAATGAATGTTATATTACCCTCGGCCTGTTGTATATTTGCTAACCTGAACCCCTGAGAACAATTCAGAGTATCACGCTTTTCTTCGTGCTCGACACGGATTGATATACAAAGCTGTTGTAAATGTATTAATTGTTTGTAAAAGGATATTTCGTATCATTATAAATCTAATGTATTGTTTTAGTGGTTTTAATTGAGAAGAGCTAACAGAAATAATCAGACAACGGACATATTTGAAACTTTCATCATAAGCATCTCTTATACGAACAGTTCGCAGCAATAAAATTTTGCACCTAATGTTGATCCTTTTCAACCCACAGCAATACACACACACACACACACTCACACGCACACACACATTAGTTAATAAAATGAAATAATAACTTAGACCTTTATGCAAAGCTTAATGATAATTTCAAGTCGAATTAGTAAATAAAAAATGGAAAATATAAGATCCCGGACTGGATTCGAACCTGTAACCTACAGATTTGATTTTCGACGCCTTAACCAATTACGTCACCCGGATCGGTGATTACTTGGAAATATGTACAAATCTAAATCATGTACGCAACCACATATCAAATTATTATTATCATTTCATTTTATTAATTAATACCATAGTATTAAAATCAACTTGGCTTTTGCAATTACCCAATATTTGTATTTAATAGTTGGATTACAATCGTAATTTTGAACGCCGCTTCCTGTCTATATCACACATAAGTCAAAAGCTTGACACTGTTATATATATAATTGACAAAAATGTCTAATTGAACGTTAGATTGATAAACGGTTGCCTACATGATTTAGATTTGCATATCCTTTTAATTGAAATCACATTTGATCGTCTGGCTCTTGAGATTCACTAACACCTTCTACAGATTCAAGTAATTCGGTTTACCAGAGGCCGTTGCTTAGACACGAGGTAGTAGATGTCACGATGTCAATTTTTTAGCTGTGTGGTTTTTCCAACCTCTGGTTGTTATCGGCGAAGTTCATCCAGACCAGCAAAATTATTTTTAAACACCAGACCAAGTTCAAGGTCTGCTCTACGCAATGTACCGGGGAGTATTCCGATGCCGCATCGAATAGATCACCTTAAATCACTTCTGTGACCCCAAATCTCGCATTACCTGTGCCGCTGTACAGTGACATGAACCAACAATAGCTCGGTCTAGATTTTCGTTCGTCCTCATGAGCGTAACTGTTTGTTCGTCTCATTGCTTGCCATTTTTCGGCATTGCCATCGTCATCCTTATCATAGTTAGCTAACCGGTTAACGTGCACAACTATTGTTCTTTTCTTTGGGAGCATACGAGTTCGATATACCATGTCGTTTCCTTTTTACAACTTCATACGGATCCTCCCAATATCTTGTAGGAGTATGCAACTGATCATATACTCCTAACTGACCAAGAAGCACGCAGCATGCAAATAAATAACATGCACGTTCAAAACACCATTCAAACAATAATGGACTTTTTTGACGCCTTTCGAAATACATAATAGAACCGTCCGAACGTTCAATATAAACAAACCCAAGATATAAAAATATCTCCAAACGCTAGAACAAATTACTTCTTAATTGTTCTCTTTTTAAGAAACCTCTTGAAGAAAACTTAAGAATAGTGCAAAACGAAAGTCGCCAAGCTCCTTGTGCTGCCTTTAGAATATTTCGTTGTGACTACCAAATCTAACAGGGTATAATGAAGTAACCCCTTTTAACCACACTACGGACGCAAGAACCCGCCATAATACAGCTTGGATCCGTTACAGCTCTGAAGCCATCAGGTCCACCTTCTAGAGCACGTGACGCCAACATGCATACCAAGATTGGGGGAGTCCTCCAGTAGCTTGCTCTAATCTCTGCCAACCAAGGGCGTCGTCCGTATACCAGCATCTGCGCTTACCGGTCGCAAGGTACAGAAGCATGGAAATCTTATCTCAGTCACCCTGCTAGGTGCCGAATTGCATTCAGCGTAACGACGGACATAGTCCTCTACACAACATTAGATTCAGGTCTTTGTCATGAAGCCACAATATTCAATTCTTGAACAAGGAAGCGCATTGAGCAACTTTACAAATTAAAGTGCTTTTAGTGTTAAAAGACATTTGCAAGAATTACGCACGCAAAATTTTTGTAAATATTTTTTAGTACGTCATGCTTTTAATGTATAATTAGTTCGTATTTTTAACTTGTAAATAAATGTTATATCTGTTACTACGATGCATTAACAAGGTGACCTCCAGACAAACCAGAACACCAAAGTCTTTGTAATTTTAGTAACAGTTCATGCCTCAGTCTGGGGCTATACAACCAGACGTGGTCGTCTTTTTGAAAATCAAAGTCTTGTGCCTTGATGCCATATTTGGTCTTCATTTGATTGCTCGCGATCTGGATATTTTTCCTATCGTAACCATGGATGTCGTGCATCATGCACTTGAGCTTCTTGACCCCGCTCTCGCCCACAATGTCATCTCTGGGTTTACACCCAAACTTAAGATCACATGGTAGACGTGCCTCGCGTCCTAGCAGAGCACATGCAGGTATCTGTCTAGTGCTCTTATGAACCGAAGACCGATAATCCAAAAAAAATAGATGCAAATATTAGTCCCAGTTCCTCTGATGTTTGGAGACCACATTGGATAGGTCCTTTCCCAAGGTGCGGTTCATGTGTTCTACCAAACCATTTAATTGCGGTTGCATTAGTTTTGTTGGCGTCTTTCTAATTTCCAGCAACCGGCAAAATTCTTGAAGTAAGGTCGACTCAAACTTTCTGCCCTAATTGGTGTTCAACTTCATAAGAACTCAAAAACGGCAGAATAGTTCTTTTACCAAAGCACGTCAGCGATGGTTGCAATTCTTTGGTTTGGTATAGTATACGTTTCAGTCTACATGGCTACCAAGATGTATATTTCGAAAAGTATCCCCACGTTGTATTGCTTCATTGGAGCCTTACGGTTTGCTAATGGTGCACGTTGCTGACACTTGAGGCACCACTCTTGCAGCTTATCCAGTATAATGTTGCTCGGAGTTTCTAAAGAGTTTTCGTTGCCCTTTGTAATTATCCGATATTGATGTACATGTATGTATGTATGTATGTATGTACATATATATATATATATATATACATATATATATATATATATATTGCTATGTACTACTGGAATTATCGAGCCCCGTCGTTGTGCGCCATATTATTTATGCTATGTATAAACAAGAATGGTAATTATCGTTCTCCGACGTTGGGCTGTATTATTAATATTGCTATAAATTCCCTCCAGAAACTTAACTGGATTTTATCTTGAACCAACCTTGTCTACCAATAACAAAATTTGATACGTTACCGCCTTATTTGTTATCAATTTCGTATTTAACTTATAGCTCCTCCTTGAACTATTTAAATTATCAAATCACTCCCATTAACTTTATCTTATGACCTCGACTAGCATTTATTTGGAATTATAAAATTCAGTTAATTCGATTCTATATAATGAAACAAATATTATGTACAGTTTTTGTAAATTATTTAAAATACACTTTTCAATTAATTAATGTTATAAATCTCATTTGTCAAAAATCATATACTTTTTACTCAAAACCCAAAGTCACCAAAAAAAACCCTATTATCTTTATAAAAAAAGAAGTGTGGAACGTTCTAAACCTCTTATTATATCACACTTTATACGTATTCAAATCCTCTTTTTGTTGACTTTTTCACATTCATTTATATTAAGCAAATTCAATATTCATATAAAAAATATAGAACAATAAAATGTCTTATAACTAAAATCTGACCTGGTCTATTTTCTTCGCATCGACGTATCCATTTGAATAAAAATTATCTTCCCCCAATTCAGGATTATTACATGCCCATTCGAAATATTGTCTATCCACACGCTTGAACCATTTCATTTAAATTATTGCCATCACCCTCTGGACTGCCATTATTAACTTATACTTATGCATCCCAATTTATTGTCATTTCATTCGACTTATTCCTTCTTATCAATTTCCCCAAACTTAGAATTGGATTATCATCATTTATTTTCCCTTGACTTAGAAATTGTATTATTCTTCCCCCAGAACTTGGAACTTGGATTTCTCTTCCCGCCTTTAGAATAGAATTCTAATTATCATTGTCTCCTGACTCGAAATTACATTTATTCTCTACGGACTCGGAACTTGGATTTTTCTCCTCGACTTTAGAACTTGGATTTTTCCCCGGCTTTAGAACTTGGATTTTTCTCACCGGCTTTAGAAGCCCTATTATTATTGTATTTTAGTTTAAAATAAAATTCCCCAAAATCTACTTACGTTTAAGCGGTAATCATAATTTTCATCTTGGCACTTATACAATTTTTCACTTTGAATTATTATTACGTATCACTTTATTTTATAGTGGCGCACTTCGGCCTTTGTTGAGTTGAAAACTGAGTTCTTTATCACTGTACCTGTTAATATATCATTGCTCCCCTACTCCGTCAGTGGGTATGGTCTACAAACTCGTCGCTCATTTTAACGAATCAAATCTTTGCATTTAAAGTAGTTTCTGATGTAATTTTCTATGCTTTCCAATAATTGTGGCCTGCTCGCAGCTGTCTTCGTTATCAAATATGCGGTGTTTTGATAAATCTAATTGCTTTTCCATAAACAACTGATGCAATTCTACTTTTAATTTTCATACATGCATGTTATTTACGCAATTTTTAATCTCCTTTCTTTATCACAGTTATTAGCTACTTATACGCCTTTGCATTATGCATCTCGAAGCTCTATTTCTTATCTCCGTATTAGCCTAATTGTTTGGAACTTTTTTGAATGCGTGTCTAATTACACTTTATTATGTTTACTTATAAATACGCATGCTACCACTGAAAAATATCATTATTTGTATTGCCTAATTTAACTAAAACTCTATCTACAGGGTATTAAATATTTACTATTTACCTAATGCATGTGTTCCTGGTTTCCACGCTAACTATGCGTCTTCCTGTGTGTATTTGCGTCGCTTAAAACTACTTATACTTTATATACAAGGTGTTGACTGCTTACTATTTACAAACTGTCTCTATTTTTCAATTCTTTACTAAATAAATGCAGTTTTCTGCTTCTTATGGTAATTTCTCATTTCTAAACGACCTTTACTATAAAGTACACCCTTAAACAACCCCTTATCACATCATAATTCCCCCAAATTAAAATACAAAATTTTATAACAATGTCCTTTTTGGCGCCCAGCGTGAACCTATACTCACATTGGTATAAAATTGTTATATTTTTATTTCCATTTTAAAAATCTAACTTTTCCTTTATTAATCTCATATTTACATTCATCTAATCTCATACCTATGTCCTATTATACTACACTATTTATACCTATACCTATTCTTATATTCAAATCCTATTCTATTTTTCTATGTATACCTATTCATTAATTTATTTTACATTTTATTTATCTATTCATGTTTCTTTGCATGGGTATCTCAACTAAATCAAATTTATTTCTAACTTCCCCCTTATCACTTTTGAATCTGGGTCCTTTTAATTCATGTTTCCTAGTCATATTTTTTTAAATCGGGGTCCTTTTAATTCATGTTTCCTACTCATACCTTTAAATCGGGGTCCTTTTAACTCGTATTTCCTAATTCTATTCTTATTATCTATCCTATAACCTAAAAATCTAACCCTATTCTGAAAAAATTCACACTTCCCTAAATTCAAAATCAAACCAGCTATATTCAGCTCTAACAATATCCTATCTAACTATACGTAGTGTTCCTCTACACTATCACTAAATATCAGTACTTCATCCATATAGTGGATACTAAATTCCTCGTACGGTCCCAAAATATTTTTCATCACATTCTCTAATGCATCCGTACTTGAGGACAAACCAACCGGTACCACCCTAAATTGGTATAATTTTCCTTCTACCGAAAAACCCGTATACTTCCTTGATTGTCGCGCTAATGGAATCAAACACAATGAACTCTTTAAATATAATTTGCTATAAATCTTCCTATTACCTATTCTCCCTAATATTCTATCTATCTTTGGTGGACAATTGTATTGCGGCTTCGTTCGCTTATTAATTTCACTTGTATTTATACACAACTTAATACTATTATAACTTTTCTTCACGACGACTACTAATGAATTCACAAAATTCGTACTGGAGCTCTTTATAATACCTTCACGTAACATTTCTTTAATTTCTTTATTCATTCTATTCCTATATGTTACTGGAATAGGATATATTTTAGTGTTAAACGGCTCTGTATTTACTATTTCCAACTCGTGCACATAACCCGTGGCAATTCTTGACTTCGACCCAATTAATTCTGAATGCTTATTTAATAATATATTCACCCTATTTCTTAAATCATCTGGGCACTTAATATCTTTATTTTCATTACCCCCATTATCTATTTCATCACTAAACTGATTAATATTCACGCAGTCGTCTTCTATTTCAATATTCCCCTATTCATACCATTTAATATATTTCCCATTACACTCAATCTTTTTGCATTCCGCATTTATCTTCAACCCCAACTTATCTATCATATTCATCCCAAATATAACATCTATCTTCAGTCCAGGTACTACCATAAAATCATTTTCCCTTATTTCATCTCTCATTTCACATCTCAGAATTACCATTTCATTTTTCACACTAAATCTCTTATTGTTTATTGCCACTAAATTACACCTTGTTATAGGTATCGCTTTACCCCCAATTTTTCTCGTTTAACAAATTCTTCTGCAACAAGTGATGCTTCTGCCCCAGTATCAATTAACGCTTTAACTATTTTATCTTCCGCCTTTAAATTAATTATTGGTAATAAGTTCCTTTCAAATCTTCCTAATCCATTATCCATTTCATGTTTAATAAACTCGCGCTGGTTTCTGTATCCGTTAATTCGTAGAATTTTCCTTGGTTCGTCCGTACTCAAAAATCCTGATTTCGCGTTGAAGGTCCTGCCTGACTCATTATCCCTGTATCTGTGCGATTCGTATTCTTTATTACCACACTATTAATATCCCTTGCTTGTGTCCGTCGATCAACATTTTCCTGCCTATTTATTCCTTTATTATTATAATTTCCTTCATGATTCGTTCTCTCTATTCGTTGCCTTGGTATCTGAACCATATTCCTGTTTTGCCTAAAATCATTATTAAAATTGCTATAGTTTTCCCTATTAAAATTTCTTCCACGATCATACTTATAATTGTTCCTTTGATAATTATTCCGAGTCTCCGTATTCCTTATAAAATTCGTGCGTCGATCCCTAACATTATTTTTTATTTTATAATCAGATTCCAAATCATCATATCTCTGCAAATAACCAATAAATGAATCCCTATCTACTATATTCTGCGTCGTTATGTATCGCTTTACTTCAGCGTTAAAATGACCTGCTAAATATCTTATAATATCTTTATCTTCTAAAGGAGGATCCAATTGCTTCGCTACAGTAAATTTCTCAATCGCATATAATTCTCGCGTCATTCCTTTCTCTGAATTATATCTTCCCATACTTAGGTCATTCCGAATCCTATTTTGCTGATTGTCACTCCAGAATTGACGTACAAATTTGTTTTCAAACTGTTCAAATGTTTCTATTTCTCTCTCAACTAAATTGTACCACTTTTCAGAATTTCCCCTCAGCATTACTTTGATTAAATTTAATTTGTATAATTCATCTGTAGATCCCTGTATCAACATTTTAAAATTTTTCAGAAATATCTTCGGATTTAATTTTTCGCCCCCGTAAAATTTAGTAAACTGTTCAATTGAAAGATTTGTTTGAACTAGCCTAATCAGTTCTCTATTAAAATTTATTGGATTACTTTTTAAATTATTTATGTCTTGATTTATCGATCTGAACTCCGTTTCGCAATTTTCTTCAATTTTAACTAATTTAATATTTAAATCCGTAATTTTATCTTTGGACTCGCTTTCGTATATTTCTTGTTTCGTTTTAACTAAAGTAATATGGTCCCATACGCATTCTATGTCCTCAGAAACTCTCCCAATTCTTTTTTGCATCTGTGCCTTAATTTCAGCGATCGTTTGGTTCGTTTCCTTCAATCCATTACTAAGAATTTTGATTTCATTCTTCAATTTCTCGCTGTTTTCATCCATTTTTGTTGTAATTACTTTTATGGTTTCCTCACTCCTATCCATCTTATTGTTTAATGCCATTCAGATCTCCATCATTTTGGTTTCTTGGAAAATTCTTGGTTCTTTGCTCAAACTTCTCTCAAACGTTATGTTTTCTTGGGATCCTTTCTCCATTTTGAAATTATTATATTTACTCTAAACTTTTCAATATTAAATAAATCTACCTAACTTTAATTACTTTACAAATTTCTTAATTTTCCGCTAATTGAAACTCTTTAAATGTCCGGTTTACTTTAATTAATTTATTATAAATCTCGCGATTGTATTTTTAAATTTATTTTTAATTTAATTCGTGCCTCTTAATCTCAGGTTGTATTTTTATTGTGTTTTAATTCGTGTCTCTTAATCTCAGGTTGTACTTTACTGTGGTAAAATCGAGCTTTAATTCGTGCCCCAAGCTTGGGTAGCCATATTATTATTGCTATGCTCCTTAAATTATTTGCGCCCCATCGTTTGGGCGACTATATTAATATTGCTATGTATAAAAAAGAATTGTAATTATCGTTCTCCGACGTTGGGCTGTCTTATTTCTATTGCTATAAACTTCCTCCAGAAACTTAACTGGATTTTATCTAGAACCTACCTTGTCGACCAATAATAAAATTTGATACGTTACCGCCTTACTTGTTAGCAATTTTGTATTCAACCTTTAGCTCCTCCTTGAACTGTTTAAATTATCAAATTACTCCCATTAACTTTATCTTATGACCTCGACTAGCATTTATTTGGAATTATAAAATTCAGTTGATTCGATTCTATATAATGAAACAAATATTATATACAGTTTTTGTAAATTATTTAAAATACACTTTTCAATTAATTAATGTTGTAAATCTCATTTATCAGAAATCATATACTTTTTATTCAAAACCCAAAGTCACCAAAAAACCTATTATTTTTATAAAAAAAGAAGTGTGGAACGTTCTAAACCTCTTATCATATTACGCACTTTATACGTTTTTAAGTCCTTCTTTTGTTGACTTTTTTACATTCATATTATATTAAGCAAATTCAACATTCAAATAAAAAAAAAATAGAAAAGAAAATGTCTTATAACTAAAATCTAACCTGGTTTATTTTCTTCGCATTGACGCGTCCATAATCAGCTAATATTTCCCATGCATTAAGCCATCTATTTGATTAAAAATTATCTTCCCCCAATTCAGGATTATTACATGCCCATTCAAAGTATTGTCTATCCACGCGCTTGAACCATTGCATTTAAATTATTGCCATCACCCTCTGGACTACCATTATTAACTTACACTTAGGCACCCCAAATTATTGTCATCTCATTCAGACTTATTACTTCATATCAATTTCCCCAAACTTAGAATTGGATTATCATAATTTATTTTCCCTTGACTTAGAAATTGTATTATTCTCCCCCAGACTCAGAATTATATTATTATTCTTCCCCGAACTCAGAACTTGGATTTTTCTCCCCGGCTTTAGAAGCCGTTTAATCGGCAATCATAATTTTCATCTTCGCACTTATACAATTTTTTACTTTAAATTATTATTACGTATCACTTTATTTCATAGTGGCGCACTTTGGCCTTTGTTGAGTTGAAAACTGAGTTCTTTATCACTGTACCTGTTAATATATCATTGCTCCCCTACTCCGTCAGTGGGTATGGTCTACAAACTCGTCGCTCATTTTAACGAATCAAATCTTTGCATTTAAAGTAGTTTCTGATGTAATTTTCTATGCTTTCCAATAATTGTGGCCTGCTCGCAGCTGTCTTCGTTATCAAATATGCGGTGTTTTGATAAATCTAATTGCTTTTCCATAAACAACTGATGCAATTCTACTTTTAATTTTCATACATGCATGTTATTTACGCAATTTTTAATCTCCTTTCTTTATCACAGTTATTAGCTACTTATACGCCTTTGCATTATGCATCTCGAAGCTCTATTTCTTATCTCCGTATTAGCCTAATTGTTTGGAACTTTTTTGAATGCGTGTCTAATTACACTTTATTATGTTTACTTATAAATACGCATGCTACCACTGAAAAATATCATTATTTGTATTGCCTAAATTAACTAAAACTCTATCTACAGGGTATTAAATATTTACTATTTACCTAATGCATGTGTTCCTGGTTTCTACGCTAACTATGCGTCTTCCTGTGTGTATTTGCGTCGCTTAAAACTACTTATACTTTATATACAGGGTGTTGACTGCTTACTATTTACAAACTGTCTCTATTTTTCAATTCTTTACTAAATAAATGCAGTTTTCTGCTTCTTATAGTAATTTCTCATTTCTAAACGACCTTTACTATAAAGTACGCCCTTAAACAACCCCTTATCACAGCATAATATATATACTTGGATCGACATAATGCTGTGTAGTTACGCTCAAATCTTGCCTCAGCTGCTCCTGAATCGTCCTCTTAATTCGATTCTTCCTATATATTATATACACCTACCTGTTACATCTAAAAAAGCTTCCTCTCATTGTCACCATAGAAACCTAAATAGCAATTCATACCAATCATGCATTCAAAAATAACTCAATTAACCAAAATATCACACTTTATTTATCTGAAATCCAAATTACATTTTTTTCAAATTTAAAATACCATCGCTTTACATACATTCATGTGTTCACTAATTTTTATAACAATCATTATGCATATTGATAACCCTTTTAACACATAACTTTTTATTAAAGTAAGAGAGCATTCCTCATTCCTTACGTTACTCTTCGTTCTAGCATGAGCTCACCTTTAAACTTATAGATGTGCATATAAATCCTCTGCACGACCAAATATCAAAAAGCCCTCTATACCTCTATACAACTTTTGGTTATCTGCAAATTAATGAATAATGCTCAAAAATCAATTTCGTTGTAACAGTCCTATAAATGTCTGTTCAAATAAAAATCAAATCAAATAATAATAAAACACATCAAAACACCAAAAATACCATGAAATGTCTTATTCTATCTCCTACCTTGTAGTTATCTTTGTACTGCGGTCCACCAACTAGCCCCT
Organism: Platerodrilus igneus; assembly: GCA_036346225.1. Taxonomy (NCBI): domain Eukaryota; kingdom Metazoa; phylum Arthropoda; class Insecta; order Coleoptera; family Lycidae; genus Platerodrilus; species Platerodrilus igneus. The sequence goes on along the minus strand of JARFIW010001501.1, from coordinate 21,884 downwards.
TTTAGATGTTGCCGTCTGGTAGGTCCTCCGTCTATCCATTAATTCCATGGTCAAATCCCCATGCGTACCATACATGCCTCTACTCCAAAAACTCTTCTTTTATAAATTCCAATTAAAATATCCAAACTTCAAATTTCGTTCTTTTTATTGCAAATAAATTCTACTACCCAAACATCGCTTTTATTCTTATCCAAACAATTTTCAAATTCCACTACTTCTCGTGCATCCAAACAAAAATCTTTGTACTTGCATCTCAACTTCACTATTTAATAATAATGTTTTATCAGCTTTTACATAAACTTTATATAATTAGACTGCACTAATTCACTTGGAAGTCAATTAACTGTATCACAGATGGAATAAAAGAGAGCGAGACCCCTCTCTGTTACTGATTAGATAATACAAACTGCCCCCCCCCTGTTTACAAAATAGCACGTATACTTGTTTAACCGATACTTTATTTTTCCCGAAAATCATCAACGACCGTCGATTTCTCGTAATTTTTAATAACACAAAACAACAGTACGTGATAATAAACTTAAAACCGTCAACTGTCGTTTCAAATTCTCCGGATTAGCCTCTACCTCTCGCTTGATACACGGCTTCAACTTCAAGCAAACATTATTTAAATTCCTTGTATATATCGTTTTATCGCACACATATGTCTCTACCACCTGAATTTTTAGCCCTTCTCGTTTAATTTTCACCAATCATGTCGCTTGACTCTATTCCCCACCTTTTTAAACGACGCGAGTTATGTATCCCCCAATTTACCTATATTTATTGAATATATTGAATCTAATAGGAATTATTAGAAATTGTTAAATAAAGTATAAATTCATTGCAACAATGTAATACAAGGATAACCCAGAGAGGTTATTAACAGTTCATGAGAACGGATATGCAACTTTGTATCCGAGAGGGCAGTGATACTGCAGGTGGCAGGTCACAGACGGTTAACATACCGCAATTACCTACAAATAAGATTGTTACAATGTAATAAAGTGTACAATTAAGAAAAAAGCAGACATAAGATCTGCAAGTTCCCACAGCCATGTGAGGGGCAGGTTATTATAAAAAGCCCGGGAGCTCAAAGCCCGGCAGTCAATCTTCGAACTCCATACTTCGTTGTTCAAGCTACTCACCTTATTACAATTAATTAAATGTTTTCGAATTAAAGTTATATTTTACAGTTATTTAAAATTCCATGTTAATTTCGGTTTTAAGATAAAATAAATTTGTTAAGAGTTTGGAAACGTTTTTTAAAAACACCGCTCCAAAGGCCCAAACCTTAACTGGCGCAGTCGGTGGGATGTCAAAAAGGCACTAAGAATCCAAAAATCGGAAGATTGGTGACCAAGAATTTCAATTCGCAATTTTGACAGAACCCAAACCAGGTTGGAAGAAGTACACAAATTGACCGAATCCAGCACAACAAACCAACGTGAACAAAATACAGCATCGATCGAGCTCACAAAAGAAACAGATGAAGAATTTAATGTAAGTTTATTTCCATTAAAACTAATTTGATCTCACAAACTATAATTGATATATGCTAGTTGTATTATTTTATTATTATTTTATTTTTATTTTAAGCCAAATTTTTTGAAAATAGTTTACAAAAAGAAATTATTTTTAAACGAGAATTTATTTTGAGAAAGTGTTATTCTATGAGACTTGAATTTTAAAGAGATTTCCTTTAAAAGCAAAAGAGACTTGATTTTTAAGAGATTTTTATTACAAGTCTTAAAACAAACCGAAAAATAAACAAAAAAAACTGACGCACATCCATTAATACCAAACGTAACCGAAATACGAAAAATTAAATAACGCGATACAAAACGCCACGGTTAATCCAGTAAACTAAAACAGAACGCAAATTAACTCCAACACCAAAGCTAAACGTAATTTTTCAAACAAGCAATTACAGACAAGATTATTTAAAACATTGACCTTTATCATACTTTATAAATTACAGCAAAACACTCTGCAGTAACTTAAACCACTGTAATTTAAAACCAACGTGCAAATTAACGCAATCCTCACTTAAGATAAGCCCGCGAATAAAACATCATTTTTTACAAACTTAAAACTCAGAGAAACTGCTATTTAAACAATTAACCTTTGTATAAAATAACGGAACGCATTCTGCATCACAATCTACAAGTAAAATAAAAGCGCATAGAATTACGACCACCATTGAACTAAAACTACTCATTATTTATAAATAAATTGCATTACGAAAAGGTAATTATTCCAGTACAAATACTGAATAAAGCTAAACGTTTATCATAAAAGCTATAATTAAAACGCTCATCATAGAAACTAAAACCTACATTACGGAGAGATACAATTACAAGACGTGCATCATAATTGAATACAGAGATATCTAAAAATAATCAGACGCAACATTTATGCAAGCAATTAACGAGTAAAGAAGCAAATTATCTAATTCCTACACAAACTGAAAATAACACCTGTGAGTAAGTATTAATTACTTTAACAAGTACAATTACATATTATACAGCATTTATGCAATTAAATAACCAATAAACTAATCTACATCTTCGAGAGACATAACTTTGCGATTAAATTACAAAGATAAAGTGTAACAAAGTAATTAACTGAAAACCTGCAAGTTATATTTAGAATTCAAGGAGACGAGACAGACGAACTATACGTTTATGCAATTCAATTAAAACCCTCGGAAAAACGGACTGATAAAATCAGCAGAACTGAACGAACACAAGCTTTAACTAACGCAAAACATACAAAGCGAAGTAAATACCGCGAGAAACTATTTATCTACTCCACTTCTTTCAGGAAGCAAAATTCAAACAGAACTCACGACAAATTAACGTCCGCGAGATAAAAACAAGCAATTTCAAGGCTACAGTATTTAAACGAACATTGTCGAGTATAAATCTCACAAATTCATTACCGCACCGTGTAACTAAGTACAAATAACAGAAATTACGATTCTAAAAACAACCAAACGCAGTCTAAACGGAAAATTAATAAATTCAAACCAAAAATAACGATGCAAATAGCAAAATAAAACTTATTTATTACGTAATTTGAAATTACCCGATTTAAACGAAAAATTAATAAATCCAAACGAAAAATAACGATAGAAATAGCGAAATAAACCTCAAATGAAAAAAAAAATTTTTTTGAAATTACCCAAAAGCGAAAGCAACCCTTAACCAAAATGAGTAGTGGAGACATGAAACTTTATTTGGAGACAATCCAAATATTTGATAGCACTCAAGCGCGTTTAGGAAATTTCATTGGGGCATGCAAAATGTTCCTGAAAACCTTCTACAAACCCGGAGATAACGAAAGGAATTCATTGCTTTTACGCTTGATAATAAGTAAACTACCCGGAAGGGCACTAACCTTAATTGCCAGTAGAGACGATCTACAGGAATGGCAAGACTTTAAACAGATACTAATTGCATATTTCGGAGTTCAACGTAACATAAAATACCTGGTACGAGACGTGATAAACCTCAGAATGAAACACAACCAATCCCCATATCAATTCGGAATGAAATGCCAAGACGTAAGAAGTCTAACCTTAACGAAATTAAAAATCGAAGAGTCCGATCAAAACATTCGACATTTAAAAACAAAAATGTATGACGAAATGGAACTGAACACATATATAAACGCTTTACCAGAACGACTATCAGATAAGATCATATTCCAACGTCCCCAAAACCTAGAAAAAGCCACGAATCAAGTAATAGAAGAAGAAAATGTAATGTATTACCGCAACAGACTATACAACCCCAACGCGAATAAAAGTTATTCACTAATAAAAACTATGCAAGCCGCGAGACAAACAATCCCTCAACAAAAATTCACACCCTTCAACACACAAACAAATCAACCGCGAATTAATAACCCAAACTTCAACAATACGAATTTTAATAATCAATATAAACATTTTCCAAAACCAATGTTTAACCCAAATCTTACGAAACCCGTATTCCAACCAAGATTCAATCCAAACTTAAACCAACAAAAACCAGCATTCAGCGCGAACCCCAGTAAAAATACACCGATGAACAATAATCATAACAACCCTAATAATTATTATAAACCAACACCAAAGGATACCTCATCTGGTAACACCAAACAAAATACCAAGATAACACATATCCGACCAAACCTTTATCAGAAACGCAACTTTACATCGGAAGAACTATTTCACCAAGAAGTAGAAAAATTTGACAATGACCAGAATAACTACACTCAGGCAAGTACGAACGATGAATCAAACCATGCAGAAACTTATGAACGCGACGAACAATACCAAACTTACGAGGAGGACGACGAGAAAACTCGTGCTCAAATTTTCAAATGGACCAATTCATAAACGACCAAACTTAATAAACCTAAGTAACATAAATCACTTAGTACTACCATACATAGAAATACCCCACGCCGAATTTAAACTATTAATCGATACCGGATCCTCAAAAACATTAATTAGCCCCAGAACCGTGAAGAAACATTATTTAGATTATGTAGAAAGAGAACCATTTAAAATTAAAACGGCCCTTCAAACAACACTACACCAATTCATAGTTAATATACCCTTACCGAGAACATTTAATGTAAAAATGAAACATAAATTTTGTATTTTCCAATTCAAGGACAAATATGACGGACTAATCGGAATGGATCTTCTAAGAAAATTTGGAGCCAACATTGACATAAAGAACCGTTTATTAAGGACGAAATACGGAAAAATCCCCATTAAATTTCAAAACACTCAAATCGAACAAAAATACACAATATAACCCCGAACGGAAAGAAAAATAAAAATCCCAGTAAATTCGAACAAAAAGGTAGGAATAATAAATCATATGACATTTCAACTAGGAGTAGAAACCCCAACTGCTTTAGTACAAATAAAAGATAATTATGCCACTACAACGATGTTAAATTCTAACGACTACCCCGTAGAATTATTATTAACAGACCCAATTAACGTAGAGGAATTAAATTTTAACGAAATGGAAATAGACGAAAATTTAGAAAACGATTACAACCCAATAGAACATGACAAAATGTTAAGAGAAAATTTATGTAACATCCGCTTCAATACCGACATCAATCAAGAAGAGCAAAGAGCAATTAAAAACTTATGTTTTGAATTCTGCGACATATTCCATTGCGAAGGAATACCACTAACATTCACCAACACAGTGAAACATAATATCGAGCTAACAGACAACAAGCCAATCTTCACAAATCATATAGACTACCTCATGCAAGTCAAGAAGAAGCTGACAGACAAGTAGCAGACTTATTAGAACAAGACATAATCCAGCACTCCAACTCACCATGGAGCAGCCCCGTGTTAATAGTACCTAAGAAATTAGACGCAACCGGGAAGAGAAAGTACACAATGGTAATAGACTATAGAAAGTTAAATGAAAAAACGGTAGATGACAAATATTCACTACCAAATATAACCGAAATTCTAGACAAATTAGGCAAATGCCAATATTTTTCAACATTAGACCTAGCATCAGGATACCATCAGGTAGAGATGGACGAAAAAGATATATCAAAAACAACCTTCAGCACACCTAGAGGACATTACGAATACAAACGAATGCCATTTGGATTAAAGAACGCACCCGCTACCTTCCAGAGAGTCATAGACAATATACTACGAGGAATACACAATGAAAAATGCCTTATGTACTTAGATGACATCATAGTTTATTCCACATCATTGGTAGAACACATAGAAAGATTGAGAGAAGTATTTGAAAGAGTAAGACAAGCACATTTCAAAGTACAATTGGACAAAAGTGAATTTTTACAAAAGGAAGTGTCATTTTTAGGACATATAATAACACCCCAAGGAGTAATGCCAAATCCCGACAAAACAAATGCAGTTCTAAATTACCCTCTACCAAAAACAACCAAAGAAATTAAAGGATTTCTAGGACTTAGTGGTTACTACCGCAAATTCATTAAAGGTTACGCTCAGATAACCAAGTCCCTGACAAATTGTTTAAAAAAGGGAAACAAAATTGAACACACCCCGGAATTTATTAAAGCCGTAGACAAAATTAAAAACATATTAACGAATCACCCTGTATTAGAATACCCAGACTTTTCAAAACCATTTATACTAACGACAGACGCATCGAATGTAGCATTAGGCGCAGTATTGAGCCAAGGAAAAGTAGGTAGCGATAAACCCATCAGCTACGCATCCAGAACCGATTCTCCAACTCCATAGAATAACTTCCTAATAGAAAGTTCCTCTTTTTCGTACGAAAATGCGTAAGCTGTATTTTCAAACAGTGAATGTCGTTCGTATACGAACGTTTCTGTGCGAAGTGTTACTAGTGGTTATTTAGTAGTAGAATATAGAATCTCACTGGCTCAAGTATATGCGGCGGCTCTGTGGCGTAGTGGTATGTGTGTGACTACTACGTCCAAGGTCGCGGGTTTGAATCTCGACACAGTTCGCTTGAAAAATGTTAGGCGAACATTTTTCACTAAAATACACCCTGGTTCGGATGAGAGGTAAAATGGAGGTCCCGTGTGTGTGTTGTCACGCACGTTAAAGATCTCTATCTTGCTTGGAACATCAAGGGTTCGGCAAAATTCCATATTTTCCAGGTAAAAAAAATACTCGCTTCCTGAACAATGTAGTACCTTGGGGTAGAGCATTGGAAAATCACATATAAGGGTGAAGTATATGCGTATTTTGATTTAAATGGTATTGTTGTTTATATTTATAAAATATTTTAGTAGTACATTTTTAGTTACATAGAAACAGGTAGATATGCAGCCGGTGCTTTTTTTATTGATAATCAAAATAGTTTAATTACACATACATAATATATATAAAGGTTAGGTTAGGTTGAAAACTATTTATTGTTGTAAAATGGCAAATTTGCGAGAATTCATGTTTATTCACGTCTTAAATGATTTGGAAGAAGCAGAAATAGTACAAGAAGCTCCTCCGCGTGTTTTTCGTCCTAGAGATAATTCATTCGTTCATTTATCAGACAGTCAGTTTCGCAGAACTTACCGTTTGAATAAACGCATGGTGTTTGAATTGATAGATTTATTAAAATCCTTTTTACGGCAAACAACGAGAGATTCTGCAATTGATACTACTACCAAGGTTTGACTTTTATAAATTTGATCATTAAATAATTGGAAGTTCATAGGTTTTAACAACATTAAATTTTCTTGCGTATGGGCGTTACCAATTGGGCATTGGACAAAATATTTATGCAGCCATAAACCAATCCTCAGTTAGTAGAACAATCCATAAAGTTGTAGATGCTTTAAACAGACCCGAAATATTTACTCATTATGTTTGTTTTCCGAGAAACATTATAGAACTTCAAAATGTTTGTAAAGAGTAAGCAATAGAAAATTTCATATTTTAGTAGTCTTTACACTCAGTATTGTAGATTTTACATTAAGCATAACTTTCCAGGTGTAATTGGTTGCCTGGATTGTACCCATGTGGCTATATTTCCCCCAAAAGTTAATGATGCATTATATCCAAAGCACTTGTATATTAACCGAAAGGGTTACCATTCGCTTAATGTACCATTGGTAAGTAGTGCATATTTAATTTAGCCGACTATAATTTCATTATATTTGTAGATATGTGAAGCAAATGCAGAAATTTTAAATGTAAACGCTCGATTCCCAGGAAGCACTCGCGATTTACATATTTGAAACAATTCAAATTTGCCTCAACTAATAGAAAACCCCCACAACAATGGGCACACTTCTTTCTGGCTTCTGGGTATTAAATGTTTGCTTATCCACTGTTAGGGTTTTATGCCGCTTCTACGAATTTATAAATCTATCTTCACCTGGGTTAAACCGTTCAAGCGGATAGAATCTACGAATATGCCAACGCATCCGCTTTATTGAACTATCCCGCATAGGGGTAACGTCGTTCGTTAAGGGCGCGATCGGATGTATGGTTGGCTGCCTATAATCCATCAAAAAACAGGTTATTTTGTTTGGTAAATAACTTTTGTTGGATTGAAAATATGCAAAATGTAACTTCACCATTAGACTCATAAAACTTTGTACTTTCTAACGAAGGTTTGCTTTTTTTTTCTAAAGTGGAGTAATAAGCAGGAAATAGCTGTTAAAAGTAATGTTAAAATTCACTTACTTTATTTTAGTTACTACATCTAATATATTCAATTTCTATATAAAAAAAGCATTCGTTGGATAGCAGAATACATATATAATCGTTCTGTTAAAAAAAAATCAAAAATATTGATCATGATAGCCGTAGTGTACTGAATGGATTTTATTGAATTATTTCATTAATTGTACGTCATTTTAATAGAAATTGTTCCTCCGGAGATGGCACTGTTAATGATGTGTAGAATAAGGTTTAAAACCAGAATATTTCAAATTGAATTATTTTGGACTTTGTTTTTGTCGCATTGAAATGAAGTAAACTAATAATATATGGTGAATTGCCTTTTGATAAGTGTAATATAATAATGATTGGATTAATTGCGAATATTTATGGAGCCAAAAATGACATAACCTCAACATCCATGGTTGTTTGTAAACTTTCATGTTTATATTTATAAGCGATAAGTAAATTATTACAGCAGTGTTACTTTGTGAAGCTTATACTATGTTATAATAGTTTTTAAAAAAAAGGGTAGTGTGCCGTATCCCAAAACGTAACTAGATACAATATTCAATATAAGCAAAATATTGCATCATGTTAGCAAGAGTAATGTTTATTAAAATATCTTAGTGGAACCATTGCAGGGAAATAGGATACATTTTGTTACAAATTAGGTTGCGAGTTTGGTACTCGGCAAAATGATTTTCAAATTTGAACGATCTGGGGGAGGATGTTCTCAAAAAACGATAATTTTTCCTACATCATTTTACACTTCACTTTGGGGACGTTCATTGTCTTGTGTATCTTCACCAGGGGTCTGCAATTGTAATTATATTTTCAATTTGAAAAGTGTCAAAATCAGCTTTGAATATATAGGCAACTTATTGGTGTTCCCATTCTTTACCCCCACGTAGCAGACTTCCGTCATTTTTTAGTCATACATAGTTCACATGTAACGTCAAATAGATGTGATAATAACATTTTCTCAAATTGTGGTGCCGGCAAAAAATGATTATAATAAACAATAAACTTCAAAACTTCCACTAATTATGAAATATATTTTAGGCTAAATTAAAAATAAAAGTGTAAAAGTTTATTTAGGATTAAACAATTTACGAAACTAGACCTAACTTTAGGAATTAGAAATAAACCTTAAAAGAATTCCTTTTTTGGTTTATTCTGTCAAAAAATAGCTATTTTGTTACATTAAATCGACTCTGTCAAAAACGACTAAACGTTTATTTCAATAAATATTTCAAACTAATAGAATATTTGGGGTCTTCGGTTTAATATTTTTCATCAAATGCTAATATCGAAAAATGTATTTCCAATACAAAAAAAATTTGAGTTGTTACCTGTAAAGTGTGCTTTATTAAAACAAAATTATTACAAGTGTTTTATTTTTAATGAATAACTAAGAAATTAAAAATAGGTTCAATTGTTGTAACATTTACAATGTGTATATAGGTATTTTTGAACAGTAAGTCATTACCAACCAAAAACTTAAAAGGACCACTGTTTTACACAATACGTAGCAATGTAAATGATATAAAACTATTGGTGAAAAGAAGTGAATAACAGGCATTTGTAAATAATATTTTTTAAACCCCACATTTTAAGGTCAATAGATAAACGTTTAGTAATAAATATACGAAAAGCTTTCGAATTGAAATTGACTTTATTGTTGTTAATATTACATTAAATATTAGTATATAAAGCATGTTTGTAGGTCCATACAGGCAAAGTTTAGTCATAGACCACTCTTACACTTAACCTGCATAAACCACTACATATCTCTACAAGGAAAATGAGTGAAGCAAATGAATAATTACACAATAATTGAAAAATATACAATTAGGCTATGTTACTACTTATCCAAAATATGCGCCCTGATTTGAACCTTGAATGCAGTAAAAGTAAAAAAGATTTTTATATCCATCTGGAATTGCAGTATAAGTAGAAACAGCATTATAGATGAATCTTCTCTGAAACATAGCAGTCAGTTGCTTGGGAATTGTTAAAGTTTTAGTGTGTCTAATATTGATGCAATGCACTTTGGAGCGTGTCATTAATATTTTAGCAATATCCTCTGAAGTCATTTATAATTATTTTATGAACAAAACATAACAAATGATGTTTCCTGCAGTTATCCATATTTAACCAGTGCAACTCTTTTATCTTATGCGATACATGATCAAATTTTTATAGTCCAAAAACTAAACGACAACAAGTATTTTGAATTCTTTGTATTTGTGTCATAGAAGTGCTATCAAGGTTTGGACCAAATATAAAATCACAATAGTTAAATAATGACCAAACTAGCTTCCGACAACAGCTTTTTCAATTGTATGGTTAGTATAGACCGACAAGCATATAGTTGTTTAAGTGCTATATACGACCTTTTTATTAACCTTGCAACATGTGACTTAAAGCGTAGATCATCGTCAAGTATTAAACAGAAATTTCTTGAACAACTAACTAATGGAATAGAGGTATTGTTAATTATGACTTTTATCTTATCCTTAACACAATCTCTAATTTTCTCTGTGATCCGAAACAATATCAGCATCAATAGTACCTGCACGAACAAATAATTCATCACTTGATAAATATATGGAATCAATAAAAAGTACTGCTGTTATTTACTATGCGTGTAGGTTCCTTTATTACTTGGATGAATCCATATGAATCGATGCAGTGTGTGATAATATTACTTAAATTGAAAAGATTCACATTGACATCACCTAAACATACTATATTATTCATCATTGGTGTTAAATAAGATAATATATTATCTAGTTCATCAACACAACTAAGCGGATTAGAGTTTGGGGATCTGTATACTGTGCCTACAGTAAAAGTTTTGCGATTTAATTTAAACATTATCCCAAATATATTCAAGTATACGAGTCAATTGCAAACCAAACAAAATAACCTGACATTTAAATTCCTCTCTTACGTACACACCAACCCCACCCCCTGGACCCACTCTATCATTATGAAAAAAATTATACCCATTTATATTGACAGAGGTATTGGGAACGTATGAAGTAAGCCATGTTTCAGAGACACCAACCAAATCAAAACGGTTTTCATCTATTAAATTGATGAAATCATTGAAACTAGGCAACAAAGAATGCACATTTAAATGAGCAATTTTCATTTATAAAAACTATACTAGCTTAATAGAACTATTTAATTTACTTTAATTTAAACAAAACAAATACAAAAAATTAAAGCACTCGTAGCTAAATAAAAATGGAGCAAAAAAGAAAAAATGCAAACGAGGCTATCTCCAACGTAACAAATTATCGTATTCTAACAATCGGCAACTTAAGTATAATGTGCTGCATGCTTAGTAAACTATAACTACTATATACCTGTTACTTATTACCAACTATGCTACAGGAATTTAAATTACTAGATGTTACAATGCTGTACGAATGTAAATTAAAAAAATTTTTAGTAAATAAAGACAGTGTGGCATTTACATTTGCACTAACTATATGGTATCGTTGTTGATGATGTTCTACAAGTTGTATTAATATTCAGCTTCTGTCTCGTACATACATCGTTTTACAGGATGTAGTATCCAAGTGGATTCATTATATTCCTTATCGTCTTTCAACATTTGATCATATTTGGTTTGCTCCTTGTAAAGGGGCCAATATACCTTCTTTTCATAGGCGTGATCCAATTTCGAAGTACAATAGACACCCCACCTGATCGCTACTCCACAAGTACCAATTTTCCTAATCTAGAAATATATCATGAAAAAATTATGTTCAGATAGAAAATTGTACCAAACCTACTTTGTGAATGAAGTTTCTCTGTATTTAGCACTAATAGGTAACCCAGCGACTTTCTCATCAACAAAAGTCGCCAACCACAATGAATAATTAAAGTCATATGTCCGTTAAACATCTATCTATCTATCGCTAACAGGATTTGACAGGATTTCCATTTGCATCGACATCAAGGTTTTGTCTCAACTTTAACTCTACTTTTCCATTTTCTTCCAAATCTTTCATAAGATTGTCCTTCCATACCTAAACAAACTGTCAAGTAAGATATTAAACAATTAAATTTTCTTACAGCTTCAATTTTTTTTAATTGATAGAGTGTCATGGGAGGTATATCCATAACTGAAAATAGTTCCTGAGAATGGCCATGTGTACTGCCAGTTGTCAGAGTACCCCAAACAAATCCATAATTAATTTTTGATTTTTGCGAAATATCTTCAGTGTAATGCTTGTATATCTTATCACACATTGTACATGCAAACATAAGGCAGCTTACTAGACCTAATCCTCTGTTACATTCCTCTTTCAAATATAGTTTTCCACCAGTACAAATTTGGGAATGTCGGTATTGCCGATCTATGGACCAACTTAATACATATTGCAAATTCACAATGCGGTTTCCACTAACAGTTGGTTCTTTATAAGAGTGATTTTTCTCGAAATATAATTCACGAGCCTCTATTCTGAAAAACAAAACAAAATATTAGATTTTTTAGGAACCCAAAATTTAGCATATATACAGGACAACACATTAGTGTGACAAAATTTAATATATCGATTATTTATTGTAGAAATTATAAAAAAAATTTACACAAATTTTAGGCTGTATTATTTTAAAAATTGTTTCATATCTACAGGGTGTTCATAATTATATATATATATATATATATATATATATATATATTTAAATCAGGTTAATTTCGACTAGAAAACTTGATATTGTATAGTAAATATCAAGTCTTAGTCAATCTGGGCAATTAGATAAGTCTTTTAATCAGTTCAAGCTTTCGAAAAATTTTATTTTCTTCTTCAGGAAGACTATAATTGGAGGATTACAAAAATGTTAATACGTTAATGCTACTTACGATTATATGAATCTATCTAGTAAATGGTTGGAGCATGATAATAGTTAGGATACGACGACAAACTTGGTGAGTACATTCAAAACACATAATACAGTTAACATAATAATTAATTAACTAAGGTGGTTTGTTTCTAAAAAACATTAACGGACAATTTAAAAATTATAAGTTACATAGGAATCAGTCAAGGTATAAAATACTACTAACATATAAACTTTGCAGTGAATAACTATAGATAAAAGTTTGTATTACAATAAAACAAGTATAGATTACGGCCAACAAGGACAACATAAAAGGAGGATCACTGGTTAACTAGATGTACGATACGTAGTGTTTTTTTTTTAAAACTGAGATCAGATAGGAATATATATTATTTAAGTTTTGAGTGTCAGTTTTTTTATTGATAGGATTGTCTTGTAAAGATATCGCGACCATTTCGAGGTAAATGCGTTTTTTGGAATGACTTTCCTAAAGACAATTTTAGCGTTGTCGTAATCGATCGTGTGTTGGGTCTCAATAGCATGAGAAACTAATGCGCAGGTTTTGGTGTTCCTATTGGAGCCATTTTTGTGGGAAGTTATCCTACCTGAGAGCCACCTGGATGTGTGGCCTACATATTGGCCCTGGCAATTATTACACGATATACAGTAGACGACACCCGACTGTTGCAGTAGGGGGATACGGTTTTTTAATTTACTAAAAAGCGCCTTGTTAAGAGTTAAAACAGGTTTCTTTGTTAGGGTTATTCCTTGGATGTCCTTTAGAATATGGCACAATTTAGCTGTAAGATTTTCCACATACGGGAAAAGAATGAAGATCTTGGGATTTGTGTTAGCGGTGGAAATCGAGTTGTGTCCAGGGGTGGGCTGATTGATGAGAGAAGGGGTATTAAAAAGTAACTTGTTCAATAACGAGATTCGACCTCAAGTTCTACAAGCAAATACTGGGTACACCTATGGGAGCCAGCGTATCTCCGATTTTTTCTCAATATGTGATGGATGACCTTTTAGACTTCTGTATCCCTCAACTATCTTTTGACCCACCGTTTTTTAAAAATACGTCGACGATCTAATTTGTTGTGTTCCGTCAGGTTGTATAAACCAAGTGCTTTTGATTTTTAATAACTACAATCCCAATGTTCAATTTACCATTGAAAAAGAAGTGAACGGTACTATTCCTTTTTTAGACATGCTCGTCATCGTAATAACGATAATCTGATTACCGATTGGTATAGGAAACCTTGCTCTTCAGGTAGATACCTTAATTTTTACTCCTTCCATCCGATTACTGTGAAAATCAACCTTGTTTTGGGCTTGAAGAGAAGAGTAGAACTCATCTCACATCGAACTCTGAAACACAAAAACTTTCTTATTCTAAGAGACCTACTTCTTCGTAATTCTTACCCAATCTCGTTATTGAACAAGTTACTTTTTAATACCCCTTCCCTCATCAATCAGCCCACCCCTGGACACAACACGATTTCCACCGCTAACACAAATCCCAAGATCTTCATTCCTCTCCCGTATGTGGAAAATCTTACAGCTAAATTGTGCCATATTCTAAAGGACATTCAAGGAATAACCCTAACAAAGAAACCTGTTTTAACTCTTAACAAGGCGCTTTTTAGTAAATTAAAAAACCGTATCCCCCTACTGCAACAGTCGGGTGTCGTCTACTGTATATCGTGTAATAATTGCCAGGGCCAATATGTAGGCCACACATCCAGGTGGCTCTCAGCTAGGATAACTTCCCACAAAAGTGACTCCAATAGGAACACCAAAACCTGCGCATTAGTTTCTCATGCTATTGAGACCCAACACACGATCGATTACGACAACGCTAAAATTGTCTTTAGGGAAAGTCATTCCAAAGAACGCATTTTCCTCGAAATGGTCGCGATATCTTTACAAGACAATCCTATCAATAAAAAAACTGACACTCAAAACTTAAATAATATATATTCCTATCTGATCTCAGTTTAAAAAAAAAACACTACGTATCGTACATCTAGTTAACCAGTGTATTTTATTATTTTATTATTTTATTAACCAATGTATTACCTATTATAGTCTGCTTCTGGTATAAATGACCAATTATCTGTAAGTGTATGTGATCTTTCCTCGGTTGATTTTTCACAGTTCTCTAAATATGAAATACAATGATATAATAATTTAGATTATTTATACAAATTAGCATACTCTGTCTCAGTCTGCGACTTCATTGTTTCTGGCTCGGAAGTTTCTTCAGATAAAGTACTTGGATTACTACCTCAGGTAATCTTTGCAAACCTGATTGGCCAAGCTTGTTTAAATTATCTGATGTGGATTTCAAACTGAAAAAGTTAGGGTTTTATTATGAAATCTAATTAATATGTGTATTTGTGAAATTATAATATAACTGGCATAACCAGTGTAGTTAGAAGGCTTGAACCATTGTTTGCAGGTGAGACAAAATTACTCATTTTTAGTGTCAGTACTTAATAATTATATAAAAATCATATGACACATCCGAGAGCTTACTTCGTTCAAAATAACACAAAAATTCTTCGCATTGTTGTCAAAAACAATCTAAAGTTTATGAAATCCTATAGAATTTTAGAAAAAAATTAATAATATTTTGTAAAACACAGCTATCAAAATTCAACGAGGTAAAAACGTAAATGTTATTGTTATGTATGCACCCTACAAATTTGATGAGTATTTCTAATACAGTACAGATGTGCTATTCTGACGTACATTTAAAACTATTCATTGAGAAAATACTAAGTAATTTTTTTCTATGTCATAATTTCAGGGTAATCACACTAACTTAGTTCTATGAAGAATGCGAAAACACTTATATTTTTAGTTTGCATTATCATATTTATAAATTCCAAATAGTCATAAGTGGAGAGTCGGGTAATTTGTGGTTTTCTATTCTCAAAGCATCTGAAGAATGTATAATTTTTGTGGGTGGATATGCGACATTTAAATAGATATACTTTCATTGTTTTTGGATTTTATATTCCAAAATAAACAGCCACATAAAGATATCCTAGCTACACTACTGATGAATGTATTATAACTTACAGCGGTAATTGTTGCATTTTCAGCCATCTTAAACGGGCTGCTTTAGACTTGGACGATCATTTTCTGGTACTACCTGGATTTTGGTTATACACCTTCTTATATTTACCCATCTGAAAAATGTAAATACGTAAATAAAAGATGAATATTTGAAATTTGAAAGGCTTGTACAAGACAAAGCGGGAGTACAAATTTTTTGGAATAATTGTGAATTTCAAATTATTTACGGTCTGACTAGAAGTGAAAAGTACTGTATAAACTACACACCCTATAGTTTTGTACATTTTTAGAATCAGTTGAACATTTTTAGTCCTAGGACATTATTTCAAATTTTCTTATTTAAGTTTTGAAAAGAAAAGTAAGCGACTGTAATTCTCCTAAATTGGTGTATAATTGTGAGAAAAATTTGAAATCTAACGACTTTTCATGTTATTAGGTAATAGTTATATTTTCGCCAGAAATTTCAAACATTGTTTTTTCTTAAAAGTAAAATTTTGCAAAATTTATTAGGCTGGATCTCAATAAATTTTAAAAGGATTTTTAAATAATCACAACATGATAGGACATTTTAGGGGACTGCTTAAATTATAAATAGGGTTTATGTCGTTTTTAAACTGATTTATATAGGACAAGTTTCTGTCATTTTCACCATTTGGTATCATAAATTAAATAATGAATATTTTTGATAAAATAGTGTATGGAAAACAAATAATATATTTATCCAAGAACACAGTAGTTGCTCGACTAAATCAAATCTACAAAAATTAATGTCAATATTTGAACACGCATTTTCAAAATCGAATGAAATATATAATTAATTTTGTCCATTACTTATCTATCTATCCACAAAGTATAAGAATTTTAGAATATACTTACCCCCAAGCGCAAATACACCCACCCTAAATAAAGCACTAAATGTTTTTTTTATAATAATAACGAAATGTACTCTATGAACAATAAACTACACATTCAAAAATAAAAATTAGTGAATACCATATGCACATAAATGAAATAATACAATACAATACAAATTTGTTTCGGCAAACGACCTTGGCTATTATTAGAATGCACTATGTATCTAAAGCTTTGCTTGCTGTTCAACAACTTCGAAATTGCTGAAGGTCATTTACGATGAATAGTTACAAGAATGGAGAAAAACCAGCATCGTACCGTATCCTAGCAACCGTTATTTGCCTAACTTGGAAACGAACCACTAAACTACTAAAGTTAAAATAAAGTGGTTTCCTCTATCATGCAAAAGTTATACCACAAAGGCGGCTATTTTAAAATTAGTTCGTGTTATGAAAATAGAGGGATGCTATCGCGCCCTTAAGGTGAACAGTTCTTGTGTAAAATGCGGTCGAAAGCGGTCGCGCAATATTGTTGTTATCTGCATTGCTCCCTATGAGCAATCATTCTAAACGAATATGTAATTGTTTCTAGTAGTTAAAAATGCATTGCTTTGCGCGGCTATTGTACTATTCTAACTAAACTAATTAATAAAGTAAATGTGCATAGGTTAATCGAGCACGCCTTGTTTTTATTCTACATACATGTCCAATCGAAGTGTTTTCTTTTGCTAAGCTAACTAGTGTTAATAAACTAAACCCTAAATCAATATCAGAAAGAGTCGACTTCCAATCCTATTTGTGAAGCAATAAATCCCTTTCGTGTCCATGGTCCTTCAATCGAGATTCTATCAGTGCTAAATAATGGATAATAATACTTCAAACATTAATTCCAACGTGTTCTATAAGCGCGGGAAGTGTGTTCGACTGCAATAAACGTTAACGTATACGCACCCTCTTCTAACAAAAAGTATCGCATCGCATTCTACTAATGGTTGTAACAGCCTGTCAATGTTTCAAGGATAACAGCTTTATGCTTCCAGCTTAAGGTCAGTTACATCTTTCTACCTTTAAACGATAGCCAATGGCTCACCCCCTTTATATAAAATACCCGAAATTAACATTATTATCTACCTTGAGTTTGACTTAGTTGTGCTAAAAAATTTTTCAATTTATTCAAGTACCACAATATTGAAATATAAGTGAGTGTTAGTCGTTTTTATACATAAAATTTAATTACTATTATTTAAATTAATGCTTGTTGGTGATGTTTACGTATCTAAGCAAAAAATACTGATCAATAATTACTAAAAGGTTGCAACTTTCAATATGTTGAAGTTGTAACTAGTTAATACGTGTACTAAGCGTAATATTATATTTACTAAATATATTTATTACGTTTGAGCTTCCTACTGCATTCCTAAAATTTTTTATTATTTTTTTGGCATATTAATGTAGCGGGCTACTACTACCGCGCTTCACTAATTTAAAACAAGTAATAACAAGAGTCTTTATTACTCACTGTTCACAAGTCTAATTAACAGTATATGCCTTATTTATAAATGTTTTCAGTATAATTAACAATGAAGCACTATCACACTAATGAATTTACAAGCACTAATATCTTCTTAAACTAACTTCTTAACCATAGGTCCATTAACAACACTAACACAACTATTTATTTATTACACTTTTGTCTATTTATGTATTCTACAAGCTGCATGTACATTTGACATGTTCACATAATATAACATTTATGTTTACCCTCAGACTTCCAAAAGTTCAACTATTTAACTTTACACGATATAATTTTTATTCGGCATTCTGATATAGACTAACTATGTACTTCATCATCGGTCTTATTTATTCCCTGAATTAAAAAGATGATTGATATTCTACTGTTTGCTTGAAAATTCTCGATTCCTGGAGAATATACAGTGCTTACGGCGCTTGTGTGTTTGACGGGTGGCCCAATAGTAGCTCGTAACATTAATCTAGACAATGCTTAAACAATATCAAGTTAAGATTGCGTTGGCTACAACCAACCCGCTAATTAACGAACTAGAAAACTTTGAGCGGTTTCTTGCTACAATTACTAGTGTACCAATTACCCAAACTATTATTACTAATTTGAACTTACGGTGGGATATTATTAAACCAACCGCACAAAAATATAGAGAATTATTTATTGAGCTGACTGCAAATTCAGTTACATCCGAAGAAATAATCTCTGAAAATGACTATTTCGATAAATTTATTGATTTTACAAATAAAGCAACTAGCTTCTTAAAAAATACTTCTAAGCTATCTAGAACAAGCTCCTGAGAGTCATTAAGCTCTGCAATGAACCCAGGTAGTACTACATCTACCAAACAAATAAATGCTAAATTACCAAAATTAAGTATTCCTAATTTTTCTGGAACTTTCATTGAGTTTCTATCATACCTAGAAATTTTTTTGGCACTCGTTCATAATAATCCTAATCGACGTAAAACGCTTTCTGCACCTAAAAGGTAGTCTAAAAAATTCTGCAAGCGAACTAATTGAAAATATTGCTCGTTCGGGCAAGAATTACCATATAGCATTCAATCTACTTCAGAAAAGATTTAATAATTCTAAATTGATTATACAAAATCACATAAATGCTATTTTTGACTTTAAACCTATGCTAAAACCTATTGGTTCCGAATTACGTTATTCAAACACATTAGAGCGTTACGAAAACTAGACACATCTATCGATGAGACTGGAATGTTTGTGTCGCACATTTATATGACTAAACTAGATGATGGTTCTAGAACTGAATTATCAAAATATAAACCAAATGCTATACTGAATCTAAATGAAATAGACGACCTCCTAAAAAATCGTTGTCAATCACTAGAAGAGATTGAGCACGACAAGCAAACATGTACTAGTCAGACTTTTCCTAAAAATCAACAACCTAAAATTAAAACTAACTCTAAACAGGCATTTGTTACCACTAGTAAAAGCGGTAATGCATGTCCTATGTGCAAACTAAACCATTTTATCACTCAATGTCCTGACTTTCTAAAGCTAACTACAAAACAACGTTTCGACAAGGTTTCAAATACTGACATGTGTAAAAACTGCCTTCGTCATTCAAAACAAATAACTTGCAGATCCAAATCTTGCCGAAGCGGTGTAATAAACGACACATCACGTTGTTGCATTTAGAAACTAATGCTAGTGCTTCTCCCACTGAACATAGGAGTAATTCCGAAAATGCTTCCACTAAAAAGTACTAAATACTAGTACTACACTTTCTTGTTTTCCTGCTAGCATGCAGCAAGTATTGCTAGCTACTGCCTGTGTTAAGATAAAAAATGTTCAAAATAAATGGCAACCAGCCAAAGCTATTTTGGATTCCGCTTCACATGCTAATTTCATTACAGATGAGTTTGCTAAAAAACTGGGCTTAAAATTAAATCTCACTAATACCAAAATTATTGGTCTAAATTCAAATTCTTCTGTCTCTAATTCTGTAGTTAACTTGCAACTGACATCCACTACTTGTGGTTACACTGTAAACTTGGAGTGTTTAACCATTCCCAAAATTGCCGAAAACCTACCAACTGGTAGCTTTCGATAAGTCGCAGCTGGAAGTTCCTAACGGGATCAAGCTTGCCGACGCTAACTTTAATAAATCTCTTTCCATAGACATTCTAATTGGAGCTAGTGATTTTTATTCCCTATTATGTGTAGGACAAATTTAATTTCACTAGGTAAGGATAAACCTACTCTGCAAAAAACGTTGCTTAGTTGGGTGACCTCTGGAAATTGTCCAGCCCCACCACACACTAATAATTTAGCTTGCACACATTTGTCTATTAAATGGTGCAAAATCTACTATTAAGAACTTAAACGATTCTGTAGAAAAATTTTGGCAGCTGGAGGGCATAGAACCTCTTAGCGAACTATCTAAACTATCCCCCGAAGAACGGTTTTGTGAAAATTATTTTTCGGACACAATCACTCAAAACAATACTGGACGTTTTGTGGTTTCTATACCTTTTAATTCTAAGTTAGGTAAACTAGGTTATTCTTTGGAGTTTGCAAAGAAAAGATTTTTCAACTTAGAAAAGAAATTTCTTCTAAACCCTAAACTTAAAATTGAATATTCAAAATTCATTCATGAATATATTTCGCTGAATCATATGTCTAAGGTTTCAACTAATACAGAACCAACAAATCCAACACCGCTAAACGCTCTGGATTCCGAACTAAATGTTTAAAAGATACCCCCATACTACTTACCACACCATGCTGTTTTTAAGTCGGACTTGTTAACTACAAAACTAAGAGTAGTTTTTGATGGTAGTGCACCTACACACTCTAATGTATCTATTAACAATACACAAGTTGTTGGTCCCGTCATTCAAAATTACCTATTTTCTATACTCATACGTTTCCGTCAACATAAAATTGCGTTAACTGGTGACATCGAAAAAATGTATCGCCAGGTACTAGTGCAGCCTGTTGAGTGTAAGTTTCAGCGCATACTTTGGCGTGATGATTCTACTTTAAATCTAGAAACCTACGAACTTAATACCGTGACTTATGGCACGGCTAGTGCTAGCTACCTAGCTACAAAATGCCTATTTCATCTCTCTTATCTTTGTAGTAAAACGCATCCTAAGGTTTCAGCTATCCTAAGATCTGATTTCTATATGGATTATCTATTTACTGGTTTCAATATTATACAGGAAATGATGTCTTTGCAGACAGACCTCACTACTGTTTTAGCTAGTGTTGGTTTTCCTATCAGAAAATTTTTATCTAATTCTACAGAAAACCTAATTTACTCAAGGAATACTGAACTTTACAATATTTCTTTGGGCGAACGAGCGAATGCCAAAACTTTAGGTATCGTTTGGAATCCCACACAAGACGTTATACTA